>OZ024713.1:5393144-5416636 GCA_964016945.1 Microplitis deprimator
TGTATCAAATTTTTACTTTTTACAGCAGCGGAAGTAGAAGATATGTCTGATGGTAATGCTGTAACTATTCCTCAAGTATTGTCTGGAAATCAAGAAAACTTACAACCCATCAATAGTGAGTATTAACAAGTTATAAAGTTTAATTTATTGTAAAAAAATAAATAAATTTTTTGTTTTTACAAAAAATACAAATACCATTAACTATTTAAACAAAAATAATCTCTATGAATTTATCAGTAAGTGATTGTATAATATTGTAACTTTTTTTTTTTCAGTCCCGTTGAAACAGCAGATATTAAGGTTCAGTAATGACCACAACTACTGCACATCGGAAGCCAACCTGAAACGCAAGCTAGAAGCTGTTCAAGAAAGAAACCGAGAATTGCTGAGAGAGCTGAAGAATAAAAGAAGAAAAGAAGAACGTGGAAGAAGAAAAATCTCCAGCATGAAAGAAGTTATTGAAGACTTGAGTAATCGTCAGTACATAGAGAAAAATAAGATTTTTGATAATTTTGGAAGTATTCCTTCAGAAATTTTGAAACGAATGCAAGATAATACATTGCGTGGTAAAATTTCTAAAGAAAAATATCCACCAGAGTTGCGTTGTTTTGCATTAACTTTACATTTTTATTCCCCGGCTGCATATAAATATGTACGTGATAGTTTTGAATTAGCCTTACCTCACCCTAGTCAACTTCGCTCGTGGTACAATAGTGTAGACGCGGAACCCGGATTTTCGGAAAAATGTTTTAGAACTTTAGAATTTAAACGCGATGAGTATAAAGAAAATAATCAAAAATTAGTATGTTCGTTTATGATTGATGAAATGGGAATAAAAAAAGGTGTTCAACGTACTCGGGATGGGAAGGTATACGATCATGTTGATATTGGTGGAGGTAATGCTGATAATTCAAACTTGATCGCTACCGAAGTCCTCGTTATGTTGATCGTTCCTTTAGACGGTTCGTGGAAATTACCTATTGGTTTTTTTTTAATTCAAAGTTTAACTGCAGCAAACAAAGCAAACCTTGTTAAAGAAGCTTTAACCAGGTTACACCATGTTAACATCGAAATCGCTTCCCTAACTTTAGATGGCCCCCCTGCACATTTAACTACTGTCAAATTGATTTCAATATTTTTCCCAGCGGTTGAGTGCCTACTGGGCACGTCTCCGGGTGGCGGATAGGAGGAGGCCAGTTTGCTTACTGTCCGTGATTTAATGGTCCTATTAATTATTAATTAATTATTTTTTTAGGAAGAAGCAAAATTCTGGCCTGTGAACGCTATAAGTCGCTGTAACAGAATGCCGTTTCAAGTCTACAGCATCCAAAGCTTCACCGCGGACCAACTTATTTAGTTATTCAATATTTAGTTGTACTATAATAATTTTAATTGTAAATAAAATTGTAATCACGTTTTATCTAAGATTAACTTATAAATCTGTATTATACAAAATATTTTTATACCTAATGATAGCAATAGTTATAAAAGTAATCTATTCAATTTTTCAATGTAAATAAATGTATTGAATTTTTTTAAATATTGACTGTCGGAACAGAAGTTAAATAATTTTAAGTAATTTATATAAAATTATTTTTATTTCAAAAAAAATAATTTTTGTACTTTAAATAGGTGTTAGGATATTAATTTATATACCTGAAAATATTATTATTGTGATATTTAACAATAAAAATTGTGTAAAAAAATTTGCTGTTTATATGTTATAATTATTTTCTCTACGTAAGCTGGATTTATTTAATTTACTACTCTATTACTACTATATAATATACTATATAATTTACTAATATATAATATGTTAATTACATTTGCTGCTCTTTCAATAATTATTTTTTTTTATTTAAGCGGATAATTACTCTAGTAAAATGAGTTTTCACACTTCGAAGTAAAATTCTCGTAATTTTACTTTCCCTATGTATGTCCTTTTTTATTTAACGCCTGCGCTTTTATATCCATATTAGATCCCTGACAACTATTCGGCGGCGCTGGCTTCGCTCCGGTCAAGGCCTATTTTTTCGACATTCTTCCATATGTATCAGCTATCCAGTTAGTATAGAGATCAGTGGCGACGAGAAAACTATGAGATGCTGATGAGTTACAGTTACATTTTTATGTAGCGTCATCTGTAACTATCAGCGAAGAGATAATTATGAGATACTGATTAAGTAAATTTTTTTTTTTTCTTGTACAGTTCTATCTCTAAGTAATTTTTGTTAGCAACCATGAGGTACTAATGAGTTACAATTACATTTTTATATTGCGCTGTCTATACTTATTTGAGGTTAAGTTGATGTATTGTTTTCATACAGTTGATGCTTATTAAGCTGATTATAAATTGATTATTTTGAACAAAAAATATTATCTGGTTAAGAATCAATAACGAGTTAGCAAATTATTTTTATATAGCACTATCCGTAAATAATAAATAGTGGCCAGCAATGAGTTTACAGTGAGTCCTTTTTTGAATTCAAAACTGCACTGTCTATAAATAATTATTTCGAGCCAGCTGTGAGGTAATGATGGGCCAGCATTTTATATTAATACAGTGCTATCTGTAAATAATAAATAATGGCCAACTATCAGCTTGTAGTGAGTCATTCTTTGACTTGAAAACAACGCCACTTATGAATAATTATTCCAAACCAACTATGATGTAATAATGAGTCAAGATTTCATTCTTGTATAGCGCCATCTGTAAATAATAGATGATAGCCAACTATTAACTTATAGTCTGCTAATTTATTATTTGAAAACAGCGCCATCTATAGCCAAGTATTTTGAGCCAGCTGTGAGGCAATGGTGAGTCAAGATTTAATCCTTGTACAACGCCATCTGTAAATAATAGATAGTGGTCAGCTATTAGCTTATTGTGAGCCATTTTTTTATTTGAAAACAGCACCATCTATAACCAATTATTTTGAGCCAGCTGTGAGGCAATGGCGAGTCAAGATTTCATTCTTGTACAGCACCATCTGTAAATAATAAATATTGTTCACTCACGAGATATTGGTTAGCTTAAAATATTCTTGAGAAAAAAATTAGCCAACGGTGAGCTCGTTATTAGCTAAATCTGCTAGCTAGTAACGCTGAGCTAGTTACTGGCAATAAACTCATCTTCATGAGCCAGAATTCTACTCGGGTAAGCGCTCGCCCCTGGGTATTCATAGGGCTATGGATAGGTCATAGTGTAGGTGAAAATATCAGAGGTGCCAATTGGTACCCCAAAATAAGGTTAAATTAATTAAGAATTAATTGTAATTCATTACTTATAGAGAGGAGAGGTTCGAGCTCCATGAGCTCTCTCGAAGGACTGGCTATTTTGTGATTATAAAAATATAATAAAGCCAACAGAGTTGACAAAATGTTGACGCTGCATCTCAGGTTCCCTGTGAGAGAATCGTCGTAGCACGGGTCTCATGCATCGTCATCTGTTTTGACTACCCGTGAGCCACGGCGACTCTCTTATCGTAACCGATTTCCGTTACATTGCATAAAATTAATTTATTAAAAATAATTAATTTAATTCAATCAATAAAATATTACGGGAACGTAACAAGATATTTATTATAACAAAATCATAGTTCTTTAATATTTAAGTAGAAATAATTAAAGTCATAATTTTATTGCTCGAAGAATGTATTTTAAAGATCTAAATATGACCTTTTATTTATAAAAATGAATATTAAATGTTAATTTATCCCTGTACTATAAAAAATCATAAAAAATCATTTTAAAAAACTATAAATATTGCTATGTTTACATTTTATAGACATGTAATTGAACAGATAACCTCGCTCGTAGTAAGTTAGAATTTTATAATCAACAACTCCATTATACCTTTAAAATTAAGCCTAGTTATTGACCCTTAAATTTCAACAACAAAACTCATTTTAATATGTTTTGTAAGTGTGACAAAATAAATTTTAATTAAATATTGATCTATCTATATATTCGTAATTAAATTTTTTTACTTGCATGATAATTAGTGCTCAGATTCAATCGTCGTACCTCCTAGCGTAAACTATTTAGGATATACTTAGAAAATGGCTTTCCTAGCCGCTTATGGCTAAAATCTTTTTTTTATTTAGTTTATATTTTCTATTGTTACATTCTGGCTTATCTGTTATCAGACAGAATAATTTTTTATTTGACCAGGTTGACGTCGTTAGGGTGTCGATAGACCCCAGGTGCGTCAGCTGTTGACCTTCCTTTATTTTATGCAAAAAGTTTAGTCACTTACCATGGTGGAGATTATGGGCCCCATAAGTCGGCCCAAATAATCCCTTTCTTGAGTAACTTCTTCTCCTCCGCCGGTGCGTATGCGTCTCTGCCGGTGGCCTTAAAATAGGCCTCAGAATAGTATCCGTACCGTGGGTCGTGGAATGGGATGCTTCCACTGAGTGGATGGATGGATGGAACGTCCACAGAAACCAACTGCCAACCCTCGCTGATGCCAGTCCAGAAGACCGGGTTTTCCTTCGGTGCCTCGTCTGAGGTCGAACAGGCTGAACTCTGGAGATTCGACTCCTCCGCGAGGACAAGTGATTGTAACTGGTCGATCAAACCGCCAGAACCTGAAGGCTCAACAACACATGAGCTCGACGGCTCAACAACACACGAGCTCGGAGGCTCAACCACACACGAGCTCGGAGGCTCAACAACACACGAGCTCGGAGGCTCAACAGCACATGATTTTGATGTCTCAATCGAATCGTTGGCGACCACTCGCGGTATTACTAGCGTTACCGGCTCGATAAGGACTTCCTCTGATCTTATTCTCGGTCGACCTTGTGTAAGGTCCGCGATAACGCCTTGAATTACGCGACCGAGCTGTACAGTACGTCCTGATCTCCTGCTTCGTCGGCCTCGAGGCGTAAAGGTTGTTATGATAAGTGGTGAAGGAGCCCGAACTGCTGATTAGCGCTCTGAGCAAAGGAAGGGTGGAACAGCTAGTAAGCGCTCGCCCCTTTAAGGTTCTTAGACAAAAGATTTATGTAAAGGTTAAATTTTAGGTTTTATTCCTTTAAACCGGTGGAGACAGAAGAATCAGTCAGTCAATTGTACAGAGTTTCGTGCTCTTTGAGATCTCGCGATCGACTGCCCTGATTCTTCAGCTCCTCGACTAAGTACATTCGTCAAAGTGTTAACGTTGCATCTCAGGTTTCCTATGAGAGAATCGTCGTGGCCCGGGTCTCATGCGTCGTCATCTGTTTAGACTATCCGCGAGCCACGGCGATTCTCTTATCGCAAGAGATTTCCGTTACATTGTTGGTGATGAATAAAAATGTTATCGCCAACAAAGTAACGATTTATTAATTTATTATTTATTTATGATTCTAAAAAGTGTCGAACCGTTTATTCGCCTACCGTGGCGAATAAATAATTCGAGACTTCAAAAAAAAATTTTCTAAAATTTTTATGTAAATTTAATTAGAGCCAGAACGTAACACTATGTTCCTTAAATTGCCGTTAATTGGACTTAGAATAAATGACTATGAATTAAGAAAACATTGATTTTCTTTTCAAAATTATAGTTTTTCAAGTAAATTAGAAAGAACTTGAAAAGGTAAGAAACTGGGCCAGGGTCAATAACTCGGTCTCGTACCTTATAGGGGACTAACTGAAGAAAATGTGAAGCTTATTGAAATACTGTAAGTCTGCCGCTTACTGGCTCTTAGACTATTGTCTCTAATACAAGTATAACCGAAATGGTGAGAAAACGTTGCCAGTAAAAAATGGTGGGCATTGAAAGTAACCAGTTTCTAGTCAGTTTCGGTCAATAAATAATTGATCGAAGAATCATTCTTTATCGCAAGTAATTAAGAACCTGTTTATCGCAAATTTTTAAGTTCCAAAGGCTCGAAGAGCTTAGTATCTTATAAAGCCTGCGCAAGCATCTGATTCTCGACATGTTTGAAATTTAACTAACCATCCTAACACAGCAAAAATTATTTTCCAGAAATGAATGGAAATCACGTCTTACCAGTTTCTCGAAATGGAATGTTAGCCAGTACCGGTAACTGGAGTCATGAGTTGCCTTCTGTAAGCCTAATCAGTACAGGGCTTTACTATTTCGTGAGATGAGCTGTGTTGAGGTCCCACACGCTAACTGAGTGTCTTTGGTGAACAAATTCCAAGGAAGTGCTTACCTCTAGTCACTTGATTATATTAACTGACTGGAGGTGTCAGCCCGAGTCAAAATTTGAATCCTAAGTTGGACGTAATAAACGTTGAAAACGTAAGTAACACATACTGGACATTGAAATCATCATCTTGATATTCAATGTTAATAAAGATGGACAAAATCTATTTCTTTTAGCTTTTCCGTGGGAGATATCAGTGGTTTGAACGATAAATATACTCCCGATTTTGCAGTATCCCGTTCACAGATTTGAGCTTCAGCACAAATATCCCCAACAATCTTACAAATCCCCCACCACCGGTATTATTTTTTTTTGAAAACTAACTCCAAGGAAGGTTGCAGTGAAGTCAACAATTAAAATCCTCTCGTTTTTTTAATTATTTGGCTTACAGACTTGAACTTTGGCATACATATTCTCAGCAATCTTACGAATTTCTTACTATTGGTATAAGTTTTTCGAAAACTGATTCAAATAATAAAAAAAGATGAGAGTATTTTAATCTTTGACTACACTGAAATCACTCTTGAAGTTAGTTTTCGAAAGAAATACCGATGGTGGGGAATTTGTAAGATTGTTGGAAATATTTATGCCAAAGCTTAAGTCTGGAAGACATGATAGAATTAAGGAGTATTTTTAACTCTAACGTCACTAAAATTCCCCTTGGAGTTAGTTTTTCACAACAGTTTATCAAATATCAGGCAGAGAGGTGGCAGGGAACTGGAAACTCAACTATCAAGATATCTTCTCCGAAAGTTCTTGGTAGTTGAGTTTCCAGCTCCCTGACACCTCTCTGCCTGATATTTGATAAACTTTTTTTAATTTTATCGTTTTCCTCAAGAACTTTCGCAGAAGACGACTTGGTAGTTGAGTTTCTAGTTCCGCTGACACCTCTCTGCCTGATATTTGATAAACTTTTTTTAATTTTATCATTTTTCTCAAGAACCTTCAGAGAAGACGTCTTGGTAGTTGAGCTTCCAGTTCCCCTGACACCTCTCTGCCTGATATTTGATAAACTATTTTTAATTTTATCGTTTTCCTCAAGAGCTTTCGGAGAAGATGTCTTGGTAGTTGAGTTTCCAGTTCCCCTGACACCTCTCTTCCTGATATTTGATAAACGATTGTTAATTTTATCGTTTTCCTCAATAAACTTCGGAGAAGACGTCTTGGTAGTCGTGCTCCCAGTTCCTCCGACATACTTTCTATTTAATACACACTCAATAATTCCTGACCACGATGGAAATTTGATTATCGTCTTTAACATAGTAAATACTAAAAACTGGTTTATCCATTTCTATAAATGTCCATTTAGTTAATTTCACTAAAATATAAGTTCATTCATTCAAATGTCCATTTATACAGATTTTATTTTTATAGATGGGTATTTATATGAATGTCCATTTTCGTACTTTTCCTAAAATTCAAATTTCCATTGTTTCAATTGTCCATAAATAAATTTTTACATAAACTCATAGGTTCGTTTATTCATAAATATTTTTGTTCAATTAATGATCGATACTTTTTTACGTTTATAATTATTTCGTAGATTACATTTGTTCATTAAGCAAATTCTTCTTTTTTTTAATCACACAATTTTTTTATGAACCATTTTTATAAATTACCGATTAAATTAATTTTCTTCAAGTTATAAAAAAGTCCATTAATTTACTTAAATTTTTCAAAATTATAACAACTTAACATATTTACTTCCGGAAGTATGTTCAAAAATAAAGTTTTTCTTTTTTTCAGTTGGCCACATGTACAGTTGTACAACTGCAATCATTTCCTAATTTCACATATTTTCATTTTTATTAGAGTACATTTATACTTAAATTCTTTCATTGTTTTTTCCTAAATTTTGAACATTTATTTCCACAAATTCCCAAAAAAATTAATTTAAATGGCCAAAAATACAAAAGTACATTGAAACGAAAGCAACATAAGCAGGGATGAATTAATGTCGCGCATTGTACGTTTTGGAAAAAAATTACATTGGTCGGGAATTTCTAAGATTGTTGAGAATATTTGTACCAAAGTTTGTTTGTAAGTCGGATATGTATTCTTATCATTCAACCCATTAAAACGCCTCACGCGGAAGCCGAAGAAAATGGATTTTGTCTATCTTTTTCAACATCGAATATCTAGATGACGATTTTAACGTTCAATACCTCCAACTTGCGATTCTAACGTTTATTACGTCTGACTGACGATTCCAGCGTTTATTACATCCGACTTACGATTTAAATTTTGACTCGGAAAGGAAAGGTAAGAGGCATCAGAGGCATCCACTACGTGTTTACCTTCAATTTGGACAAAGCAATAGCTACGCATTGTGTGAGTACTGATAGAAACGAGCTTTAAAACGGTGGCATCTTTTGATTCTTCTTATTAGAAAAAGTAAACAATACAATCATTCGTTTTTTATTAACTTAGAGTATTCGCAGTAAAATATCAACAGCTTTGATGTTTACTTATTTTTTAAATTTAACTTCATTACTTTTACGTTATTAGTTATTTTCATATAATTTATAAAAACTAGACTTGCCATAAGATTATTTCCTTTTTTATATAAATTGATCATTCTATTAAATTTTTTCAAATTTAGGAATGAAAAGATGTTTACGACGATCAACTAAATCTTCAACAGAACTCAAATCGGGTAGTGCATCGAGTAATTTGAATTTCAAATTAGATGTTCCAATACTCTGCGTCGTAAATGAAAGTGGAGTTTGATCCAATGTTCCCAACGTGTATTGGTCTGTACTTGCTGCATAACGTGGATAATATGGATCATCCTTTAAATTCATTAATCTATAAAAAAGTGATTCTCCAAAATTAGGAATAGGGAAATCCGTTTTTACTGTGATTGTTGGGGTGGTCGAAATAACCAAGCGACCATTGCTTGAAATATGATGATGATGATTATTATTATTATTATTATTATTATTATTATTATTATTATTATTATTATTATTATTATTATTATTATTATTATTATTATTATTATTATTATTATTATTATTATTATTATTATTATTATTATTATTATTATTATTATTATTATTATTATTATTATTATTATTATTATTATTATTATTATTATTATTATTATTATTATTATTATTATTATTATTATTATTATTATTATTATTATTATTATTATTATTATTATTATTATTATTATTATTATTATTATTATTATTATTATTATTATTATTATTATTATTATTATTATTATTATTATTATTATTATTATTATTATTATTATTATTATTATTATTATTATTATTATTATTATTATTATTATTATTATTATTATTATTATTATTATTATTATTATTATTATTATTATTATTATTATTATTATTAGTATTATTATTATTATTATTGTTGTTGTTGTTGTTATTGTTATTACTGTCTTTATCATTTTGTATTGTCGTCAAAGTTGTCGAATCAAAATCACGACTATCAATTGACGGTTTAGTTGCTTTATGAGGTTCCTCAAACTTATTAATATCTATTTGGTTGCTTTTTTGCAAATCAGTATTTTTAAAATTTTCAGATCCAGAGAAAAAGTTCTCAGAATCTTGCTTTTTGGATGGTAAAAGTCGTGGTGTTTTAGAACTTCGAATGAGCTTAAAAAATATAGTTGATGTTGAAGAGACTGAACTTTTTTGGTTGAATCGTAAATTCCTTGAATTATTTACAAAATTGTGATGGTTATTAGAATCTAAGTGATCCTTAAGAGAAGTAGATGAATTTCCGCTAAACGCTGGCGATTTGTAATTTTTTTCTTGAACAGATAAAAGAAAAAGTGATGATTGTGGTGTAAATCATATGAACTTGGAAAATTTATCAATACCTCGGCTTTTATTAGATTCAACCGAATCTTTATCTCCATTTTCTTGGGTTTTTTTGGTTTGAACGATTTGTGTAATCAACTTCGCAGACTTCTTACAATCAACCCGATATATATGATCACAAACAAGCGTTTCTTGATTAAAAACGGTGTCTTGTGGGCAATTGTACAAGAATTTATTTCCATGGTCGTCACAAGTATAATATATCTGGCAATTTGATTCAACATCCGCGTAAAAACCGGTGTTTCGGTTTTTACAACTGAAACTTGATGTAAATAGTTGTGGAATAATGTTCTGTAAAAAAATTCAAGTTACTTAATAGAGAAGAATTATAAAAAAAGTCAATAAGGCTGAAATGGGAATTTGAAAAAATAATAAACTATTTGAAAACTAGTTTAAATGCAAGATAAGCCCCAAAACATCCTGGTATTTTAAAACTTTTGAAGAAAAGATGGTGTTTTCAAGCTGTTGGAAATAAAAATAAATTTTCCGAACAATAGAGTTAGAGAAACGACCATGTTTGCTATCTAAATTTTGAAATTTTTGATGTTTTTGAGCTATTGAAATCAAGCATTTTGTACTCTTTTAAAATTCTGAGCTTCGAAATTATTAGTAAAAAGTCCCGTTACCGGCTAGTGAAATATAAACTCATATTTTTCATTTAATTTTAAATTGCAGATGCACACGACAAACAAACACGAAAACACACACACACACACACACACGACTCTGAAAATAGTAAGAATAGCTCCCAACGACCTTAAAACGTTCACATGTGATGGTAACTTGATTTTCGTAAACCGCAGTGAAACCAATAACTATCGAATTTAGCAAGAATCCTTAGTTTTCGTGTCGTCCTATAACTAAGTTTTTTTCTCAATTTAAAAAAAGAGGTTACAGAACAATGAAGATTTTTATGAGTCATTTTCTCAGCTCATAACGAATTCGAATGAGTTAACTCATTTAAAATTTAAATAGTTATAGTAAAAATTAAAAATAAATAATTTCGTGTACTGATCTTATGTCCCATTTTTTTTTTAGGTAGATTTTTCTAAAATTTAACTATTGTATTTGTCCTTATGGTCGATTTTTAAAGGAATTTTGTTTCAACCTATCATAATTAGTAAGAGTAGGGTTCAAAAATACCATTCGTTAAAGAATTTATATATGTATGTATATTAGACTAATTCAAAAAAATCGACTATTTTTTGTTTTCTTCATTATATCGAAAATATTGCTGGAAATGATGAAAAAAAAATACTGTAAAAGTTTGAGCTCTTAATATTAATATTAACAGCTGCCGCATCGCAACTTTCTATTTCCCGTTTAAAAAACATGGGAAAATTTATTTTTTAAGCTTTAGAATTTTGTAGCTCACGGTGGGACCAATACTTTTAAATGTTTAAGACATATTCTTATGGGAAATTTGACGCTCTATAAAAAAGGTCGATTATAATTTTTCAATATTTTTATTTCTTCAAAAGTTATTCGAAGTTAAAGTTAGATTAACGATCAATTTTTACATTTTTAACTTCCCACTAAGAAAATTGCAAATTTTCGAAAATTCGGAAAGTTATTGGTTTCACCCCGATTTGTGAAAATCGAAATTCCAATAGATGTCGACGTTTTGAGGTTCTAGGAAGCTATTCTGACTAAATTCAAGATGATGTCCGAGTGTATGTATGTATGTATGTACGTACGTATGTAAATATCTATAACTTTCGAACGGATGAACCGATTTTGATCGTCAAGGTGTCATTCGACGTGGTTTGTCAATATCTCGAAGCTGAAAAATAATTGAGCTTGATCGGTAGAGCTCGTTCGGAGATATTCCAAAAATAAACTTTTTTCAAAAATGTTTTTTTCCGATAACTTTTCACGGGCTCAATGGATTGATTCCAAAATCAACTGGGCTCTGGAGCTTCATAAACCGCGTCGATTGCCACCTCAACCATCAAAATCGGTTAATTCTTTTAAGAGATATCATTTGAGAAAAAATGGTAAAAAACGTTTTTTTTTCGAAAACAAAGGCATACAAAAGTATTTTCGAGCTCGAAGAGCTCGAAAATTTATCTACAACAATTTTTCGAGCTCAAGGAGCTCGAAAACGGCGGGAAGTTTTGAGGCTGGCCCGCAGGGTCAACTGACAGACCGATTTTTTTAATTTTTTTGACGCAACCATCAATTTTATCGGAAAATTTTATAGGACATTTTTGGTATAGCATTTTATTTCCTATAACTTATCTCAACGAAAATTTTCGATATTTCTCACAAGTCGTAAGTTATTTGCAGTTAACTGAAAATTTTAATATAATTTATTTTAAGGAACAAAATTTAGATTTTTTAAGAAGATTTCCAGTTAATCGCAAACAACTTACGACTTAAGTGAAATATCGAAAATTTTCGTCGAGATAAGTTATAGGAAATAAAATGCTTTACAAAAAATGTCCTATAAAATTTTCCGACAAAATTGATGGTTGCGTCAAAAAAATTAAAAAATGTAAGAATTTCTCGTCAATCTAACTTTAACTTCGAATAACTTTTGAAGAGATAAAAATATCGAAAAATTATAATTTACCTTTTTTATAGAGCGTCAAATTTCCCATAAGAATATGTCTTGAACATTTAAACGTATTGGTTCCACCGTGAGCTACAAAATTCTAAAGCTTAAAAAATAAATTTTCCCATGTTATTTGAACAGGAAATAGAAAATTGCGATGCGGCAGCTGTTAATATTGATAATAAGAGCTCAATTTTTTACAGTATTTTTTTTTCGTCATTTCCGGCAATATTTTCGATATAATGAAGAAAAAAAAATCGGTCTGTCAGTTGACCCTGCGGGCCAGCCTCAAAACTTCCTGCCGTTTTCGAGCTCCTTGAGCTTGAAAAATTTTTGTGGGTACATTTTCGAGCTCCTCGAGCTCGAAAATACTTTTGTGTGCCTTTGTTTTCGAAAAAAAAAGTTTTTTACCATTTTTTCTCAAACGATATCTCTCGAACCAATAAAGCAATTGAGGTGGTTAAGGTGGCAATCGACGCGTTTTATTGAGTTCTACAGCTGATCAGACTTTAAAATTTATTTATCCAATCGTTTTTGAGAAATTTAAAAAATACTAAAAAAAATTTTTTTTTTTAATTCTTTCGACAACGGTATCTCTTGAAAGAATTAACCGATTTCGATGGTTGAGGTAGCATTCGACGCGGTTTATGAAGCTTCAGAGCCCAGTTGATTTTGGAATCAATCCATCGAGCCCGTAAAAAATTATCCGAAAAAAACATTTTTGAAAAAAGTTTATTTTTGGAATATCTCCGAACGAGCCCTACCGATCAAGCTCAATTTCTTTTCAGCTTCGAGATATTGACAAACCGCGTCGAATGACACCTTGACGATCAAAATCGGTTCATCCGTTCAAAAGTTATAGATATTTACATACGTACGTACGTAAGTACGTACATACATACATACATACATACATACATACATACATACATACATACATACATACATACATACACTCGGACATCATCTTGAATTCAGTCAGAATTGCTTCCTAGAACCTCGAAACGTCGACATCTATTGGAATTTCGATTTTCACAAATCGGGGTGAAACCAATAACTTCCCGAATTTTTGAAAATTTGCAATTTCCTTAGCGGGAAGTTAAAAAAATAGTCGGTTTTTTTTAATCAGTCTAATGTATATATATATTAGGGTGCTCTATTTAAAACGAACATTTTTCTTTAGCGGACACAAGAAAATTTTGTTTTTTATGTTAAGAGAAAAATTCCCCGAAAGTTTTAGCTCTTAATTTTAATTTTAAGTACTTCCTATCGAACATCAAAGTTTTCCTATTTAAAAAGCATGTAAATCAAATAACTTTCCTTTATGATTACTATACTATACTATAACTTAGCCCGATTTTGAGAAATCGTTTAGAAACCAGTTTTTCTTTGTAGAGTATTTGTTGCTTTTTGAAAGTGTATGAAACGGTTTCGGTCTAACTCGATCCACGTCGATTTTATCAGCTCCGAAAGACAATTTTTTACTTTTTTCATTTATTTTTGTTAATAGAGAAGAAACGGCTCGTCTTACAAAAAAAATGCAAAGAATCAATCTTTTAGGAAATTTTGTCCTTTACAAAATTGCTTCTGACTTTTATATTACGAAAGTCCACTGTTCATGAAATACATGCATTTTAACATTTTACAATAAAAAAGATTAGTACCATAGTAAGCTTACAATTTTTTTTATTGTACCATTATTGAGTCTTTATCTGAAAAAATGTAACATAAAATGGCTTCATCGCATAGCTTGAGGACAATCAAATATTATGAAGACCGTTCTGAAAAAACATGCTTCAAAGCATAGTTTGGGGACATTTTATCAATATATCGCATAGTTTGGGGACAATTTAATACTTTGGAAACCGTCCCCAAAGTATCAAACTGTGCAATGCATAGTTTGGGGACCTGACCTTGAAATATGCTATGGGATACTTATACACATTAACGTCGCTTTATCGCAGTTAGTCTTTATCTGAAAAAATGTTCTTTTAATCGCTGAAGTACGTTCTAAGCAAAAAGACTTTAACGTATAGTTTGGGGACATTTTTTTGATGTATCGCATAGATTGGGGATAATCCAAAATTCTGAAGACCGTTCTGAAATAATGGCTTTAAAGCATAGTTTGGAGACCTTTCTTCGATATATTGCATAGTCTGGGGACATTTTCCCTATATATATTACATACTTGGAGACAGCTGAAACTCTGAAGACCGTTCTAAGCAAAAATACTTTAATGCATAGTTTGGGGACAGTTTATCGACGTATTTCATAGTTTGAGGACAACTTTAAACTATGAAGACCGTTGAAAAAAAATTGGTCTATCAGCTGATCCTGCAGGACAGCCCTAAAACTTCCCACTGTTTTCGAGATCAATGACCACGGAAAAACTGTTGTGAAAACATTCTCAACTCTTCGAGCTCGAAATCACTACTGTATGCCGTTGTTTTCGAAAATAAACGTTTTTTACCTTTTTTTCTCCAACGACATCTCTCAAACGAATTGATCGATTGAGGTTGAGGTGAAAATCGACGCGTTTTATTGAGCTCTAGAGCTGATCAGACTTTGAAATTTATTTATTTACTCGTTTTTGATAAATTTATAGAAAACAAAAAAAAATTTTTTTTATTATTTCGTTAACGGTTTCTCTTGAACGAATAAACCGATTTTGACGGTTTAGGTGGCATTTGACTTGGCTTTTGAAGTTTTAGAGCTAATTAAATTTTGGAATCAATCCACAGGGCACATCAAGTTATCCAAAAAAAACATTTTTTAAAAAATTTGATTTTCAGAATACCCCCAAACGCAACCTACCGTTCAAGCTAAATTTTTCATAGCTTTTAAATATTAACAAGCCACGTTGAATAACACCTTGACGATTAAAATCGGTTCATCAGTTCAAAAGTTGCAGACATTTACATACGTCCGTACGTACATACACACACAGAAAAAAAGGTTCACTTGGCCCAAGATAAATTTTGCCTTAATTTTTTTATTCTTGAACTGAGTAATAGGGTTTTTTTTAATCCGAGAACATTTTCTTCGACTAATATTATAAAAATATTGTATCAAGAATAATTAAATTTTGATTCAAGTTAAATAATCTTGGTTTAAGAATATTTATTTTAAGTCAAATTCATTTTGTTTCTAAACCAAGTAAAAAAACAATCAAAACAAGATACTTTTCTGTCTTGGTTGGTGAGTATAGTAAATTGTCACAATATATATCAACATCTCTAACCAAGAACTTTTTTTGCGTGGCAGAAGATGATTTACTCTCAGTTTGAGAAAACTACATTATCGACTCAAAACAACGGTCTATTGGAATGAAAAAATTTTAATTTCGATTTAAATAAATTATAATCTTAACTTAATAAAATAACTTTTTTCGAATCATGCAAATATTCACTTATCGGAAGACATAAGATTCTCCCATTGATAATTTTTTTTCTTGACTTAAAAAAAACGTAGTCTCGATTCAAGAAAATAAATGACTACTTAAAAAAATGTATCGTCCTGTATTTTTGAGTGAATTTAACCTAGTATAAATATTAAATGATATGAACCAAGAAATTATATGGTGTATATTTAAAATATCACAATACAGCAGTAGAGGGGCTAAGAAATAAACATCCTCGATTAATGGTGTATGAACAACTTGAGAAAATTAAATTGTTTTGCTCATGGTAGGAATCGAACCCAGTCCAATTCGGCATCATGCGAGAGCTCTACCAGTTATGCCACCTGACCATTTCCTGAACGATCGTTCACTTTACGCATATCCAGTAAGCACACTGTAAAATGTAGAGTCTACACTACCGCCACTTTAGTATAGTACAGTTAGCTTATCCCAGAGAATTTTTGCGTTGAGCCGTGAGCGCAGTTGCTGTTGGTTCGAACGTCTACGCTTACTTGCTGCAACACTACAAAATACTTAAACCAAGATATTTCTTACCATTGAGTCGAATACTTTTAATTCTTGACTCGAGTCACAAATCATCTCGATTCAAAATAAATTATTCTTCAAGAAAGAAAATTTTACTTTTCGGACAATTAATTATATATCGAGGCAAAATATTTATTTTTCTCAATTTAAGAAAATATTTCTTACTTCAAGAAACATATATTATATCGGTTGAATAAAAAAAAAAAATTATGCCAAGATGACTAAATTTAAGAAAATTTTGTTCTTGAACTACGAAAATTTTCGTTTTCATTCAAAATTGCAAAAGATATTCTTGCGGCAAGAAAAAATTTCTTGCGCCAAGATATCCCATTTTTCTGTGCATATACATTCACTCGGACATTATCTTGAATTTAGTCAGAATAGCTTTCTAGAACCTCAAAGCGTCAAGATCTGATAGAAATTTGATTTACGAAAATCGGGCCGAGACCAATAACTTCCCGAATTTTTGAAAATTTTATTATATAGGATAGTTTAGGGACAATTCAATATTCTGAAGAACGTTCTTAAATAATTACCTTAAAAATAAGAACACACTAAGACCTCTTGTACGGAAACCTTTTTATGTATAACGCCGACTTATTTACGCCACCAGTCGTACCGGACAAATATACCTACCTGAGCGTTGTCAACGCTTTACAATTAAGTCGTATTGTACTAATGGACCCCTTGTATTATAGATTTCTCTTGCTCGATAGATTTCGTCATTTTTACTTAACGTACTTTTAAAATTTATGTATCCGTTCCCATTTAATAATCTAAGCATAGAACGGTAATCTTTTCTTTGATTTTTCATCATAAAACTATAAACCACCCAACTCGTGTGCACCTGCATGTGATGCTTGGAAATTGAAGAAAGCTAATAGAAACCACCAAATTTAAGGCTTCCTCGGCGGCAGAGTGGCGCCAGGTCATCGGCCCACTTAATAGTCAAAATCTATTTCCCAGGGATCACACGTGTGCATGGGCCTAGAACTTTCGGGCGAGTCCGAGTCTTCTCGTACGGGAAACAAGTTACCACCACTTTTCATATGTGAAGACCATATAAAATGACCATGGACTTTAGCTCATCAGTTCTTTTGGGAATCGGCATATTATTTTCTACTAGCTTCAGAATCATGATCAACGCGATATTAGCGTATAGCATCCGATCACGTGAGCCCAGATTGTACGATTGGTCCTTGTTCGTTGTAAGTCATGAACTAATATCAACCGTTTAGCAACGGTACAGCATTGATTATCTTCATCTTATTTTTAATCCATTTAATTTCATTTTATTGCACGCCTCGAACGCGATAGCGGGAGAGGCTGTGCTCTATAATCGACTTGTCGTGAAAACTGGATTTTCTTATTTTCAATCATTTCTGCTAACTTTATAAATCACCTCTATAGATAAAAAAGTGCACCAATGTTTAGAAAAAATTCTAAGGAATAATTTGGATTTAATTACAAATTTTATTTAGCTAAACTTTAATAAGAAAAATATTAGTTGAAATGAGAATAGTTGGACGTAAATTGGGATGTTCGTGTGTGAGCAAGATATCTCACGAAAAACTTTACTAATCACTCCAATTTTTTTTTTCAATAGCTTCAGAATTTGCTAGAGTAGAAGCTTTTAAATATCACTACTGTAGTCCTTCTCGTTGATTTATTATCAATTAAAAACTAAAAACTTATGATTTTCACCAATGCTGAAACCACCATTTTTTTCCCCATAAATATAAGTAGGCATACAATTTTTTTTTATTATGTGATCTGTTTATCATCAAACTAAGCTGATATTATAAATTTCTACTTTACCAACAGATAACTTTCTTTATATACAAAAATGTTTTTTCTGCCCTCCGGCCGGAAAGTGGCAACTTTCGGGCCGCTGCCCTGAACGAAGTTGCAATTTTCCGGCTCCATCGAGCAGAAAAATAGTATACGCACCTTGGCCAGTGAAAAAGAAAGCCTCAGACCACATGTTTGTCAGCCTCGGCTTCGCCTCGGCCAACAATTACATGTGCTCTGAGACTTTTCTTATTTGACTGGCCTAGGTATGTAATATACTATTCATCATCAAGTCATTCTTTTTTTTTTTGCACGCCTTGGACGCGACAGCGGGAGAGGTTGTGCTCTATAATCGACTTGTCGTGAAAACCGGATTTTTTTTTTTACTTTTGCCGTTATCCTGATAGCCAAGTTGGCCGCAAAAGTCAGCATTTCCATAAGTTGATGGTAACTTTCCGAGAAACTTGTCGACAACTTTCAGTTGGTATAACTGTTGCCGACAAGTTGCTCAGAAACTTGGTGACAGCCCTGATAGCCAAGTTAGTTGCAAAAGTTGGCATTTCCTTAAGTTGACGGCAACTTTCAGCTCGTGTAACTGTTGCCTACAAGTTTACTACAAGTTACTCAGAAACTTGGCGACGGGTTACGGCAGTAGATTGTCGACAAGTTGCTGAGCAACTTTTAGCCAACTTGTCGACAACAATTTCACAGTATGAAGTTTCCACCAAGTTGCTAACAAGTTGGTCGCAACTTATGTACACCAACTTTCAGATCAGAAACTCTGGCTATCAGGGTAACTTGTACGCATTTTCATAATGAAACTGACATACCAAAGTTGCTCAGCAACAGTTTACTTATCTCTTATATCTTGCCAACAGTAGTTTTCGAACAAATTTAATTTAAAATTTCTTAATAAATTTCCGTTTAATTTGTGGGTAAATATAGGTCAACTTTTGTCATTTAGTTTTTTTTTTTGACTCCAGTATCATGTCCTGAGCAAGTTGATAAAACATTCACCGCGAATTTCGCTTTTCACCTTTTGCTGTTAATTTGTCGTTCAATTCCTGTTATAGAATTCGAACAAATTAAATTTTCAAATTGCCATTAATTTTTCGTTAAACTGGCTATCTGGCAGATAGTTGGCAATTCTGCAAACAAAATTGCTATTTGGTAACGTTCGACTCTGTAGCTATTGCGCATAAAAATTCAAATAATATAAAAAATAAAATTCTGTCAGTCATTCCCCATAAAAAAAAAATTCTGCTGTGATAAAAAATAATTAATAAAATTAAAATCTCATAGCCATTAATTCAAAATTATTAATTGATTTATTACATTAATGATATTCCAATCACTTGTCACTTGGAAACCAACGAAATCATAACAAGCACATATTAGGATTGAAATTTTCATTGTCTACTGATGTTCGTATAGGGTACCGGAAGTGTTGATACAAACTCGCGTATGAACCAGAAACAGATATAGCAATTTTTACTTTTTTCCTATTTATTAATTTCATTATCATTATTATCGATTATTAATAATCATAAAAAATAAAAATAATATTTATATTTAAAAAGAAAATAAAAGTTGTTTGATTATTGCAAAAGTTTTATTGATATAGATATATTTGTTATGTATTCTTAGTGCTAAACTTAAAACACAATCCGTATAGTTGTCAATGTCACTTTGACATATACTTCAACATGTTAACTCGTACGAAAGAGTTAGAGCATAGCTCTGTCTTCAATCCAATGAACATTACCTCATGTTATGGTGTCAACAAACACAGAAAATAAAGAAAAAATAACTGAACAAAATACAAATAATATTTTTTATTTCTTTATAAAAACATATTTACTTAATACTTATTTTCATATAACTTTAACTAAGGTAAGAGACCCAGAACTCGATGACTTCACGTATTTATATATCTATATGTGATAAAATTTTGTGAATAGAGATATACAAACGCATAAGTCATCGGGTGCTATTATAGTTTCTTGATCGAGTACTGGCTCTTTTACCTTAATGTAAATTAAACATTTGAGATCAATGAAAGTATTTTTTATAACATCAATATTTACGTTGAAAAATCATAAAATAAAAAAGGAAAACAAAATTGCTTTTTAAATCACCGATTTTTATGATGAAAAATCATCAAATGAAAAAATTATTTTTCACACCATCAATTTTTTACTGTGAAAATTCATAAAATAAAAAAATTACTTTTCAAATCAACGATTATTACGGTGAGCAATCATAAAATAAACGTCTAATAATTTTTCTGAACATCAATTTTTACGGTGAAAAATAATAAAATCAAAAATTCACTTTTGAAATCACCGATTTTTACGGTCAAAAATCATAAGATCATAAAATAATAACACCAATTTTTACGGTGAAAAATCATAAAATAATAAAAAATAAAAACATCAAGTCTTAAACTCATACAATTAGAATGTAGATCTATAATAATAATAATCTACTATTTCGACATCTATTATACTGCTTCGCACAAAAATCTTGACAATTCTTACAATTCTGCGGGCACTGATTGTTTTGGAAGTTTCCAAAACGACGATTATTATTGTAGTAATTGCTATTATTATTAAATGCATTCGAGCGCGAATCCGTTTTTTTTCCAGAACCAGCTGATTGTTCAAGAAGTAATGTTAATTTTTTGAACATTATTTCCTTAGTATCGACGTTACTCTGCTGATTAGTAGGAACATACATCTGCTTTTGTGGACGATGTTCTGAAGTTTTATTATTCAAATAATTCCCCATTACTTGAGGCTGTTGAGGTAAATCAGCTGACTATTGCCATTTCGAACTATCTATCCTATGTAACTGCTGAAACGTAGCACCGACCATTGGACTTTCCAGAACGCCACTCTGCTGGACCAATGAAGTTATTAATTGAGGACTTGGACCACTTTGTTGCTGAAATGTCACAGGAACTACTCGGCTACTTGGTCCAACTTGCTGATAATTATGATGAATTAGTTGACCGTTTGGCCCTATGTATTGTTGATATGCAGGGTGTACCAATTGATTACCATACTGCTGGTAAAAAGAATAACCTAATTCACAATCTGATCGACTAAGATGCTGGAGATGAGGATGAATCGCTGAGTTGATGTAGTGACAAGTTTTTGGTCCAATGATCTATTTTGTTGCTGTACAGCTTGTTCTTGTTGTGGCTGTTGTGTTGGTATAGAAGTTTTTTGAGTAATTGACGAATCTATTTGCTGCTGTTGTGTTGGACTTGACCGACCTTCTCCAACAAGTTTCTGTTGATCTAATGAATCAGAAGGCACTTTTGGAATTATCGGTCCACCTTGCTGCTCGATTTTATCAGAAACATTTATTATTTATTCGTTGCTTTGCTCAGTTTGATCATCAGAAGATTCCTGATTAACTGAAATGCTTCGTGGCTGAGGTAATGGAGGAAATTCCTCCCGAGATCCGATTGCAATTTTATGCTGAGCACCAGATGGAATTTGTAAGGCTTGAATAGTACATTGCTGCTGGGATATGGACGGAGGCAAATAATATCTTGTATTTCTATGCTGATGTACTACAGGGTATGACGAACCTGGTAAATTACCAGGGTATTGCAATCCAATTTGATCTTGCAATGAATTAATACCTCCATGATTATTTAGAATCTGCGCACCCAGAATCTGATCTCTGAACATAAAATAATGTTCTGGTAAAGATCCATTCTGGTAGTCTCGGCCTAGAGAAAAAAAAAACATTTGACATTAAAAAAAAATAATAATAATTCGTTATTATTATTTTTAACAATAACCAATTTTTATTAATAACAAAAAATGGATGGAAGATTTTAATTATAATTTCAAATTTTTTATTTTTTGTCTTACCACTTGGGTCATCTATGATTTCATAAAACGTAAAATAAAGGCTGAGTATTATCTCGCAAATAGTTAAATATACGCCCTGGTGGAAATAAGATTCTGTCAGCAGTCTGAAACATTCTTGTGGGACTCTGAATTAGAATGTCATCAGTCTGAATCTCTCTGAAAATGTTATAAAAGGAGTTGGTAAGTTAGGTAAATGCAGATAATGATTTATAAGGTTATAGTCAGACATGAATTTCGGACTCTGCAATAAGACTGAATCTGACTTATTCACAGCTAGTGAAATAATTTCAAATGGGCAAGAATAAGACTTTTTCAGAGATATACTGGAATAATATTGACAACCTTTTTTTACTGAAAAAATGATACTAAGTTGTCATTGTTATAAATAAATTATTTTCTGGCGAATCAATTTTTGATAATTAACAATTTTTTCTATTTATTGAAACAATAAATTATAAAATTCTCCATTAGCTACAAAAATATTATTATTATTATTTTTTTTTAATAGAAGTATTTTTAATAATAAATGAAAATAAAATCTGTTCTGATTATAACCAGATAATTTCAAAAATGATACAGAAGTATAGCTTAAAACAAAGGTTACAAAAAAAAATATAATTTTTATTATTAATCTTTTCATATCATTGGATAGCATTCGACTATTTGCTGAAATTCTAACACATGTGTGATTTTAAACATTAATAGTTATACATTAATTATGAAAATTATTTTAAAAGTAAGTAATTACATTTTTTTGTTAATTATTGAAAATCAAAATTTTTTAACTTTCAAATCCAGATTGTCATACAACAAAAATGTTACAGTTTTTTGAGATAAAGTGATGAAGTGATAAAGTGATAAAGTGACGAAGTGATAAAGTTGATTACTCTGTGGATTACTGAAAAAAAAATAATGAACGATTAGATTTTTTATTACTTTCCATTTTTTTAAATTAAAAAAAAAATAAACTTTAAAGGATCAAATAATATTTTTTGTTGTAAAAATTTTTTTATTTAATGCATTGAAAAAAAATACTCTTTGGAGTGAAAATTTACTACCATGGATTTTAAGTTATTTAAAATAATTCTCTGTTTATTAAAGATGATTAAAGTTATTATAAATTGTATACTTACTTAAATCATTATCTATTTATTACGTAAAAATTAATTCTTTAGTAGATAAAATTAAAAATAATGTTTTCAGTAATGAAAAATAAGTTTTTTTTGTTTTTTTTTTTTTCGAATTTGATTAATTCAATTTAATAATAAATACCTTAGTGGCTTGACA
>OZ024713.1:5416836-5528623 GCA_964016945.1 Microplitis deprimator
TTATTATTATTATTATTATTATTATTATTATTATTATTATTATTATTATTATTATTATTATTATTATTATTATTATTATTATTATTATTATTGTTATATTCATTATTATTATCTATACTTAAAAAATTATCACAAGTTATTACCACTATTCAAATAATATTTTTTGTAGTAGAAATTTTTTTTCAAAATAATTTTTTTTAACCAGTCGCGTTTTTATTACGGTTTGATACTTTTCGCTCTGCACTAGTGATTGACCTCCCTAAATAAGTAGGAAATCTAGTAAGCTCAACGTTTAAAAGATCTTGAGACAAATTTTTTTTTTTCAAAAATTTTTGATAGTTTTGTAGCAACACCAGTTTCTTCGTAGGAGACAAAAGTATTTTATGCAGATTAGTTTTTCTTATAGCAACTGCACGGAGAGCAAGTTCCTCATGTCCCCAAATTGCATGGGACATGATAGTTATAAATTTAGCTGGAGTGTAGGCACCAAATGCTTCGTGATACGCAAGACCTGGCACCCGTATATTATTCCCGATACCGATTGGATCAACAATTTGACGATTTCCATCATTGGGTTGCTGTTCACGTTGAAGTTGTTCACGGAGTCGTTGTTGCCGTTGTTCTTGCTGTCGCTGTTGCCGTTGTTTTTGCTGTCGTTGTTGCTCTTGTTCTTGTTGTCGCTGCTGCCGTTGTTCTTGCTGTCGCTGTTGCCGTTGTTTTTGCTGTCGTTGTTGCTCTTGTTCTTGTTGTCGCTGTTGCCGTTGTCCTTGCTGTCGCTGTTCCTCTTGTTCTTGCGTCGTTGTTGTTGACTTTCCTCTGTAATTTTTCTTACCGTCTTTTTCGGTGGATTGTTATTTGACTCCTAGAAAAATTGCTGTACTTCATAAATAATGAATATAATAATAATAACAATAACAATAATAATAATAATAATCATAACTATTGTTATTATTATTTTCATTATTATTATTATTGTCAAGTAATGATTTATGTTATTTTCATTTTCAAAACGAATATTCGAGTTGTTATTGTTATTATCGTTATTTGGGTCATTATTATTACTTAAATCATCATTGACCTTCATAACAACAAAGAACATTTACTTAGATATACGTAACTTTCCTAGGTTTAACACACAAAGTATATATATTTGTTGATTTTTCAATTTACATACCTCAGCTATATTAGGGGTCCCTTCTTCGGGTTGATCGTTATCATCTACGTCTGTGCCGGAATCTAGTTCAAATATTTCTTCTTGTACAACATATTCATCAACATCTTCTCTTTTCTGTCTTGGGCCATTTTCTTCTTCTTCTTCTTCTTCTTCTTCTTCGTCTTCTTTTTCTTCTTCATCTTCTTCTTCTTCCACAGTTGCATCTGATTTCTCTTCTTCATGTGCATCGCAATCTTCTACTACTACACTACCTACTTCGTAGTTGTTCACTGCTTCATTGTCATCAGATTCATTTTCATTTATTCCTTCTTCTTCACTTTTTTTTTCTAAAAATTTTTCTTTTCGTCTTGCTTGAAAGGAATTTAAAATATCATTGCTCATTTTTTTTTTCATGCAGTCTGCATTTTGTTTCTTGTTCTAAAAAAATATTGATGATAGAATTAAGTTTCGATTTAAAGATTTCACAACGTTATACATAATAATTACCTTTCTTTTAATCTGTGTCGAATGTAGCGGCAATTCATCTTTTTCTTCGCTTGAAGATTCTAAAGATGATATGTTGTACTTAGGTCGCCGTAACCTTGTACTTGGATTTTGCAATTTTTCGCATGATGCTGAAAAAAATTATTAGTGAATAAATTCATTTTGATTATTTAAAAATTTTGATTTTAAACTACTGTCGGGTATAAAATTAAATAAACACGTTAAAAATTGTCTTCATAAAGTTGTTATACTTAAAGTTTTAATTTTCATATAATGCAAACAACTGAACCCTGATTAAAAAGAGCGATTTAAAACGATTCGAAATAAAAAATTTTAAATACTTTTTAATGCTTTTCAATATCTTGAATACTTTTGAATCCCTTTTCTTATGGGCATTTAACATTGTGAATCTTTTTAAATCGCTTTTTTTAATCAGGGAAACACAAAAGCTATTAATTTTTTTGTTTTTTTAAATTAATTTGATGCTAAGGCTTGTTTTTTATTATTCACTGTGATGTTGTTATATGTATATTAAATAATAATAGTTGATTCAAAATCTTACCGGCAACATTTAAAATTCCGCACTTCACAAGTTTTCCATTTTCTTTTAAATAATACATTTTATTTTTATTGAACACATTATACTTGTGAAAATCTATTATTTCATACGCGTCGACTATCATTTTTTTGTTATTTCTTGATGGTATTTCAATGAGAACACATTTGTTTATTAATTCACTCATCTTACACTGGCTTGTTGACACTTGATGCTTTCAACACGAGAACAATATTAAAACTGCGTATAACTTTATGAACTAACACTATTAATATCTTAAGGACTTTAAAGAAAATGATACAATATGATCTTTGTCTAAATGTCACGTGTATACTGGGTATTATGCGCTTGAATACTTTTGACGTAGTAAACTCCCACCACTAATTTTGAAAATTTGTACCCGGCATACTCTTAGGTACATAGTATACATCCATAGTCTTTCTTTTGTTACAGCTATTAGGTGCGACAGAAACATTACATTTGTGTGTAAAACAACAGGAACCCTCAAAGTAGATTTTAATAAAAAGAAGATATAATATTTAACAATCTACTTGAGTAAACATTTTAAATAAATTATTTAGCAAATCGAAATATTACATAAACACATAAATATTTTTAAAAATAAATTAAAAAATTTTTTTTTTTTTTTTTTTTTTTTTTTCACAATAATACTTCTAGTCACATACATATAAATACATAAATATATGTTAAGATTTCATAGATTTTAAGAAAATTTTTTTTATCTTTGATTTTTTCGAAACAACGATAATTCGCCCCCACCATTTACAGTGCCTCATTGTGACCCGTAGTGTCGCCAGATCATTTCAAAAATTTACCTCCACTGTCGACTATATTTAATGTGTCTAGACAAAAGTGCGCCCTAAAGTGGGGGTAACGTTTTCTCGCGATGAACCTGAACAGCCTGACAGCTGTAGTCAAGTGAGATAATTGAATGCTGTCTCGTTATATGTTTATTAACTAAAGATCTGATAAAAGATAATTAAATTTATTCTTTGCCAAGTATCTCGCAAGTTAATACTGGATATTTCATTAAAAAATTCGATTGTGAATATTTTTTAATAGTGCTGTAAATAAAAGTTTTGTGTAAATAATTGTAATAGTGTAAGTTTAAAATTTTTTTATAACTGTTATTATTAAATTAATATTTGTTCGAGAACTGTCAGTAGAAGCATAATATTATGCGGCGAGGACCATATAAATTATACCTAGATTGCTACGGTGACGGGGTGATACCGCGTTCGACTCGTTATCAAAAACTGCAAGAACTTGGAAATAAAGATGTTGTAAGTATGAATGTCTACGTTAATTAATTAACTATAAAAATTTAAAGAATTAAAAAAAAGTCATTAGAAAAGATTAAAAAAGAGTTTTAATCATAATTGTACTATGGCTGAGATGCGAAATAAAATTTTTAAAGTTAATTGCAACTGCAAGCTTATTATGATTTTTAAAACTTTTTCTAAAAAATTTTTATAAAATCCTCTATATACTTCCACAAATCAATAACTTGTGAACGTAATAAAATTTTCTGTCGTAGAGGTAAATTTTTCTTTTTTATAAAGCTCGATTGATTTAAAGGAGATTAGGGCGTTACTACTGAGATAAATAGTGTTTGAATTTTTTGTATCCTCACCTTTCTAGTAATCATTGAAATTCAATCTTTTATTGTCAATAAATTTAATTGTTGTTAGCTAGTACTTATTAAATAAAATGACTTCATTATTTTTAACTCTTCCGTTTGAACAAAGATGATAAGACAATTCTGTATTGATGCCCCCTAAAAGTTTACAGTATTCAAGATTTTTAGGTAAGTGTATAAGCATATGTACGCGACTCAGCAGCAAAATTTTAAAAAGAAAATATCTTTTGTGACCTAAACAATTATTTCGGTAATGTCAGATTCTTTTTATATTATAATGACTTACAACTATCAAAGGTTAATGGTTTTTATTCCTTGTAGTTGCAAAATTAATATAAAAAAAAGAAGGATAGATATGGTGGAAGTATGTTTCTTACACGAAACTGTGCATAAGAATTTGAAATTTATTTTTGAGTAAACTAAATGGTGGATTATTTCAGAATTTGAAGACTAAAATTTTCATTTTTCATTTTTTTTCTTCAAAAAACTTTAAAATGTTAAACATTTTTGTTGTTTAGTAAGTATTTATGTACAATTTAAACAAATTTATGTTAATTGTAAGGCCGAGACTGAAGCGATATTTTAGGAAATTAGTCAAGCTAAAAAAAATTTTTTTTTAAATTTTGAAAAAACAGAAACTGGTAATAATCGAAGATTTACGTGGATGACAATGTAATGTTGACAACGTAAACAATTTTTTGTTCAAGAGCCGTCCCTTACGATTACTGCATTAAATTTCTATTCTACATATACACTTACACATATACATATCTACTTCAAATAAAACATAAGACAGCAACAGCTGTATTGTCACGAGTGGAACAAAGATAGTACGGTTTCTCGAAGTGCATGCGATGCGAGAAACACATAGGGACGGTTATTAAATAAAAGATGTATGTACGTGTTAAGAAACTTAGAAATTATGGTATTTAACAGAAATTTTTATAATCATATCTTAAAAAAAATGTTTATTTTTTTTAAATAAATCAATTTTCCTTAAATTACTCATTTAAATAATTTGATGTGGACAACTAAATTGTGATTAAAAATGTGGTTGTTGAAAAAAAAAAACATTTACTTCTATATTGACTTATGAAATGTGAAAACAAAATGTGTTAATAACATTCTGAGTCACTTCATGAAAAGTTTAATATCCTCAGCTTTAATCTTGTATATTTTACTTAAAATTTTTTTTCTTATTTAACATTGCATGTAATAAAATTATTTGTGCAACAAAAACTGGCAAACAAAGTAACTTCAGAAATATTTTTTTTTAATTTCATTATTTTCAAGAAATTATTGAATTATAATTTCATCGAGTCTATAATAATGTTAACTGCAAAAAAATTACATGAATTATATTTGTTTATAATCTTAAGATGAAAATTACACATACTGATTTATATAGCAATTTCAATTTGACTTTTTTTTTCCATTACTTATTAACGTTTATTATTTACAATAAAAATGAAAATATGTGATAAATTAACAGCGGGAATACATAATAATGCTTTCAAATGTAGTACAACATATTTTCTATATATCATAACACTAATTATAAATTAAAATAAAATTTTGAATATTCTGTAGGCAGGAGTGCAAGTCATTGTGAACTCTCAACAACACTGTAACAACAATAGTGAATTTTCACTTGATGTAATGGTACCCGATGACGTTAAAATGAACACATCAGGACTTTTTATGGATGGTAATACAATAAACATGTCAATCACGGATAACATACTACACTATCATAGCGAAAACAATGTGAATGAGAATCTGGAAAGTAATACCGGAAATTCATGGTTATACGAGGATTATAATGAACAAGAAGTTTGGTTCGAAGTCAGTATTTGATAGCATTCTAATTAAGAAAATATCTTTAGGTGAATTAAATCATTTTATTTTTTTATTTTATTTCCTTATTTCAGGCTGAAGAATCGCCACCAATTTTGCAAAATCCTATCAACGATCGCGCTGATGTGCACGATGAGGTATGACTGAAGCTTAAGTATAAAGTAAATAAAGTTTTTAATGAACTGTATTAGTAATTTAAATTAATTGTTTTAGGATCAACACAAAATAAATATTGCTGACGATAATCATCGTCAACCTCTTTGTAATTGTACATCTGTTACTCGAGAAGAAGCACTATTAATGACTCTTATGTTAGGAGTCGAAGAATCGCTTACGTGGAAGACTATTACATCCATATTATCAATGATCAACACGCTGTTTGGCAACAATGTTGTTCCAGATTCCAAATATCGACTATTCAAAACATTACACTTGAATGAAGATATCATTTCATACTATTTGTTTTGCGACGATAGTTTTTTTTACTACGGAGAGAAAAAAAAATCAAATATTGAAGGCTTGGTTTGTCAAAATTGTAAGAATGTTAATACATCACCTAATATTTCATATTTTATAACTCTTAACATGAGAGTACAATTAACGATGATATTGCATGACCTAGAAGTACAGCAAGTACTTCTTGAACGTTTGGAAAGTGCTGAAAATAGTTTGGATGAAGATACGATTGAAAATATAACTGATGGAGAAGTTTACAAAAAATTGTCAACAACGAGAAATCCTTTATCGAGTAAATTAAATTTCTCGTACACATTTAATACAGATGGTTGTCAATCATCTAAATCCAGTAAATTCACAACTTGGCCGATATATATTGCAATTAATGAATTGCCCCCAAAACTTCAACGTAAACATATGATTATGTCTAGCATATGGGTCAATAATAAGGAACCAAACATGCAACTTTTCTTAAAACCATTTGTTGATTCCGCAAATGACTTATCTGCGGAAGGTATTGAATGGAAATTAGGTGATAAAATAGTGAAAAGCAAATTCATTCCGGTTTGTGCAGTTGTCGATTCAGTGGCAAGATGCAAAATACTCAACATGAAGCAGTACAATGGATTATACGGATGTACTTTCTGTGAGCACCCAACGGAATCAGTAAATGGCTGTAGTAAATTTACTGTTAGTGTAAATATCCCAAAAAATCGAACTGATGCGTCAATAAAGGAAAGCATGGTTCTTTCAGGTCAAAATGAAAACGGAAAAGATGTAATGGGTGTCTGGGGACCATCTCCTTTGATGAATTTAAAATATTTTGATCTTGTCAATGGCATGTTACCCGACTACATGCATTCTATTTGGTTGGGTACTGTTAAACAACACACCGAAATTATTTTATCGTCATTTGGCAAAGAATATCATGTTGGTAGCCCAAATCACTTGGATTTTATAAATACTCAGCTAATAAATTTTAAACATCCCTCTTGTATTACTCGATCACCAAGAAAAATAACGGAAAGAGAAATTTGGAAAGCATCAGAGTGGCGATCATGGCTACTTTTCTATGCTCTAATTTGTTTAAAAGATATCCTACCTTATAAATATTTAGATCACTTAGCTCTATTAGTAGAAGCTCTAAATATTTTGTTATCTAAAAAAATTAAGACAGAAAAACTTAGTCGAGCTGGATTTCTGCTTATAAAATATGTCATTCTTTACCAGGAATATTTTGGTAAAAAAGCGATGACTTATAATATTCATCTCTTGTTACATATAGAAAAAAGCGTTCAAAACTTAGGACCATTATTATATCATAATACCTTTAATTTTGAAAATGAAAATCATTTTGTATTGAAAATGGAAAAAAGTCCGACCCAGCTTGCTATTCAAGTTGCCAGAAGATACATCTTTGAAAAGTCTTTAACACCATTAAAAAGTAATATAAGTCAATGCGAAAAGTTCAAAGTTTTTTGTGAAAGAAACTTAACTGGAAGATTAAAAAATGCGTTTGAAGTGCGAAGTTGCATTCTAATAGGCAAAGGTAAAGATTATGCATTGAGTGTGGCTGAACAAGAACTTTTGAACACTAAAATTAATAATGTAAAGCAGAAGTATAAATCTTTTAATCGATTTATATACAGCAATAACCGATACACTTCTAGCAATTACCGTTTGTGTCAAAAAAGAAATGATTCTCTGATAGTGCTGATGAACGATCAAATAGGCCAAATAAAAAATATTTGTTTATTCAACATCGATAATAGCACCCACAAAATTTATATTTTTTATGAAGAAATCAAAAGACAAAATAAGTATTTTCACTCGACAAGGGAGGTAACGGTCCATTCAATTGAACAGTGCATTGTAACAAACAACCTACAGGTGTGTGAACCTGAAATGGTAATCGAACCATGTATTAAAACAACATTTAAAGATAAAGAATATATCATTCGAATTCCACAAGGATGTCACGGAGATTAACTCAAGACTCAGCAGCGCTCACATATTATTAAAAACCAAATATTTTAACTATTATAAATTTTGAGGTAAGTAAACTGACAAGAAAATTAATGTAAGTTAAGACAAAAAAACTCTTTGAACACGAAAATTATTTTGATGAATGTAATTATCAAAATAACTTTAATCATCTTTAATAAACAGAAAATTATTTTAAATAACTTAAAATCCATGGTAGTAAATTTTCACTCCAAAGAGTATTTTTTTTCAATGCATTAAATAAAAAAATTTTTACAACAAAAAATATTATTTGATCCTTTAAAGTTTATTTTTTTTTTAATTTAAAAAAATGGAAAGTAATAAAAAATCTAATCGTTCATTATTTTTTTTTCAGTAATCCACAGAGTAATCAACTTTATCACTTCGTCACTTTATCACTTTATCACTTCATCACTTTATCTCAAAAAACTGTAACATTTTTGTTGTATGACTATCTGGATTTGAAAGTTAAAAAATTTTGATTTTCAATAATTAACAAAAAAATGTAATTACTTACTTTTTAAATAATTTTCATAATTAATGTATAACTATTAATGTTTAAAATCACACATGTGTTAGAATTTCAGCAAATAGTCGAATGCTATCCAATGATATGAAAAGATTAATAATAAAAATTATATTTTTTTTTGTAACCTTTGTTTTAAGCTATACTTCTGTATACTTCATTTTTGAAATTATCTGGTTATAATCAGAACAGATTTTATTTTCATTTATTATAAAAAATACTTCTATTAAAAAAAAATAATAATAATAATATTTTTGTAGCTAATGGAGAATTTTATAATTTATTGTTTCAATAAATAAAAAAAATTGTTAATTATCAAAAATTGATTCGCCAGAAAATAATTTATTTATAACAATGACAACTTAGTATCATTTTTTCAGTAAAAAAAGGTTGTCAATATTATTCCAGTATATCTCTGAAAAAGTCTTATTCTTGCCCATTTGAAATTATTTCAATAGCTGTGAATAAGTCAGATTCAGTCTTATTGCAGAGTCCGAAATTCATGTCTGACTATAACCTTATAAATCATTATCTGCATTTACCTAACTTACCAACTCCTTTTATAACATTTTCAGAGAGATTCAGACTGATGACATTCTAATTCAGAGTCCCACAAGAATGTTTCAGACTGCTGACAGAATCTTATTTCCACCAGGGCGGTCTTGTGAGGTAGACAAAAGAAAGATAACCTGTGATTAATAGAAAAGAAAAATGATAAAAGATAGTTTTTTCATTTAAATTAAATATATAAAGAATAAAATTCATATAAATTAAGTGTAAATAAGTAAAAGTAATAAGAAAAAATATTCGTCATAAAAAATTCAGTTTCTTAACGATGTGTTTATATAGAGGTTAGTAAAAAAATTACATATTTAGTAGAATAATAAATGAGAAGACAAAACAAAAAAATAATTGTAAAAACGATTGATTTTCATTTATTAAATTTACATCAGTAAATATTAATGAATTTTGTTCAAATACTTACACTAGATGTTTCGGGTTAATACGATATTCATGTAATTCTCAAACTATTCGTGATCGGTTCCGTAGACGATTGAAGCCGGAAGTCATGTATTTCGTTATTATAGTCGATAGAGTGCTCTACTTACTCATTCCATACTTCCTGTAAATGGGCGAGCTTAGCCAGAATGAGACAGCTTAGCTAAGCATGTCTACCCTGATAGCCAAGTTGGCGAGAAACTGGCGTCAAACTTACAGTTGCAAATTGACCGCAAAAGTTTGTACTTCCAAAGTTGATAGACACTTTTCGAGAAAGTTGGTGGCAAAAGTTGGAAATCCAATAAGTTGACGGTCACTTTCTGAGAAAGTTGGCAGCAAAAGTTGGCAATCATAAGTTGATGGAAAGTTGCCTTCGATTTTCTCAGAAACCTGCTTTCGAATTGCAGCTCTTCCCTGGCGACAACTTTTTCAGAAAATTGGCGGTAACTTGTAGCCAAAGATTGCAAAAGCTAGAGTTTTCGACAACTTGTCAAGTTGGTCGGAAACTAATGAATACCAACTTTTTGACAAGCAACTTGTGCTAACAGGGTACCCTGATAGCCACCTTATCCACAAGTTAACCTCAAGTTACTGCTGTATTCTAAAGCCAACTGCATTATGTTAAATTACATTCAGATGGAGGTAGTTGATTTACATCAACTTATACGCAAGTATTATCCAGCCGAGGCTTGCCAGAAACTAGTCGTTAAGTTAGCCGAAAATGTTTCACTGCAGAACTTGCTGAGCAATTATTTTTCAAGTGTGGCTATCAGACTAATGTTTGAGTCGTCTGTGTCCTGGTATTATTACGTCAGTTGGTTACTTTACAACTTACTCTGATAGCCAGTTTGGCTGAATACTGACTGCAATCTGACAATTAAAATATCCAGAAACTTGCTTTAACTTTTTTTTTTTAACAATTTGCACAGTTAATTACACATATTGTAGACAAAAAACTAAGTTACAGAAATTGACGTATATTTGTTGTCAAATTCAACAGATATTTGTTCAGGAATTTGAAATTCAGTTTACCTGAAATTCACACTGCCGGAATTTATATTAAATAAAAAATAATAAATCGTAGACAGTAAAAATCATATGTAAAAATTACATCACAAAGTTTTAAAGATTAATTAGTAATTGGCACCATAGTCATGATGCGCGGTCGCTATACCCCAATAGCCGATTGAGCTTGAAATTGACAGTAATTTAACAATTGATCTTACTGAAATTTGCTGTCGGAATTTGCCGACAATTTGACAGCAAAAATTAGAAAAAAAAATTTGTGCTTAATTTTTCCTCAATTTAGATATAACTTTTTTTTACTAGAAGAAAACCCTAATAAAAGTTTCCTTGAATCTTTCGTCAAATGACCGTCAACTTCGGGCTTTCTGTTTTTGACGACAATTTTTATATAACTTTTTAAGTGAATTGCATTCTAACTCGGGTAGTAGATTAACGGCAAATTGTATAGCAAGTTATATACAAATTGTCATCAAAAATGGAAGAGCACGAATTTTCCGGACATTTGACAGAGAATTCAAGGAAACTTTTGCAGAGCAAACTTTCGCTGAGCAAACTGTGCTATTTGGGTAGGTCTCAATTTGAATACCAATTCAAGGCTTATTAGGTTATTAACAGTTAATACTTTCAGTGACTATTATCGTTACTTAAGCAATTCACAATTCTACAATTGCAAAATCGTTAAGATTTTATATTTTATGTTTTTTTTCTGCCTTCATTAAATCGAACCGGTTGAAAAAAAAATTTTTTTTAATTTTTTTTTTAACAAATTTGTTCATTCATGAGCTTAATTTAATTTAAATTAGCTTCGTGCATTTCCGCTAAGTCCGGGAGCTGCCGAACTCACTATTGTCCAGAAAGAGTACGGTGCCGGGTCACTCGCTATTTGGGCCCGACACTTGCAAAAGTTTCTCTCAGGACCGTGTCAAGGCGCTATGAGAACCCGCTACAAGCTGGCCAATCAGATAACTCGTCTTATATTAGCCGGCCAGTAATAAAATTCGCTTTATACCGAGAGCTCAGCAGCCAATGAGGAAAATTGGCTATTGACTACTTCCTGTTGGCGCGCTTTTAAGCCAATGGAAAATTCGTCTTATGCAGCGAGGCTGCCACACGTCAACACCAAGTGCCGACGATTACTCAACGACGTTTTCATCTACTTTTTCTGCAACGTGCTTCGCTACCTGCAACCTCGTGCTTTGAAACCGCTTCAGTAATTATTTCTTGTGTGATATAATTCAAATCGCTTTGCTAATTATCCTCAATATTTAGTGAGTAAATTAAGGCTGCTATTTATTAAGAATAAATAAATTGTTATTCGCGTGTAATTATTATCTAAATTAATTTCCGTGAATCTAACCGCTCTCTACCACGTGTTAATTTTTATACGTGAGTTTTACGTTGCATTCGCTTCCGTGTAATATTTGTCGCATTCGCTATTAAGTATAATTTCTTACAATTTAAGGTGTAAATAAGTGTAAATAAATCTCTAATTTATTTATAGTTGAAAACTGTGTAATTTTTAATTGTTTAATTCTTCACGGGTAAACCAGATCCAATTAGTTTATTCGCTCATTTTACAAAATTGATTACAATATAAAAAAAAAAAAAAAACTAAAAATATGCACATGCAGTAAATTTAAAGATCTATAAGTGCAATTTTTTAAAATACTTTTTTTTTTGTCATTTACAGTTCTTCAAAAGATCCAAAAGTTATTAGACGTCGTCTAACTTCAGTATCATATTTTCCAGTTTATATTATAAAACTGACTAGGTAAGTTAAAATAATTTATTTTTCTTTTTTTTTCATTTTAAAACATTGTTTTTGATTCTATGTCATTTACATCCAGAAAGTTAAATAGAAAAGTAAATCAATTTTTTCTTGAATTCTAGTTTAATTTTCTTAAAAGCAATTATTAACATTTACAGTTTTTTGATAAAAATTGAGATTGTTTTGATCACAAGATTGTTATGTTCGTTTTATTATTTATATATAAACAGCTGCGTGTTGCGAATCTGTGAGTTTTTTTTTACAATTCAATTGCAGTAGATTTAACAAAATTCTTTTTCTACATTAACTTTCTGCTGAATTCAATTGATAGTGTTAGATTATAAAATTGAGAAGAAAAATTTTCAATGTGCAATAAATCTGTATAATTTACAAAATGACAGAATAAGCATTTTTTAAATTTAAATATAAATTCAAGAGCCTCAAGAAAATTCAATCTAAAATTATAAAGAATTGTTTATTATTGAATTTATGTAACTTTGAATGATCTTTATTACTCGTTTGTAAAAATTTTTTTGTTAATATTTTAAATATTTTTTACTTATATTTTACATTGCGTACTGCGAGATTAAATAACAATTTTTTTTTGTTCGAGAAGCTAAACTCAAAATCAGTTTGCTGGAAGCAAATCGGCAGAGTTATATGTTAAAGTTTTAACGAAACAACGTAAAATACCTCACATTTGTACGTGTTGCATGCAAAAATTATATGATAGTATACATAAATTAACGAATTATAGAAAAGAAATAATTATGAAAAAGAGTATGGATGATCATGCATATAAATATAAACAATCTGAGTATCTTTGTATCTCATGTTGGAAAAGCTTAGAAAACGGTACAATTCCTAAAAGAGCTGCTACGAAAAATCTTTCTTTTGTAGAAGTTCCAGATTATTTAAAACATTTAAGTCTCATTGGGGTTAGATTAGTGTCACCTTGGTAACCATTTTTATAAATTGTACCTCTTCAACAATTTACAGCAAATCCACAATTATCTCTGAAAGGAAATATTGTGAACGTTCAAGTTGACATTGGAGAAATGATGAAATGTTTACCTCGACATCTTGAGGATACTCAGGTAGTTCAAGTTATAATAAAACGTAAAAAAGAATAAAAAAATAGCTACATGGCTGAAGCTATTATTGTTGAAGACGTAAGACTTTCGTGGGAATATCTCCAAAAATCTACATTATATAAGAGATATGGCATTAAAGAAAATAAAGCATTTTTCTCACAATATTCCCAAGAAAAAGTTCCATTTGTTGTTGACGAAAATGATAAAAAGTATTTATTGAATTCTGAACATCAATTGTTTGAGAAATTTTGTGAAAATGAAGATGAAAACAATAATTATGGGAACTTCGATCGTCATAACGTTTTGATCATAGACCAAAATTGCGAATCAGCTGAACTTACACGAATTATTGCACCTGGTGAAAACAAAATTCCAACGCCAATATACAATATTCCTCATTCCGAAATTTAATGTAACCCACAAATATTTTGTGGTGAACCTTTTCATGAAGCTACCCTGTGGAAAACGTCTTATAAAATCTCATAAAAAAATTGGCTATAAGAAAACGATCAGTATTTGTCCGCGAAAAATCTCAAAAATTTTTATACAATTATTTTCTCATAGATGGTGCATCAAAAAAAAATTTTTTTTTAAATTCTCATTTAAATGATCAGAATCTATAAGAAACAGAAGCTGTAATTTTGTGATTATAAGTATTTATAAGTTTTCGAAAAATGTAAAGTTTATAATTGCGTAGATTTTGGAAATGAATAAGATTGTATGAGACGATTTCTGAAGTAATCATATAAGATTTGATACTGATTAATCAATGTGAGTACAGTAATTTTCCATATAGGAACGAAAAAATTTATGAAATTAATTAAGTTACAATTTCTTTAGTATTGATTAAGGTTTATATGCTAAATTATTGAACTTTTTAGCATGAATTCAAAAAGTTTTTATTATGTATACTCATGAATATTTGTATGAGTATTTACGCAGAAAATCCTCAGCAATCTATTCCCGAAAAATCTATGAAATTGAGTCAGTTTATTTATTCATCAAAAATTACTCAAGTAAACATTAATATTAAATATTAGTCATGATTTATTATAGGATATAATATAGTACAATCCAAAAAGGTACTTGTCGCTCTATCAAATGACAGAAGAGTACTTGAACAAAATTGTATTAAAATTTGGAATATAACACTTCTGAAATAAATGTCCTAACAGGGACACTACAAATCGTAGGCGCGATCTCGTGGCGAGCACTGAACTACTCCCGCTGCTGCTGCCTAGCACCGGTGACTTTCCCCTTCTCCATATCTCCGAACAGTTAAAATATTCAAAGTACAAGAAAAAGTGATTATATTAGTATTTTTGGTGTAAATTCTTATAAAAAAAAAATAAAATTAAGCAATTATTTTTGAATGCATCTGATAAAATTAATATTTTATGTGAATGGAAATTATTTATAAAATCTCATAAGTACTCCATAATATTTTATAAGTAATAGCCTTCTAACTAAAACTTACAAAAACTCATAAATCACATAGCTTTTAAATTAAAATTAAATCTTTTAAGTTTTTACAAGTTAATTCGATTATAGATTTTCTTACTAATTCTCATAAAATTTTTATGAGAAAAAGGTCTGCATTTGTCCATGTGATTCCTGATTCAGTCTCATAAAATTTCTAAGAAATACTTGTTAAATATTTTCTCATAAAATATGATAAATATTTTATGATATTCAATAAGATATTATCTCCTAGGATAACTTTTATTAAAACTTATAAATTCTAAAAATTTCGTATAAAAAATAATCTTATTGAGATTTTGTAAGTATTATAATGTCGGAATTCGCCTGATCAATTCTTATTGAAGATACATTAGAATAAACTGTAATAATCTTATAGAAGTGAAAGTACTTATTCAATCTTATAATCGTTGGCGGAATTCGAGTCACAAAATCTCATAAATTGAAAAATCTTACTCATTCTTTTAAAAATCTAGTACGGAAATCATGATAGGAAAACATTAAAAGCTTTGACTCATAGATTCTCATAAGAACTCATATGAGAATTTTTTTAAATCTCATAGATATTTTCAAAGCTCATAGATTCTTATAAAAAATATTCAATATCTTATCAGAATTTATGAGAGCTTTTCCACAGGGTAATACTTTAACTGCTAATGAAAGACATAAGCTTTGGCTAACTCATGAAGATCCACGTTGTCGTCAAGATCCGATTTTTGTGCTTCAGCTCGGTCAAATGACTATACAAAAACGAACTAAAGATTCAATGAACTTTGTTACTCGAAGAGGGCTCAAACACGAATCTATATCTGCAAAAGATATTTTAAGGGGTGATGTAGTTGATGAGTTAAGGGGGAAAGGGGTAGTCAGGATTTTCAAAAAATCGATTTATTTTTTTTGCATTTTCGTTAAGTGTAATATCTTACAAATATTCTCTGAAAATTTGAAGTTGATCCGATAATTATTTTTCGAGTTATTCGACAAATAACAAAGAGCGCTCGGGCACTCCAAAACGCTCGGGAGCAGGTAGCTAGCGACAGCTGCAAGCAACCGGTTTCTCGGGTTCTATTGTCATCCATGAACTAAATTTTGATGTATGTAGTAGTACCTAAATTTATAAATACCCTACTATATATATTTACAATTTCTAGGTAGTATAAGTACTACAAATTTTTTGTTTTTCGCCACGTCACTAGTATGCCTGTAGCAGTTACGGAGAGCAGTCGATAGTTGTGCGTTATTAAAATAAATTATTTTTGAAGTAATTTATTATGGGACTTGATATCAAAAAAGTTTCGAGAGAAGTTCGGAGATCTAAAAATATCCGTAAGTCGTATTCAAAGAAACGAAAAAATGTATTTAACCCAAAAACGGCGGAACGTGATGAAAGTGTTCGGAGTACATCGTTTAAAAAACTGAAACAAAATACTGAAAACGATGTACCCGAAAGTTGCACCACTGAATTTCGAATAATTAATTTTATTACAGTAGTTATTTCTGCTCTTGTGAAATGTAAAAAATGTGATGGAAATATTGCATTTCAAACAGCTAGTACACGTGGGCTGGGATTTAAAATTGTAGTTTCTTGTTATAACTGTGACAATGAATATATTCTTTCGTGCTCTTTCATTGGGCATTCCTATAAAATAAATAGACGCTTCATTTTTGTGATGAAAATACTAGGGATAGGATACGAAGGCTTGTGCAAGTTTTGTGGCCTGATGGACATGCTGTCTTTTTTAGATAAAACTACGCATACTATTGGAGCACATTTTAGATTGTGGTAAAACCGTTGCAGAAGCCTTGATGAAAAAAGCTGTGAATGAAGAAAAAGAAGCAAGTAGTGAAAATGAAAATAAGAATGATTCGACTGTATCGGGAGATGGAACCTGGCAAAAAAGGGGATTTATATCGTCATTTAGAGTTTCTTCTATAATTGGCTATTTTACTGGAAAGATTCTTGATATAAACATTAAAAGTGCTTATTGTAAGCTATGCGAGTATTGGAAAAATAAAGAAATACGGTTGAGTTCGAGGAATGGTATGATTCGCATGAAAATGAGTGTAGTGCTAATCACAAGGGGTCTTCTGGGAAATTGGAGGTGGATACGATGATTGAAATGTTTCAGCAGTCTGAAACAAAATATGGAGTTAAATATATCAACTACATTGGCGATGGTGATTCGAAAACCTATTCTGGAATTATAAAAGCAGATCCTTACAAAAATACAACCGTAAATAAAAAGGAATGTATAGGCCATGTTCAAAAGCGGATGGGGACTCGACTGCGTACTCTGAAATCTAAACAAAAAGGTATTGGTGGTAGAGGTAAGCTTACAGGAAAAGTTATAGACAAATTAACTGCGTACTATGGTTTATATATACGTCGTCATTGCGATTCTACGGAAGATATGGAATCTGCTATTATGGCAACTTTTTACCACTACGGTTCGACTGATGAAAATCCGAATCATGATATGTGTCCAAAAGGCGAAGATTCTTGGTGCTCTTATCAGCACGCTGAAGCACGTGGAGAGCTTGATACTTATACTCAAGATTATTCTCCCTTACCTCCTGATGTTTTAACAGCTATTAAACCGATTTACGACGATCTCAGTAATGATAATTTACTTTCAAGATGTGTAGGTGGATTCAATCAGAATAATACTGAGAGCTTCAACCAACTAGTGTGAAAAATATGCCCAAAAACCGTGAATACTAGTTATACTATCGTACAAATTGCTGCATACATAGCTACTTGTATATTTAATGAAGGTATACATTCATTATTAATGATTATAAATACCCTAGGACTTGATTGTGGGTCTAATTCCCATCGGTATGCTGAAAAAAAGGATGCTGCACGTGTAAAAGTGGCAGATCAGCGCGCCAACGACAACACTCGGGAAGGCAGAATGCTTCGTAGGCAACACCAAATTGACGTTTTGGAAACTTCCACAATGGCTGAAGATCTATTATATGGCCCAGGAATAGATGACTCTGTGTAAGTAATTAAATAATTCGTATTTCTGTACGTAAATCTAATGTGAAACTTTAAATGCGTTTTTCTCAAAACTATGTTTTTTGAACTGGTGACAACTGTAACTCGATAACCCCTCAGTAGATTTTAATGAAATTTATACAGCTTTTAGAATACATAATAAACTCAGGCCTGATCGAAGGATTTTTTTTTTTTTCAAAAATTTCGATTTTTTAAGACCAAATAACGGTTGATTTTTTCCTGAAAATCTAGAAAAAAATTTCCTGAGGCCGCCATTTTGTTAATTTTTGAAAAAAAAAAAAGCTTGGATCAGGCCCAGGATTATCTATTTATAAAACTAATTTTTTTCATCCGATTGATTTTAGATGAATCTCCAAGGACTTATGACAGTCACCGCAAGGACCTTTTTTTGAAACTGGGTCAACACAGACAGCTATAACTTTGAAAATTGTAAATTTTTTTTTTTCAAATTTTCGTGACTTCAAGTCAAAACATTGTTTAATAATGCCATATTATTACTTTTGTAAAATAAAATGATTTAATAGCAAAAAAAATTACTGAAAATTCTCATTTTTTCGTGTCTCTGACTACCCCTAACCCCTTAAATTATATACTATATACAATACATACTTTGGGACACATCATCAAACTATGCATTAAGCAGAACGCATATTTTGAGGACAGTATAAGCGTATTATGAACCATCAGACGACGCAGTCGTATGAGCCAAAAAGACCTCAAAGTAAGCGATAAATATAACGCATACTTTGGGGACAGTCCCCGAACTATGCGTTAAGAAAAACGCATATTTTAGGGACAGTATAAACGTATAACGTACTGTCAAGTGCGTGAAGCTTAGGATACACAGTTAAATGCTAGATATACTTCGATATCGGACTTTGTGCAATCCTGGGATACAGCTCGAAATTCTAAATTAAGAAAAATTAAAACGAAAAATACTGAATCTAGCAGTTCTAAATCCTTCTGCGGACTATTAAAAAATGCAAGAGAAATAGCAGCAACACAAAAGAACGATGCGCCTTTGATAAATTTAGTTTTTCCTATCATCGCAAAATGGTTTAAAGAAGATATTGACCTTTTATTTTTAATAACTGACGTATGTTTCATTTTCATTAAGATGTACTCATTAAAAAATACATTCAAGCTGCTTAATACCAACATTTTTCGTTTACAGCAGGATGACAATCTTTTAGCTCTATGTGCTAAAGCAAAAAGCTTATGTCCTACATTATTAGTGAGAGGTAACTAAACTATTATCTTTAATTTTTTATTTTTATAAAATTTTCAAAAAGTTGTGTTACAAATTTTTTACATAAATTAAAAACTTATGAAGATATATTCACGTAATAACTTTTTTTTTCATCTCAGGAACATCTATTCATGATATTAATTTAACAATATTTGTAATTCTTGATAAGAAAAGCATTGCCCCAGTTGCTGGAAAATTAAATGACGGGATTTTAACAGTTATGCTGTTTTACTTCATATCGGGATACTATTATCCAGAAAAAATTGCTAACACACTGAAAACAATTCAACGGTAAATAAAGAATATATATAACTCTCCCACTTATATTTTCAAGTAAATTCAAGTCCAACTCAATAGTATACAAACAAACAAATAAATAAGCAATTAAATTCTATCAAATATAAATTTTGAATTCTATAAGATTTGGCCTATTCTTATCGCACACAACTTTTTTTTAAATATCTGATTGGAGAGAAATTATTTAGCCGATTGAAACACATCTCGTGGCAATGGAATAAATTTTGAAATGTTATATGATGTAATTTAAATAATGATCAAGTTAGTCGCTTATCAGATGCTTTAAAATTTCTAATTATTCATAGTTTTTCAAATAATTTGTAAAATACTCAAATGACTGATCGTAAAATGCAATCTGCAAAGTTAATGAGATTTTCATCATTGCCAAGAGTATTTGATTCTGATAATTTATTTTAAAGGCTAATAGGATAGTTATTTGACTTTTTGTACCAAATTTTATCAAAATTTTCGCAGGAAATTTATAGATTTAAATTAATATAATATTAGTAATTTGAAGGGTTTTCTGAAATCAAGAGCAGGTCAAATATTGTGATTGATCAATCTAGTAAATGAAAATTTCTAAAAATAAGAGAAAAATCCTAGTATCGAATTGGATGTTACTTTAAATGACAGCAAGAAAAATTACATCCAGATCGATTTTAGATGCGATACATGCGGTGTTATGAACTGACAGTTGATATGTTTGATAAATTTGCTATCAATAAAAATTATTTACAAATGCTGAAATGCTAATATTTCAAGAAATATTCGATAGCTCGTGAAGCTTAAATAGAGATACATTAGACCGATTCTAAAAAATCGAGTGTGTGTGTGTGTTTGTATGTGTGTGTGTGTGTGTGTGTGTGTGTGTGTGTGTGTGTGTGTGTGTGTGTGTGAGTGTGGCAATCTAAAGAACTTGTTGGCCTTCAACTTTCCTGAAAATTTCAGATCATTTGATCAAGTAGACTCGAAAATATTTACAAATTACGAAAAAAATTAATTTTTTAACTTCCCGCTAAGAAAATTGCAAATTTTCAAAAATTCGGGAAGTTATTGGTTTCAGCCCGATTTGTGAAAATCGAAATTCCAATAGATGTCGACGTTTTGAGGTTCTAGGGAGCTATTCTGACTAAATTCAAGATGATGTCCGAGTGTATGTATGTATGCATGTATGAACGTACGTATGTAAATATCTATAACTTTTGAACGGATGAACCGATTTTGATCGTCAAGGTGTCATTCGACGCGGTTTGCCAATATCTCGAAGCTGAAAAAAAATTGAGCTTGATCGGTAGGGCTTGTTCGGAGATATTCCAAAAATAAACTTTTTTCAAAAATGTTTTTTTCGGATAACTTTTTACGGGCTTGATAGATTGATTCCAAAATCAATTGGGCTCTGAAGCTTCATAAACCGCGTCAAATGCTACCTCAACCATCAAAATCGGTTAATTCTTTCAAGAGATACCGTTGTCGAAAGAATTAAAAAAAAAAATTTTTTTTAGTATTTTTGAAATTTCTCAAAAACGATTCGATAAATAAATTTCAAAGTCTGATCAGTTGTAGAACTCAATAAAACGCGTCGATTGCTACCTGAACCATATCAATCGCTTTATTAGTTCGAGAGATATCGTTTGAGAAAAAATGGTAAAAAACGTTTTTTTTCGAAAACAAAGGTATACAAAAGTATTTTCGAGCTCGAAGAGCTCGAAAATGTATCCACAACAATTTTTTGAGCTCAAGGAGCTCGAAAACGGCGGGAAGTTTTGAGGCTGGCCCGCAGGGTCAACTGACAGACCGATTTTTTTTTTAGTTTTTTAGTGATTTCTCGGTAACGACTTGAACGATCGATTTCGAAATCTAATCAGCTTTAGAATTTTATAAAATGCGTCGATTGCCGCCTTAGTCATCTCAATCGGTTGATTTGTTCGAGAGATATCGCAAGAGAAAGAAATGGTGAAAAACAGTTATTTGCGAATATCTTTGAAATAACTAAACCAAACAATCTTAAATTCTGATCAGCTTTAGAAATCAATAAAATACGCCGATTGCCACCTCAACTATCAAAATCGGTTCATTCGTTCGCGAGATATTGTTTGAGAAAGAAATGGTGAAAACCGGGTTTTTCCAAATATCTTCGAAACGGCTAAACCGATCGACTTCGAATTATAATCAGCTCTAGAATTCAACGAATTGTGCCGATTGTTACCTCAAAAGTCGAAATTGGTTAATTAGTTCAAAATTTTATTTTTTCTGAAATGAGTCAAAACTTATTTAAATTCCGAGTTTGATCCCTGACATTGATTTCTGCCTCAATACACATATTTTATTGAACACAATCGGGTTTTAAATAGTAAATACCGCTTTTCCATCAATGATTTTCGATTCTCAAATTTACAAATTTTAGCATAAAACGTAATTCCTTGAGCTCGAAAACAGCGGGAAGTTTTGGGGCTGGCCCACAGGGCCAACCGACGCCCAGATTTTTTTTTTTTTTGGTTGGAGTATACAAAAATTTTTGCCTTTAAAAAATAGCACTTATTTCGAGAAAATTGATTGTCTTCAAACAAAAAAATATAATATTGCTTCAAAAAACTAACACATCTTTTTTAAAAAAAAATACATTTAGAAAAAAAAACTCTTCAAACAAGTAAAAATTTTTTTGTTTAAGCATAAAAATATGTTGACTTGCGGAAAAAAAAATTTTGATTCATGATATTTATTTACTAGATGCAAGAAAATTTTAATTTTCTGAATCGTTAAAAAAAATTTCTTGTATCAAGATTAATTTTCTTGATTCGAGGGAACTGTATTACTTTGTAAAAAATGAAATGTAGGAAGGGAAATAATTTACATGAAAGACTATCACATTTTAAGATAAGTCTGATAGTTTCGCCGAAAGTCAAATAATCCTAAAATTTACTATGAATCCAACTGTGATTTTGAATAACTTTTAAACAATTATAAAAGACCTTTTTTGTAGAGCGTTTAATTTTCAACACAAGTGTGACGTCAAGACGTCGTATTCTTACCGTCAATTAATTTATTAAAAATCATACATCTTATGCCATCTGGCTATGCGTAAATTAATTAATTAGCAAATGACTTCCAGCCATTATTACGGCTGATGATTTTTAAATTTGAATTTAAATTCAAATTATTTTTATTTATAGAATGTTATTATTGAATAATTATAAATAAGTATAAAAATAAAAGAATTAAATATTGAATAATGTTAAATTTGAGTATAAATTCAAATTATTATATTTAATAATTATTAATAAATATGAAATTTATTAATAATTAAATGGATATTGAATAAGAAAAAAAATAATTAAATAACAAAAAATTTATAATTATGAAGTATGAAATGATGAAATGATATAATTTTTATAATTATGAAATATGAAATAATGAAAAGAATTGATGAAATTATATGAATAAATAAATAATGAAAATTAATATTAAAAGATGAAATAAAAATTATGAAATAATAAATGAATATGAAATAAAATGTGAAATTTTTATAATAAAATATAATGAAATAATGATTATTAATAAACAAAGTTATTAATAATTCAAATGAAATAAATTATAAAATGCTTAAATAATAAATATGTTTATTGCAATAAAGAAAAAATAATAAGAATCAATAAATATTGATTTATGAATTCGACTCCAATGCTTTATGCGTAGGTTGCTTACTGCATTGGAAGTCATGAAAAATATATATATATATATATTTTTTTATAATTATTATATATATATATATATATATATATATATATATATAATAATTATAAAAAAATATTGATTTAATTATAGCCAATAAAGTAATTGGTGTAATTAAATAATTATTGGAAAGGATGTTACTACCTGGTAACAGCTCTTTCGGAAATCGAAAAGATTTCAGTTTCCTAAGTGAGCTCATTCATCATTGACGAAATTTTAATTAATTAAAGGCAAAGTCCTTAATTTTATTAAATCATTGTAATTCGATTCAAATATTTATAACCTGAATTATAAAAATATAATTCAGAATATTTTAAAATAATTATTGAATTATTAAAAGTAATAATTCATTTAATAAAAAAATAATTTTGATAAATATTCCATCAATTATCAAGTTCAAGATGAATTATTTAAATATAATTCATTCAATAAATAAAATTTAATATTGATAAAATTTCATCAATTATCAAGGGTTAAGAAGGAAGAATAATAAATAAAAAAAAAATCAAATAAATAATTATTGATAACAATAATCTTCAAATAAACCGAGGTAACAATTTAATCAAATAAGTAGTTAATTATCAAATTTAAATAATAAGTTGATTGTTTTAAATGAATTAAATAACAAGTGAAATCGAGAGTTAATCCATTTTATAAAGTATTAAAATTTGTAATTGCATTTAATTGTCTAATGCGAATTTAATTTTGTTTTGTAATAATTTTTAAATAATTGTTTTATTTTGAATAAATTTGGAAGTTGTTTTAATTTTGCTTTTATTATTTACTTAATTAATTAAATTTTATTTGACTTAATTTTGAATATTTTTAATTATCTCTTAGACAACGAAGCATTCTTATTTTTATTTTCATTTAATTTTTAATAAACAGTCATCCTTATAGCTCCGTCCCAGTTATTTCGCTCGGCGAAGGCTGAACAGGAGCGCTACTCTTAATATGTGTTATTTTGACGTAACATATATTAAAAATTTTTGGGGGCTCAGCCGAGATGCATAAGGATGCTGTTCATTATTAATTAAAATAATAAAATTTAACATTAATAATGATTGAAGTAATTAATTTATAAAAAGAAAAGAAAATATTTTTAAACTAAATTTAAATCAATTTAAATTAATAAATTAATGAAATAACTTCATTCAAAGAAAAAAATAATTTTCTATGTCTAATAGTATAGTTACTCGGAAATTTGCAAAAGAAAATAATATAGATATCAATCTGGATCCCACCGGAGAAAATCCAGGTTCATCCGCTGAAAAGCAAAAAAATCCTTATTGACCTAGTGGAAGACGTTCTCCCAAAGATACCTCGATTCCACTTAGTTATTCGAATTTTGTTCAAAATAATAATTTACATAGTACTAACCAACTAACTTATGAGAGTATTGAAAAAAATCCTAATGAAAATAATTCTGAATCTAGTCATCATTCTAATATTGAGAATTTTACTGAACCGCTTGAAAATTTACTCCTAAATTCAAGAGGAAATGAAAAAGCGAAAAATACACATGACAATCAAACAAATAATTCTGCACAACATTCTGAAATTGATTCTACAAATAATAACCCACACAATTCACCATTAAATAATGAGCATACCTTAAATAACGATAAGAATAATAATAACAATAACAATAATAATAACGATAACAATAATAATAATAACAATAACAATAATAATCAAATCAATAACGAACAACCGGTAATAATGGCTCTTTTATCAAATCAATTTATTTCTTTACACGACGCGTTAGAATTTGTACCCGAATATGATGGTGAAAATATGACACAGAATTTTTAACTGCTTGTAATGAAGCTTTCGGTTCTTTACCAAGGGATGCTAAACCTTATTTGGTTAAATTATTGCGAAAAAAATTAAAAGGCGATTTAAGGAAATCTATAAATTGTGTAACAATAGACACAAAACAAGAATTTTATGACTTTTTAAGGGGAAAAGCAGCTTCAAATGAAACAGAAATGCAATTATTGGGTGAATTAGGTCGCGTTTTTCAAAAAGACAGGAAATCTGTTTTAAAATATTCTAATCGAGTTTGTGATATTGCAGCACAATTAGTTGAAGTACCCAAAAGAACACATATACAAGCAGAAAACGATGCTTATGTGATACAAGTAAAACAAAGAGTATTAGAAAATTTTTTAAATGGTCTTAATCCCGAAATCGAAAGTGAAATTCGAAATTTAAATAATAATTTTCAGAATACACTCGATGAAGCTATTAAAATTGAGCAAAAAATTAAATTTAGAAAAGAATTAGGTGAATTTGAAAATATAAAACGAAGGAGTAATGAAAAACCCGTGTTTCTTTGCGACGAAATTAATCGCGAACACAATAATTCTCAAAAACCACATCAATCTAATTACCAACAAGAAAAAAATTTTCACCCTGAAAATAAACAATTTGACAATAATAAAAATTTTAATCAACAATTAAACTTAAGACAAACTGTTATTTGAAAATTTTGCGATAAAGCAGGTCATACTGCTGATAAATGTTTTAAATTATTACATTCTAGAGAAAGATGTTAAATTTGTAATAGATCTGGTCACAATGCTAAAATTTGTAGATTCAAACACGAATTTTTAAATGACAATTCTATAAACTTTAATAAATGCTTAACTTGCGGTAGTCATGAACATTCAAGTAATAACTGTCCCAAACAAATTATTAGTTGCGATTATTGTAAAAAAATGGGTCACAGAATTAGAGATTGTTGGAAGAAAATAAGTAATGAAGAAAAACAAATGAAAGAAAATCATCCTTCAACCTCTAATTCACATTTTGGTATTTTAATAGGATTCCAATTAAAACTATTTCCGATAAAAAAGAAACTCGCGTTAAACAAATTAATTTAAATGAAAATAATAAGAGTCCAGCAATTTTATTAGGATATAGCGTAAATCCTAATGTTGAACGAATTTATGGAATGTTAGACACAGGTAGCGGTCCTAATATTTTAAAAGAAAGTTTTTGTCTCAAAGAGGCAATTTTGGATAAATCTAAAACTATTAAATTACTTGGAATTAACGAAATTCCAGTTGAAGCATTAGGAGAAATTAAATTAGATTTTCTTGATTTAGAAATTAAATTTTTAATAGTTCCTGACGATTTTTCAATTGAGCTATCGGGAATATTAGGTTCGAATTTCTTTGACGAAGCGAAAGTCCAAATTTGTTATAAAGATCGCGTTATTAAAATAAATAATAAACAATATTTTTTCTATGATACTGATGAATCAATAAATCAATCAATTCATTGTAAAAAATTAGTGCAAAATAATAAAATAAATTTTCAAGATAAAATTTATCCTGTAACTTCTGAAAAAATAAAAGAAGAAAACAATGAAATGAAGAAAGAAGAAAAAGATGAAATGAAGAAAGGAGAAATAAAAGACGAAAAAGGAGTGCATAAAGGAAAAATAGAAACTAATGGAGAAACAGATAAAGAAATAATTATGAAAATCGTAAAAAAAGAAGAATCTGATTTTGTTGAAGATACGCGTCAAATAATGGCTATAGGATTTTGAAATTTTAATATTTATGGAAGCGATACCGACTATGATTCAGACGATGAAGCGGAAGGAAAACCAGAAGAAGATAATAAAACGAAGAAAAAAATAAATGAAGAAGCTACAAAAACTTTTAACAAAAATAAAAAAGATATTAATCAACCTGAAAATGAGAAAAATTTAAAAAGAAAATCTGAAAACATAAATACAATTAAACAAGATAACAATCAAGAGAAGAATTCCAAGATAAATTCCAATTACAATATTGAAAAGAAAGACTACAACTTACATGAGTCGATCAATAAATATAATAAAGAAATTATATATGCTCAGCGAGTATTAGTTATCAACAATGCTCATGAGAACGAAGAAAAGAATCCAGAGGATGTCACAATACACTTTTCACATGATACTGATGCAATAAATAAAAATAAATCACGTTTTGAAACAATAAAAGAGGTGAAAAATAAAATCGAGAAAGAATCTCTCTATGATTTAATAAAAAATAATACTGAAAGGTTTCACCTTACAGGTGAATATTTACCAGCAACAGATAGAGTTGAACATGAAATTTTAACTACAGATGAAAGACCTGTCAATATTAAAAATTATAGAATTCCTTATGCTTTAAAGGAAGAAATCAATCGACAAATTAAAGAATTATTGGAAAATCATATTATTATGGAATCAAGGTCACCATACAACAGCCCAGTCTGGATAGTTTCGAAGAAACCAGACTGAAGGAAGAAAACAATGAAGAATAGTAATCGATTATCGAGCGTTAAATGAGAAGACGATTAAAAATGCATACCCACTGCCAAATATAACTGATATTATTGATAGTTTGGGTGAAGTTGAATATTATTCTGTACTAGATTTATCGTCAGGTTTTCATCAAATCAAGATAAAGAAAAAAGATCGACATAAAACTGCTTTTTCGACTATTTTAGGTCATTTTGAATTTTTAAGATTGGTTTTCGGGCTAGCAAACGGTCCAGAAACATTTCAAGCTTTAATGGAGGATGTTTTTTCAGGATTAATTGGTGTTATATAATATGTTTTTATGGATGATATAATTTTATTTGAAAGAACCTTACAGAAACTCATCGAAAGATTAAAAATTTTTCTTTAAAGATTAAAAGAAGCAAATTTAAAATTAAAACCAGATAAATGCGAATTTCTCAAACGAGAAGTTTGTTATTTAGGTCATTTAATTAGTAAAAACTCTATCAGACCTGATCCAAGTAAAATTGAAGCTGCAAAGAAATATCCAGTTCCTACTACTCAGAAAAAAGTTCGTCAATTTTTGGGTTTTACCAATTATCATAGAAGATTTATTAAAGATTTTGCAAAAATAGCTAAACCGTTGACAAAATTACTTCAAAAGGATGTCAAGTTCTTATGGAATAAAGAAACTCGAGAAGCTTTTGAAATATTAAGAAATAAATTATGTGAACCACCTGTATTAAATACACCTGACTTTACAATGCCATTTATTATTACCACTGATGCATCAGGTTATGCAATCGGAGCAGTTTTATCGCAAGGACAAATCGGGGAAGACACTGCATGTGCATACGCTTTAAAAGTATTGAGAGACGCTGAAATAAGATATGAAACATATAAAAAAGAAGCATTGGCTATTGTTTTTGGTGTGAAAATATTTAGACCATATGTTTATGGTAAAGAATTTACTCTCGTTACAGATCATAAACCATTAGTTTGGTTTTAAAAGACAAAAGATGTAAATACAAGAGTTTTAAAATGGAGATTAAAATTAGGAGAATACAATTTTTAAGTTATTTACAAACCAGGTAAAACAAATTATGTTGCAGATGCTTTATCAAGAAATCGAATTAAAAAAGAAGAATTTGAACAAATCAAAGTAACAACAAGAGCTGCAGCAAAGAAACAAGAATTAAAAACAAAATCACAATCAACAACTAAAACAACTAATGAAATTAATAAAAATAAAAATTTAAATAATAAAAAACAAGAAATACAAAAGAAAGTAAGTGATAAAAATAATGATTCAACCGACGAAGAAAGTGAAAATCAACCAAAAATTATTAAACGCAAGAAAAGAGTGAAACAAATTCAAAAAAGACAAAAAACAAAATATCAAGATTTAAATCAAGAAAGTGTAAATAATTCTTTAAGTTCAGATGAAAACATTGAAAATATAATTAATGAACAAAACAATAATGAAAATGATTCATCAGATTGTAGTGATTCAGATATGAAAGAAAATTTAGAAACAGGAAATATTCGGAATATAGTTGATATTAAAGATTATTTTCATTTCAGAAAAGATAATTTAGCTTATTTTATCAGCACCAATGGTGAACCATGCGATAATGGCGCAATTAAATTAAAAGAATGAAAGGAATCAACGACATTTAAAAATTTAGAGTTAAGAAAAGTAGTTGAAAAGAAAATTAAAAATAAATATTATTTTGCTTTGCCTATTCGTGAAAAAGAAAAAGAATCAATTGCTATTTTAATTGAAAATTTAAAAGGAACTTCAGAAAACTTTGAATTAAAAACAGTAAGTTTCGCAAAAAGTGAAAATATAGAAAATTTACCGTGGAATAATGTCATGACAGAATAAAAAAATGTTTTTGACGGAACTGATATTAAAATTATAATTTGTCTGGGCACAATTATTTATGTTACAAATGAAAAAAGAGATGACATTTTTTATGAAATGCATAAATCACCAATCGGGGGTCATAAAGGGACCACTAAAACTTATCAAAAAATTAAAAAAGATTATTATTGGGAAAATTTGAAAAACGATATTTAACGTAGAATTCAACAATGTTTAGATTGTCAATTAAAAAAATTAGTTCGTGTAAAACATAGAGAACCTATGGTTATTACCGATACTCCAGCCGCTCGTTTCTGGAAAATTTCTTTGGATATTGTCGGGGCAAAACAAAAAACTAAAAGGGGAAATGAATATATTTTAACTATTCAAGATTTATTTTCTAAATTTTGTATTGCAGAAGCATTACCTAACACTTTAGCTATAACAATTTTAACTGCTTTTGTTAAAAGATTTATTTGTTATTTTGGTCCGCCAAAAATTATTCTTACAGACCAAGATCGTAACTTTTTAAGTGTTATTTCAAAATGCGTAGCAAAACGATTTGGTATTAAAAAACTTAAAACTACAGCTTATCATCCACAATCTAACGGTTCATTAGAACGATCACATCACACATTAAACGAATACCTTAACTACTACTCATCCTTTGATGAAGAGTGGGACGAATGGATTGAGTTAGCAACATCTTCATACAATACAAGTTATCATGAAGCAATTAAAAATACACCTTATGCTATTGTCTTTGGACAACAGTCTAGATTACCTTCAAGTGAACCAATAAGAGAATGTGAACAATTACCTACAATGCAAGGTTATTTAATTGATTTAATCACAAGATTACATGGGATAAGATTATTAGCTTATCAAAATTTAGTTGACGCTGAACACAAATCTAAAAAATATTACGATAAACATTGTAATCCACAAAATTTGAAAGTAGGTCAATACGTATTTTTACAAAGTGGACCAAATCTAGGTAAAACAAAAGATAATTACTCTGGACCACACAAAATTCTTGAAATTTTGGGTAAAGCAAATGTTAAAATTCCAACAGAAAAAAGAATTCAAATAGTTCACATGAATCGATTGAGATATTCATTCATAAATCCAGAAATTACACCAATTAAAAAAACACGTAAACAAAAGAAAAATAGCGATGAAGAAAATTCTAATTCATTTATGTTTACAGATGATTTTCAATATCACTTTTGCAATTTATTTTATTTTATTAAGGCCATCATCAACGAATGGAATAATTGGGTATGATTGCGGAAAATTTTCATTAAATTCAACTACAATTTCAATTACAGAGGTGGGAGATTGTGACATTCATCCTAAAGAAATAAATACAACAGAACCGTATATTCAATTATTACAATTAAAAGAATATTCATGAACAAAAGTTATTCAATGTAAATCGAAGTAGATCGAAATATTTATCATTGTGGGGCTTATTCTCATATTTCAGTCGTACATAGCGGACGTATGGAATATATTGAAGAAATTTTAAAAGAAAGATGTTTAGATATTTATAAATCGGGTTCATATAGATTCGGTACATTATTTATAACCGGTTTAAAAATTAATAGCACAACTACGCGTGATGCAACACTCGCAGGGTCAATCGGAAATGATGGGACGTGTAAAGAGGGAAGTTATTCAGATTTTTATGGAAGTTGGAGCGATATTGTCGTTCAAGGAGTTTTAAAAATTACAATACAAGAATATTTTGCGGAAGTTAAATATGATAATGATAAAGTTTATTTAAAATCGGGTTTAACGTGTACGTTATCTGATTTATCTTGTTTAGATTTAGAGGGAGGTTATACTTTTTGGGACTATATTTCATCACATACATGTGATTTTTTCAAATTTTGGGGTTTTATATACGGGTAAAGTAAATAAAACTTCTGAGAAAAATTCAGATAAGCATGAAATTGTTTATTCCTTAGAATCAAATGGAATAACATTTGCATTAACCACCACAAATGTAGAATTCATTTGTGGCTATAAAATAATCAGAACTGAACATCTCAAATTATTTATCTTTGAAACATCAAAGAATGATTTAATATTAAGTAATAAAATTTCAATAGAAAATTTAGATTTATTTGCATATATTAATTCTAAGTTTGTATACGTAAAAAAATTTATACAAAAACAAATTAAACAATTATATTATGATGTATTATAATTCATCGTTGTATGTTAGAGCGTAATACTTTAAAAAATTTGTTATCAATTGCGTCAAGTAAACCAGACGAGTTTGCTTCCAATTATATGAAAGGACCAGGCTATATAGCTATAATTTCAGGTGAATCGATAGATGTTGTTAAGTGCATACCTGTTGAAGTATCAGTTTACCCAAGAAGTGAGTGTTATAACGAATTACCAGTGAAAAAAGGAAATGACAGTTACTTTTTAACTCCAAAAACAAGAATTTTACTAAGATAAGGTACTCAGATTGATTGCGATCTACTTTTTCCACCTTTATTTTTAATAGATAGATCATGGTACAAATTTACACCTAATCCACTTAAAGTTTTACGACCAAATAAAATTCAACCATTAACTAAACCAACATGAAAATATACTTCTCCAAAATTTTTAGCTACAAGCGAAATTTATTCTGAACAAGATCTCGACAAATTAAGACATAGAATTATGTATCCAGTAGAAAAACCAGCAGTTTTAAGTAATATTGCTAGAGGAATGGATGGTTTGCATTTTGCAAATCAAGGTGAATCAATATTAAATTTATTTGATACTAATGCTTTACAAAAATTAGCTGATTCAGCATGGGAAAAAACATAGGGAAAATTTTGAATTTTCAGATCTGCAAGTGCAGGAATATTTAGTATAATTATGATTATACGACTAATAAAATTTTCATTTGACACATTACTTAATGCTTTTCAAATTCGAAAATCTTATGGATGCTCTTTTTATATGTGTTTATGTTGTAATAATAATAAAATAACTACATGCCAGGACTGGTTGGTGGTTGGGATATTTGAAAAATACGCATATTAAAAAATATAACAATATTTTTATTTGTCACAGCACATAATATCACTGGGTTACACAATTAAATCGTTGATTTAATTATTCAATACTATTAAATTGTCTGAGCTCATGAATACGTAAATAATTGAATGCAAATTAGAAAATTGAGCTCGAGTAAATAATTGAAATAATTAATTTGAATATATTTGAACACTGAGTTGATTGCAAAAAATGTCATGGAAAACAGTAACATGAAATCAGAGGTTACCGAGCGAAGTTAATTATTTAACACTTAAATTACTATTGTTAATAGCACAAAATGCATGAATAATTGAGTTCATTAATTTATAATATTATTTATCACTTAATTTAATTTAATTGAATGAGTTTATAATAAATTGCACTGAATTGAATTTATTTTATGAACACGTGGTAGCATGATTGCAGAGGCTACCGAGCGAGAATTTACTTTTAATTTTATTAAATTATTGAGCATGTTGATAATTAATTAATTATCGAATAGAGTCTTTAAATTTTATGAACACTGGATATAATTATTTATTAGATAAAAGGGCACCTGTGATGTCTCCCGCTTGAATAACCTCTTGAGAAACGTGGTCGATGATCACTGGAATTCTTGAGTTTTTTATGTAATTTATTTATAAGCTCTGGTGCCCAAAATTATAAAAATAGTTATAGTTTTGATGAGCCCGATGAATGCAGATTTTAATTAAATGATTATTTAAATTAATTACTCTTAGATAAGCGCAAAATGATAAGATTTAATTATAACACGTGTTATCTGTTGAAAGAATATTACGAAAGATAATGGCGGCCGTCTTCTCGACACGAAGCAGGAAAACGAAGATGCGCATGCGCCGAGCTGCGCATGATCAAGTTTTAATTTATAAACGAGGCCCCAGTAGGTGCTGCCTCTATCTGCCTGAAGTGAAACTATATTTGAATTTAAATTGAATGAATTTAAATTCTTTTATAGTTTCGATTACGCAACAGTTTATCATTTTAGGATGCCTGTACTAATTTCATTTCAATAAGAGCTCAAGAAAATAACATAAATAATATTCATAAAAGTATTAATAATAATAATAATAATAATAATAATAATACAAATTCAAACAACGATGAAAATGTTGAATTAGTTATAATTCAACAACCAACACAAAATTAAGGAATTCAAACAATAAATGAAAATATTGAACCATCAGCACCATTAACAGATAAAAAAATTTACACAATTTTACCAACAAATCAAGAAGAAAATAATGAAGCAAGAATTATTCAAAAAACAACCAGCATGTTCCGTTTATCTTCATAATATTTTTTTTTAATTTTATGTCTGCAGTTATGACTAACTTTTGAAATACTGTGTTACATTCTGGCTTATCTATTATCAGACAGAATAAATTTTTATTTGACCAGGTTGACGTCGTTAGGGTGTCGATAGACCCCAGGTGCGTCAGCTGTTGACCTTCTTTTATTTTATGCAAAAAGTTTTATTGACTTACCATGGTGGAGATTATGGGCCCCATAAGTCGGCCCAAATAATCCCTTTCTGCTCCAACCTTTCCGCCTCAGCTGGGGCGTAGTCGTCCCTGCCGGTGTCCTTAAAATGGGCCTCGGAGTAATACCCGTAGCGAGGGTCGTGGAACGGGATGGTCCCAGAAGGTGGTGTTCGCTGGCTCACGTCAATAGTTAGTAGCGGCGTTCCACTGCTGATACCCGTCCAGAACGTGGGTTGACCTTGCGGTTGATGGTGTTTATTGGACACTTCACTCAACTCCGACACCACGATACCCGACTTTGGAAACTCTTTTCGAACGACCAACGTCACCGGATCGAGGAGGAATTCCTCGTCAACGATTTCTAAGCGGGGACGTTGGTGAATTGAGCGACCGAGACCCTTGTGGATCGTTCGTAATACGCGACGTAGCTGAGCCTTCTTGCCTGACCTTCGGCTTCTTGGCATAAATTCTTTTGGATTCGGGAAGGAAGTGCTTGCGCTGCCGGTATCGGCGCCCAAAACGGGTGACAATATTAGGCTGCCGGTGGCGGCGCCCAAACGGGTGAGAATATTAGGCTGCCGGTAGCGGCGCCCAACATAGGTATGTGATTATTGGGCTGCCGGTGGCGGCGCCCAAAGTTTAAAATAAGGAGTGCGTATTTTGATAAAATACGTATATATATTTTGCCTTAAAGTCCGAGTGACAGGATCAAGCCAGCAGGTTTGTGTAGAGTTCTTAGCTCTACTAGATCTTGTGATCGACTGTCTTGATTCTGTCGCTCCTTAGTATTTGTAATGGGTCCACTTATTTTATTAATTAAATGTGGTCTTAATAAAACAAGGGCCCACTCATGTATAAAACTTAAGGTGTTTTATGTACCTGTCTAGCTGTGCTCAGTGAGCCTCAGGACGAGGATAAAACCCGTACTGGACCACGCAGAATAAATTTTCAGAGAGAGATCTTATATTACTTATACTTATGAAGGAAATGAATTATTAAGTAGATTTATAATATTAAATTAACTGGCATTTATTTATGACGAAGTCGCCTTGACAAAATTTTATGATGGATATGAACAATAGAAAAAATGGCTGATGAAATGGACTCGACTATACTCTACGAAATTTTGTGACTCGAATATTAAATTACATTTTACTGATTGACTCGACAGTTAATAAATTTTACAAATGACTCGACAGTTTACAAATTTACAAAATGTACCAAAGCCAAATCTCCATTCACTTCAATTTACACTACTTCCGATCTCCAACCTCCAGTCCAATTCCTACGTCCTCAACCCAGTCCAATAACCTCCGGCCAAATCCAATAAATCTCCAACAATCCAGTCCTCCAAAATCCAACTCCAGTCCGCAATAAGTCTCCAATAATTACTGATAAAAATTTTTATATAAGCTTCCCCGTGTGAGGGCTTATTAACTCTTGGCTAATGAAATTTTTGCCGTGTGCAGTTGTACTTGGTGTTATAATAAATGAAATTCAGGAAGAGCGTCCGAATGTGATGACTGCCACTAGCCAAGAGACCGATCGCCTGAAACCTCAGTGGCTTATACCCCTCACTCTCACAGTCTACCAACGTCTGGAAACCAAAACTTCGCCGACACTCGACGGAGGCGACCTCAATGATAAGTAGGGAGTTCTTTTGTCAGCTGTTGTTGCGGAAGGAGGTCGCTTCGGCTTTTGGCGCGAGTCGATATTTAAATTACAAAATTCTACCCCGTTACATATTATACATTATCAAAAGTGTTAACGTTGCATCTCAGGTTTCCTATGAGAGAATCGTCGTGGCCCGGGTCTCATGCATCGTCATCAATTTAGACTATCCGCGAGCCACGGCGACTTTCTTATCGCAAGAGATTTCCGTTACATTGTTGGTGATGAATAAAATAATATCTCCAACAAAGTAACGATTTATTAAATTATTATTTATTTATGATTCTAAGAAGTGTCGAACCGTTTATTCGCCCACCGTGGTGAATAAATAATTCGAGACTTCAAAAAAAAAATTTCCTAAAATTTATATTTAAATTTAATTAGAGCCAGAACGTAACAACTGATCGATTTTTAGATTATCTGGAGTAGCAGCGTATCGAACTGGTCATTATTTTGCTTACTGTCGACGATTGTCGGGCAGTTGGCAAATTTACAATGATTCTTCAGCTAAACCAGAATCTGCAACTCTTAATACTGAAGTTGAACCCCACGGAGTTTTTTATATTTTAGAATAATACAGCAATAATGAGAATACTATTCAATTTACGTTTATGAAATTATTATGTTAATTTTATATTAAAGTTACAATTGTTATAAATAATTATATATGAGAAAATCGAAAATATAATATTGAATACAGAATAATAAATACTATTTCATATAAATAGTAAATAAATTCATTATATATAGTATACGCAAACTTACTTCGAATAAAAATTCATTTCACGGACATGTAGCTATAACATGTAAATAAAGCTCGAAATAATGTCAATTTTTTATTTCAATTGAAATATTTATAAAGACTTTATACACTGAGATATTTACAATGCTACGATAAATATTCTATTAATGGTTTACTCGTTTTAATTAAAAAGTATTCATTTTTATACTATTGACAAATGCTTCAGAATTATTTATTGCATTGACTACAAATATGATGCAAATTCAATATTTATTTATATGATCCTGAAGTTTGCAGACAATTAACAATTTCCGATTTTTTTTTTTTCAACAATTATATTTGAAGAAAAACGAAATTAAACATATGCACATATGTAGAAAATTTTAAAAACTAGAATTTTTAAAAAATCCAAAAATTATTAGACGTCGGCTAACTTCAGTGTCATTAATTTGTTGATAAAAAATTAAGAAAAAAAATGCCACCAATTATGAGATAATTCTAATAATTATAGATAAATAATACAAAATAATATATTAGGGTTACAAATAAGTTTCCGCCGTTTTTTAACACAAATTAAATATTTATTATAGAAGAACGGTAATATAAATTTATTTAAAATATTGCCCATCACTTGCAACCACTTTTTCCCATCTCTCAGGCAGCATTCGAATCCCACGTCTGAAGAACTCCTTGTCTTTTGAGGCTATCCACGAATCAACCCAATTTTTGGTATCCTCATAAGATGTGAACCGCTGCGCCGTCAGAGCATGTGCCATTGACCGGAACAGGTGATAATCGGACGGTGCAATGTCTGGTGAATACGGCGGGTGGGGTAACACTTCCCAATCAAGTGTTTCCAAGTACTTTTTCACGGGAGCCGCAACATGTGGACGAGCATTGTCATGCAGAAGAATAATTTTTTCGTGTCTAGAATAGTATTGAGGGCGTTTTTCCTTCAGAGCTCGGCTCAATCTCATCAATTGTGTTCAATAGAGGGATCCAGTAATTGTTTCGCTTGGATTAAGCAACTCATAATAAACTACACCTAGCTGATCCCACCAAATACACAGCATAAGTTTTTTTCCGTGAATATTCGGTTTTGCTGTTGATGTTGACGCGTGGCCAGGTAATCCCCATGATTTTCTTCTTTTTGGATTGTCATAATGTATCCACTTCTCATCACCAGTTATGATACGATGTAAAAAACCCTTTTTTTATGTCTAGCTAGCAGCATTTCACTTAAGCATAATCGGCGTTCAATATCTCTCGGCTTTAATTCGTACGGAACCCAATTTCCTTGTTTATAAATCATTCCTAATGATTTTCAACGATGTGAGACTGCTTGCTGAGTGACTTCTAATGTTAGAGCGAGTTCTTTTTGTGTTTGAGATGAATCTTCCTCCAATAATTCCTCCAATTCTGCATCCTCGTAAATTTTTGGCCTTCCACTGCGATCTTTGTCTTCTACGTCGAAATCACCGTTTTTAAACTTTTGAAACCACTCCCGACACGTTCTCTCATTCAAAGCACCCTCACCATATGCTTTTACGAGCAATTGATGCGCCTCAGCAGCAGATTTCTTTAAATTAAAGAAGTAAACTAATATTTCCCGCAAATGACGCTTACTTGGCTCAAATTTTGACATTTTCAACTTATAAAAATTATATTTTACCAATATAAAATCAATTATATTAATAGGTTATGTTGTTCTTGAATGTCCAAACTATTTTTTAAGCCGGTTATCATCTGCGAAAGCTAACCGAAACTCCGTGCCGCGCCATCTACAATAAAACGGCGGAAACTTATTTGTACTCCTAATATGTACACTATTAACATAAGTAAAGATGATGCTAAAAGTAGCTAACATCATGATCAATGTCTGCAGACATTGCTTACAATATCTAATCAAACTTACATACATTTAACTGCTATGCTTTTTTATATGAAAAAAAATAATAAAAAATTAGAAGAAAAGTATTAAAAAATACTTATGTTCATAAATAAAGTGCTTTTTATAAATATATATTTAAATAAAACTGTATAGGTTAAGGTTATGTTGTAAAATTTTCCACGTGTGTAAAATATATACTGAAATAGTTTTTTTATTTTTACAGCTATAAAAATTAAAGATTACAACAACAAATTTTTTATTTTCGACAATTTGCAGAATCCTGAATAGAATTATGTGTGAAAATAATTCATGTGAATTTAAAAATAATAAATTTAATCATCTCAATAAATAATAACAATGTTAAAAAAATCAAATGTATGCAAAATAAATATTTGTATTTTCTATATTGAAGATGTTTATATAGCAATACGTTTTTTCAATCAGACACAATATAATAATTCATTTCTGAATAGTCATTACGTGTATTATAAAGTGCAGAATAATTTTTTTTTTAAGATAAATTTTTATTTACCGATGATAGTGCTAATAACCATATTTATAATTTCTACTCCTATTTAATCATACGCTCGATAGTCAACAGAGGTTTTTGAAGGTAGAATTGAATCTAGTGGACAAGAATTTATAAAAGTTTACAACAACATATAATTAATGAAAATTTTTAATTTTCATTTACAACTTGTAATTTCTACTATAATAATAAATAATAATATTATTCAAGATTTCACTCAAGAAAGATGCAACGTCATCAAAACAAGCACTTAGTTTAACATATTTATTATGATTAATTAATTAAATTTTATACAGCATTCTCTAAGTAACTCATCTCATTTTAAACACTTGTTTTTACAGATTTGTATTTCATGACACCGAAAATAGCTGATATCTGACGATTAAAAATTTTTATAAAAGCAATCTAAATATTGTAAAAAATAATTACATGAAAAAATGCACACGAAATTAAAAAAAAAAATTTACTTACTTTTTCAAATTTTTATTTCATAAATTTTATTTTTAATTATTTTAATTAATATTAAAGTTTCCAAAGGCTTGCTCTCTTCTGTATTGTTTGAAAATAAAAAATTCACAATTAAAACATATATCAGCAATATCTAAAAATTGCGAAATTAACAAGTCAACAGAAATAAATTCATTCTTAAATTTCACAAATATCATTTTTATTTTTACTATATATTTACTGTATATCTATTTAAAATAAAGTAGATTTATAATATTTTTTTTTTATATTAAACGATTCTTGATTCTAGTGAAACTATTTCTCAACCAGCCAGTAGCTATGAAATTATGACAATAGAGTTCACTCGACTACGTACATTATTTAAACATATTAACCATACAATTAAACAAATGTCACTTGAATTCAAAAAAAAAATATTCTGGTAGAATAAATTTCAATTTTATTACTATTGCTGATAAGATTAATATGCGTGCTAACAAAACTAATTACAAGAATGAAAGAAATGATCTTAACTTCTTTAATCGTAATAGATTTGAATGAGAACTACAAAATTTTTTATTTACATGTAATTCACAGTGAAGTTGATGTATCATTTATAAAAAAAAATCTGTAACCCGATTGATACCGCAGGCTGTTTCTGGAACTTCTTGCTTTATCAGATTTGTAGAGTAATATTAATCTTATCGATTTTAATAAGTTTATAAGCAATTAAAAGGATAATGAGACTAATATTTAGTTATAATTTGAGCGAAATTGCATTATCGGTTCTAACGATGTTTCCATAATATGCTTATTATTCATAACATAGTTCGGTTTAACGCGAAATTAATATTGTCACACTTATCATATGAGACTGTATTAAACAGAGTTGGTGCTGGACCAGGATGTAATTCATTAAACAGGGAAATAATTACGAGTGAACAATACTGCAAAAGTCCTTAAATCCTTCTGAACCTTAGACGAGTTAACTTTTTTGTCATTGCTTAGTTTTTTTAAAATTAGCCGCCTTCATCATTAAATACGCGCATGCGCAACACAAGTGTTCCACACATATGAAATTATAACTAATTAAAAACTGCAAATTAACATAAAAACAGACAATTTAACAATAGGACAAACGCTATTAATGATCGGACAAACGTTAATAGATAATTATAGACCAAATATGATAGAATAAAATTATAATTTGCATAGGGAAGGGGGGGGGGCTAATTAAACAGTACATTTTTATTTAATTTATTATAAATAAACAAAATGAGGACAAACAATTATTAATGACGAACATTTAAAGACAAACGACGAAAAAACGATTTATAATAATGAAAATCCAAAAAGTGTCAAAAAAAATTTGGAAGGGGCTGACTTTGCGCAGCTCTCGAACGGTTGCTGTTTATAACTAACTAAGTGCGGTTAAAGAAAATGTCAACAAATTTCAAAAGCACAAAACCTCAATATTTTTAAATATTTCAAATATACTTTTTGGAAATAGCATTTAAATATTAAGATAAGTAAGTAAAAAATCTATAAATATATTTCATCATTGTTTACACTTGAATGTAAAAATGTATTTGAAATATTTGAAAATATTGAGATTTTGTGCTTTTGAAATTTGTTGACATTTTCTTTAACTGTACTTAGGTAGCTATAAACAGCAACCATTCGAGTGTAGCACACGAGGAGCTACGGTGCTGCACCAGAATGAGTCGTGAGCAGCACATGAGTAGCTACGGTGTTGCACCCGAACCAGTTATGTGCTTGCCCTTATTTTTTCTTGCACACGACTCAGTCGTGTGCTGCACGGGAACCAGTCGGGTTTCAATTTTTCCGTGTGTATCACATGAACGAAGAAGTTGAGCCACTCAACTGAGAGATCCTTCTATATGAAGAATAAAATTTTCTAAAAAAACTTTATCTGCATTTTTACTGTACATTCCGTTATGTAGTCAATGTCAACTAAAAACGCAAATGATCGTTAAGAATTATCTACAAAGTACTGCAAACGGCGAGCCGATAACCTAAAATGCGACTGACATATAAAGGATTAAATCAGAATGTCTACTCTCTAAACACGAAGAAGTGAAATAAGTGAATATTCACTAATTCTGAGTGCCAACCGAACCATTTTTTGAAATGAGTGGTTCGGTTTGCACTTGGAATTAGTGATTATTCGCTTATTTTCTCTTATTTATGTTTAGAGAGTACAACAATATTTTTAAGTTGGAGTGGAAAATAATAAATAGTCGTTTTAAGTGAATCACCCTAATATCTATACATTTATAACATACAGATATTAGCAATATAAATTGAAACCCAGATTAAAAATAAATGCGGCTTGAAAAATTAGCCCTAAAGTGAACATTATTCGAGCGTATGTGATTTTAATAGAGAGAAATACAGCGGATTCAACACCTTATGTGGACAAGTTTATGTGAGGTGAGAACATATCTAAAACCTAATTCTGAAAATCTATACATACTCCATTTTTTCCTCCTATTATAAAGCTGTCAAATAAGAGATTTTTTAACTTTTTTAAAATAAGGAAAAATTGTAAGAAAATACGTTTTGAAAATTATGTTTTAAGAAAATTCTCATCTAGCATAAAATTCATCCACGTAAAAATATAAATTAACCATATTTGTCACAATCTATGGGCGTGTTTGGCGGAACTACGTCAAATTTAGTATAGTGCGGGCTAGTTTTTCAAACCAGGTTTCTTTTAATCCGGGTTTTAACTAATATTGCTAGTATACTTTTATACATTGATAATATAGATATACCGACAATAATAATATAAGCCCAGCTTAAAAATTAACCCAGTTTGAAAAACTGGCCTAAAAGCATATCTACTATCTTTGATCTCTACCCTTAATAGAACTAAACAACACTTCGATTCCACAAACCACGGAATGGTTAGCAGGCTATATTGAAGGATCGAATTTCCAGTTCCGCGTTCCAGATTCCAACACATATAGTATAGTTTAGTTAATACGGTGAACTTTCTCACATATTTAAGGCCATTCTCCAAGGGTGCCCCCCACTTTTTGTAAAAAAAAGTGGCGCCGCCTGGCGGCGAGCAGCCGAACTAAAAAAATTCCTAGCGCAAAAACATTTCAAAATTAAATTAAAATTATTAAAAAAAATAAAACATATAAATTTATAATTTTTAAATAAATAAAAAAATACAGATTTTATTTTACAATCATAATTTATGATAAAAATGTCCTGAAACGAGAAATTAGGAAATTAAATTTTTAGTGACCTTGAACTGTCAATCTCGTATTTATTTTACAGAGGATATTACAAATAATTGAAAAAATTTATCAAAAAAACGGCAACGTACTCGTAATTTTAAAGATATGTAGAATATTTAAAAAATAACTCACAGTAATTATAAATTGTCTGCTAAGCGTAATATCTTGAATAAATTTCAGCATGAAATTCATCATCTAGTAATATTTTATTTTGACAGATGTAAACAACAGGTCTGTACTCTATTTGGGGCGCATGAAGGGCTCTTGAATATAGTCGCGGGAAAAATTAAATTTGAAACAATATTTATTTTTTTCAGAAATAATATGTAGAATAATGTATGCCTGTTTATGAAATATATATATATATATATATATATATATATATGGATTTATAAATGGTTATATATACTCATAACAATCTTCGTATATATATATATATATATATATATATATATATATATATACATATATTAGGGTGCGTCATTTCGGAGCAGCATTTCTTTTTTAAGTGCATGTAGAAAAAATCAGTTCAACACAAAAAAAAAATTTTTCGCGCAAAAAAAAAAAATTTATGTCGATTACAGACCTAGCTCATTGAAAATTTCGATTTTCTCATTTAAATAATACGGGAAAAAATTTTTTTTTAACTGAGTATTTTTAACTCTTTAAAAAATCAGAAGATCGAATAGACTAATACATATTTTTATAGGAAATTGAACGTTCTACAAAAAAGGTCTCTTATCATTTTTTGATAAATCCACCTGTTATAAAGTTATTAGAGCTCTAAGTAAAGTTGGAGATTTTTTTACTTTTCCGACGAAACTATGAGACTTACCACAAAATGTTGTGAGGTATTTTTTGTTGACAATTTTATTCTCTACAAATTATTATTCGTAAAGTTTTTTCAAATTTCGCATTGTTTTCTAGTTATTTTCATTTTAATTTCAAACTCTTAAAAAAGCGGTTCCGATTGATTTCAAGAGCTTGACATTGAAATGTAAATATCTAGAAAACAATGCGGAACTTGAAAAAACTTTACTGAAAATAATTTGTAGAGAGTAAAATTCTTAACAAAAAAGATTTTACAACATTTTGTGATAAGTCTGATAGTTTCGCCGTAAAAGCGAAAAGATCTCTAACATTACTTCGAGCTTTAATAACTTGTGAGCAGGTCGATTTATCAAAAAACGAAAAGAGACCTTTTTTGTAAAGCGTTCAATTTCCTACAAAAATATCATTAGTCTGTTCAATTTATCTATTAGTTAATGAGTTAAAATTACTTAAAGCTAAAAAAAAACAATTTCCCGTGTTATTTAAATGGCAGAATCGAATTTTTCAATGAGCTACGTCTGTAATCGACATAGAATTTTTTTTTCTTGCGCAAAAACTTTTTTTTTGTGTTGAACTATGATTTTTCCACATGCACTTACAAAAAATAAAAATGTTTCTCCGAAATGAAGCACTCTTATATATATATAATTATGCATATAAGTCTTCGTGTATATATATATATATATATATATATATATATATATATATATATATATATAATTATGCATGATATTATTCATCATGTAAATATTAATTTGTATCATTTAATCATGTCTGGCTGGTACATTATATCTGGAGCTATACACATGAAGCTACGCATAGGTCTATACATGATTACATGTAATCAGATCTGATTATAAATCCATGTACAATTAGATACAGGTATGTATACAAATAATTAGGTTCGATCAGGCTTGACTGACATAAACTCGGATATACGTATGTATAAGTCTATATATTACGACTGCCCAATTTCAAAACACAGTAACTGACAAAAATAAATTTTTTTTAATATGTATTGAATCATGTCCAGAAGACTCTACTGGAACTAAAAATACTAAAAAATCGATTTTGAAAAATTTGTCCCTTACTGTGTTTTGAAATTGGACAGCCGATTATTTGTTCTGATTCAGCTTGTTTTATTTAAAACCTGAATAAATCAAAAACTTATATTTTTTTTTTTGGCAAAAAATTTTTTTTAACTTCCCGCTAAGAAAATCGATGATTTTCGAAAAATACGGGAAGTTATTGTTTTCACTCCGATTTTCGAAAATCGAGTTTTCATCAGATGTCGACGTTTTGAGGTCCTAGGAAGCTGTTCTGACTATTTTCAGATTGATATTTTCAGTTTTCGGGCACAACCACAAATCGATAGTACATGACAAAATAAAAATTCTGTCAGAAGATTAGCTCAAATTCAATGTTGAGACGAATCTCATTGCGATTTTTGATTTCCCATTTAAATAACATGGGAAAAAAAAAAGTTTTAGTTTGAAATTTTTTAACTCGGCAATGGCTCATTATACAGATAAGCCCAGTATACATTTTTGTAGGTAATTTAACGCTTTACAAAAAACGTTTCCTATCATTTTTTGATAAATCCATCTGTTCAAAAGTTATTGGAGCTCGAAGTCTGGTTAATTTTGAGATCTTTTACTCTCAAAACATGAACAAGTGGAATAAATGAATATTCACTAATTCTGAGTGCCAATCGAACCACTTTTTTAAATTAGTGGTTCGGTTTGCACTTGGAATTAGTGAATATGCACTTATTCTCACTAATTCATGTTTAGAGAGTACTTTTCCGGTGAAACTATCATAAAATGTCATAATATCTTTTTCTTGACAACTTTATTTCCTACAAATTATCCCAGATAAATTCGTGTTCTGATTTTGATCAATTGTAGAAATAAACATTGTATATTCTTTTATTTATAGTTTTTTATCTATGATTATCAAATCATGGAACAAAATTAATGTAATTACTCGGTTAGAATTTTTTCCTGATTTGCTTGAAGTACCATAAGGATCTGGTCAGGTTAATATAAGGTTTGCCTTATTAGAGCAAACCTGACGAGTTCCTTATCAGGACCTCATCAGGATATCCTTATTAAAAAAAGTCATTTGCCATCAGGTCGACCTGACAAGTTCCTTGTTAGGACCTCATCAGGATATCTTTATTCAATAAAATTTATTTGCCATCGGGTCAACCTGACAAGTTCCTTGTCAGAAACTTATCAGGATATCCTTATTCAAAAAAAAGTTATCCAATCCCTTTAAATATTTTATTTACAGGCTAAAAAAAATTAAAGCTCCTTGAGCTCGAAAACAGCGGGAAGTTTTAGGGCTGGCCCGCAGGGTCAACCGATAGACCGATTTTTTAAAAAATAATTACTAAAAAGGCACCTCTGATAAGGATTAGATGAGGATATCCTGGTAAGGACCTGAGAAGGTAATTCTAATAAGGATCTCATGGGTCTTAAGCGTTACATCCATATCAGTTCCTCGTTAGGATATCCTGATCTGGACCTTATTTGAAATAAGGTTAACCTGATAATGACCTCGTCAGGTCCTTATGAAAAATTTTAGTCGGGAGTATCCAAGAGAAAATTACAGATATATAATAATAATAATTCTTTTTTTTTTTTTTTTTATTAATTAGTAAAATGAAATATAAATTTAATAATTATAAAAATGGTAATGAGTTCCGTTTGAAGAACGAGCTTTATTGTTGTCATTGTTGTTATTATTATTATTGTTGTCATTGTTTTCATTGTTGTCGTTGTTGTTATTATTGTTATCGTTGTTGTTATTGTTCTTCTTGTTACCATTGCGAGAATTAAATTCTCGCAATGCTTGAAAAATAGAATTTTTGAGTTTTTTTTGTTGACCACCATTGAAGCCTCTTTTTCGCTTAATGAATCCTATGAACAAATTTTTTTTTAATTAATTCTAGTAACGATATATATACACGAAGAAAAATGCCAGTCAAAATTAAATAATCTCAAACAAAAAATCACAACCCATAAAAAAAATTACGATGATTTGTAGAAAATTAATTTATTATTCCAATTGTTACTATCTAGACTGTAATTTTCACTTATCATAATAATTACAATAAAGCTTCGTTACATTTTCGCTTGAAAAAATCAATATTTTGTTATTCATATAACAATAGTTCAATCTCATAAAAAATAGAAATTGTTATTAGAATTATTCAGTTAGTACATTAGTCGCAACTTTTGTTTCGTAGTTGAGAAATATTACATCTCCAATGTAATTCTACGTAAGTAGTGTACATTTTAGAATGTCGGTAAGACAAATTGCTACTCCGGGAGATAAAATTAAGATTTGAGATTGTAAAAATTATTATCTGGATTGTAAAAATTACTCGCCAGAATACATTTTTCACAAAGCGCGTTAACTAATATTTACTAAGTACATTAGTAAAAATTATTGGAACATTATAATTTTTATTTGTCATGAGTAAATAAAATTTTGAATGCAGTAATTTTTATAATCAACAGCAATTATTATTCTAAATAATATGTTGTAATTTTTACTTTGAGTTTTGTAAAAGTTTTGATTTTTTCTTAACGTTTCGAAATTACTTCTCGGATTGTAATTTTTTTTCAAATTTGGTGAAAATGACTTAATTTTTTTCTCCGTGTATGATGACAGCAAATCACCTCCACGTAAGACTAAGACTTACCCTGGCCACCACCTCCACCTTTACCGCCACCTTGACCGCCACCTCCACCTTTACCGCCACCTTTACCGCCACCTTGACTACCATCTTTACCGCCACCTTGACTACCACCTATACTGCTATCTCCACCGCCGCCACTTTCTTGATTCATTTGGTCACCCTGACCGCTGTGGCTACCTTGGTTAATTTTGCCACCTCGGCCAGCGTGACCACTTCCTCCAGCACCATCCTGGCCTAGTCCATGCTCGACAAGCTTTTTCTGGAGATCGAGCATGGTCTCCTGCTGCCGAATATAGGCCCCTGGAAAAAATTTAAATTTTATAAAAACAATTTTTGTACAGGATAAGATATTTTTTCATGAGCAATTAATGTTGCTTACTTTTCAATTTTTCAAACTCCTTTTTCAATTCTGTGGTTGGGAGATTTATAGTAGATTAGATTTTTAAATTGTACGTGTGTGTGTGTGTGTGTGTGTGTGTGTGTGTTTACAGTAAAAAACGAATCGTCAAAGTGTAAAAAAAGCGTGTGTAAAAATTTTGAGTGTTGAATTTTTAATACTTATGTGTATCAATTTAACAAATATCATTTATTTTGTTTCAACTGTCGAAATCAATTGATTTTTTAACACACAAAAATGTTATTTTATATACGAAAGAAACACTTTTTATATGTTACTGTCAAATCAACACACAAAATATGCCAAAAATAATGTCGACCATCACAAAAGAATTCTTGGAAATTTGCTACTTTTAACATATACGCGTCTAACTTTTTTAACACTCACAATATGTTAAAATAATATATAAATAAGTGTAAAACGTTCGATTTACACATGATATGTGTTGATTTTGACGAATCTTTTTTTACTGTGTTGTAAAGAGAAAAAAAAATTACGAACTATCCATTTCAGTTGAATGCCCCTCCAAATTGTGATCTTGCATCAAATTGATGAGGTCCGTTGCTTCTTGGCTATATGCCATTTGAAACCTAATAAATAAAGATGTACAAAATTATTATTAATTTAGATCCATCTACAGGGAAAAAAAAATAGGCGCTGCAACAGGAAGCAGTCCTGTGGGAGCAACGGGACAAAATCCTGTTGCAGCAACAGGATTTTCATGTTACAACAACAGGGTAAGTCCTGTGGGAGCAACAAGATTTTCATGTTACAGCAACAGGATAAATCCTGTGAGAGCAACAGGATTTTTCCTGTGCTCCTACAGGATTTGTCCTGTTGCTGTAACATGAAAATCCTGTTGCAGCACCTATTTTTTTCCGTGTATGCATATATATATATATATATATATATATATATATATATATATATATATATATTGTAATGAATTGTAAAATGAAAATTTAATATAGATTATAGTGAATAGTACATGTACTAGTATATATATAGGGCGGGAGGGGCAAAAGGGGGTACCTATGGAAATACTAAATTTTCGATGACTAAAATACGCCAAATCTTTTTGTTTTTAATGATATCCAAGATAAATAGACGAAATTTTTAGCTGCCGTTAAGAAATAAAATTTCTACTTTTGGCGGGCAAAATGGGGTACCTTCTAAAAAAGTTGAAAAAGAAAAACTTCTGAAAGTTGATCAAATTTCATTAAATTAAATTTTTTTTATGTAAAATACATACAGAAAAATTACATTTCACATCATTGGTGGATACGAAGGGAGAAAAAAATTTTTTAGTTGGGCAGAGAGGCCCCCCTTAAAAAAATGATAATTTTTTTTTTTTTTTTTTTTTTTTTATTGAATTGTTATCAATTAAATAATAAAATATTATTTTCGAATATTTTTAGTGGCTAAATTTGCCCCAACTACAGAAAATCAGCCGAAAAATGAATTAACATTTCAATTTTTTTTTAATTTGACGATAAAAATATGAAAGAATCATTTTTCAAAACTTTCGGCTGATCCATTTTACCCCAGGTGTTATGGGTAGGTCTGAAAATGCGGAAATATATTAAATTTTTTTTAATTTGACGATAAAAATTTGATAGAATAATTTTTTCGATTTTTGGGCTGGTCCATTTTGCCCCAGGTGTCATGTATAGGACTGAAAATGCTCAAAAATATCAGATATACAATAATTAGACGAAAAAAAAAAATTTTTTTTTCACTAAATTTTGGGGGTACTCCGTTTTGCCTACCCTACCCCCTTTTGCCCCCCCCCCCCCCTTTACCCTACATCGAGGTGCATCATTTCATTACAAAAAATTTTTTTTTTTAATTCTTGTGGAAAAAATTATAATTTACTACAAAAAAAAATTTTATCTCGATTATAAATTTAGCTCACTGAAAAATTCAATTTCCAAATTTTAATTAACACAAGAAATAATTATTTACTGCGCGAAATTTTTTTTTTTTTTTTTGCGGTGAACTATGATTTTTTCCACGACCATGTAACGGGGTAAAAATCAATTCTTAATTTTAAACTTTAAATTTTATTTGAATAAATTCCCCGCGGTTGGTTAATGATCTGAAAGGGATAAACCCCGTGATCTAGTCTATCGACTGTCACCGGGAGCGCCAATTTTGGGGGCTCGCCCTCCAGACCCAATTAGAAATTTTCGAGGAGTGGCAAATTTTCCGATAATTGCCGAAAGGTCGCGAACGGACATATTTATTAGTGAGTGATCAACACCAGAACAGACAGTTGTTGGACGGACCAGCAATCAACCTGGACGTGTCTCTGCAGAAATTTGTCAGGTAATTATAAAATTCAGAGGGAAATTTTATTGTGGAACCTTCTAGAAGCTTGTTTCATATTAATTAATTATGTATCCGGCAGGGAAGCCGATACAATAAAAATTATATAAACTAATTTGTACTGAATCCTTCACAGATAAGAAGGAGAAAAAAATTTTAAAGAGAAGAACACCAGGTTGGCAGGAGACCAGGAAATCGGCAGTAAGGAGAAAGAAAGGACGCCACGAATCTTGGAAAAAAAAAGGTAAATAAATTTGTCGGCAGGTAGCCACAGTTTATTAATTATTAATTAATTAAAATTGTAATTCGTGGACAGTCGCCATTTCCGTGTCGATTAAAAATAAAGAATTTCTCGGCAGGTAGGCCAGAAATTGTGTGAATTTACATGCGGTCCGTCGGACGAAATTCTCGGCAGAAGCCAGAATTTTATTAATTAGAAAATAGAACTTTAAGAAACATTTCTCGGCAGGAAGCCAGAAATTGAAAATTAATATTAAGAAATTATAAATTAATATTAAGAAATTATAAATTAATATTAAGAAATTATAAATTAATATTAAGATATTATAAATTAATCTTAAGAAATTATTTTAGTTAAAAAAAAAAATATTAAGATATAAAAATTACTAGACTGAAAATTAAAAGTGCTGTGAAAATAGTGTTAACAATAAAACTAAAATTGATCAAAATTAATATTAATGGAAGTCAGTTTTTGATGTGAAATTTAGTCATTAACGTGAAGACTAGTCGTAAATGAATTAAAGAGAGATAGCGTTAGTCGTTGGCGTCAGTTTTTCAGCGTCACAAAATTCTTTACTAAAAACTGATGTTGGAAAAACTGAAGAGATAATTGTCGCGTTGATGAAATGGTAGTTATTAAAATATAAAATTAATTAAAATTGAGAATAAATTAAGTTGTGTGTGTGAAATTAAAAGGAAATAAAATTTGTGTGTGTGTGTGTATGAAATAAAATAATTCCAGGGGAATTAAGTTTTTAATTTAAGATCCAGGGGATCTGGCAAGTTGCCAATTTTATTTTATAATAATTGATCCAGGGGATCAGGCCGGTGGCCAATTAATTATAAAGTCCAGGGGACTCGTTTTATTTAAGATCCAGGGGATCAGGCCGGTGGCCAATTGTAATAAAAGTCCAGGGGACTCGGTTATTTTATAATAATAGATCCAGGGGATCAGGCCGGTGGCCAATTTAATTATTAATAAAGTCCAGGGGACTCATAGGCTGTAAAAATTGTTATAAAAGTCCGGTGGACAAAATTGAAAAAAATATTAATTATAAGGCCCGGTGGGCAAAATTGTGATTCATTAAATAAAATTTGAAATTATATTAATCTAGACTGTGTAATTAAAAATTAATTTAATCCCTCAATCTCCTCACTCTTATAATATTTCAACGACCCTGAAATTTGAAAATAACATATCCGGTTCTGGAAGGCCGAGTCTTATCTTCCAGTGGCGCCCTTATTAAGATCAATTAATAAAGGGGCCAAACTTGGCAAGGTTGAAAATTACCCTGTTACATTGGCGCCCAACTGAATAAAAACCTAGAGATTTATAAGAGTGAGAATTGGGGAATTGAATTAAAAAGAAAAAAAAATACTCATAATTATTTTGGTAAAATTTTGAAAATCAATTAACAAGTAAAAGGAAAATTAAAATAACAAACTTTGGAAAAATAGATAAATAAAATATTTATGAAAGAACTTAAAATTAATAAATACTAATTAGCAAATTAAAACTTAAGCTAAATAAATTACCAAAATAAAATTACCGGATTTGGAAATAATACGCGTTGTACTTAGAATTTAGCGTAGGAAAAAAAAGTAACCGGATTTACATAAATACTTTTAAAATTACTTTGAAAGAAATTTAAATCAGAGTCCAGATTTAGCATCAATAGGTTAAGGATAAAAATAAAATAGTTATTGTGCTAGAGGTTTAAAGAAAAACAACAAAGACTTTATTGTCAAATACAAACAAGAACTGACTCCATTTACTTAAATTTAATTTTCAAAAATAAAAGTATTAAAATATTAAAATAATATGTTTAACGGTAATAACGACTTTGACCTAACAAGGGAAACTTGGGTAAATCCAGAGTTACGAAGACTTTCAGCCGGTAGAGGTCAAGGTCGCAGAAACGGCATACATAATCCGGGTTCATTACCGGTGCCAACGATATCAATCAGTACTAACACCACGAACGTGATAACAACTACAAGTAGCAGTTGTTATACATCAGCACCGTCGATGATTAACTCAACAGTCTATTACGCCGCAATTGGGTCGGGAGGTGACCCACCCAATTTGCCGGCAGGAAGCATGAGGAGTTTTGAAAACGCCGCGTGTGGGTCGGGTGGTATCCCACCTATTCCGCCGGCAGGAAATGGAGATGATTTAGATAACACAGTTGAGTTGGGAGGTAACCCACCGAACCTACCAGCAGAGGATGTACAAATTTTGAATAACACACCCGGTCAGGAGCAGATACCACCGGATATGCGTGCCATATTTGATCGTATGGATGAAAGCGCAAGAGAAATACGTTGTATGACCAGAACACAACGAGCCATTAACGAAGAAAACTCGGCATCAATTAATGAACTGTCTAGAATGTTGAACGAGTTGATGACAGCCCAAACAGAAGTTATTAACAGACTCAATGGTCCTGACAACTCGTGGCGCTCGTACTCGCCAGTGGATTGGAGAGCAGCTGAACTTCAATTTGGTACAACCGTTGCCCCGGTGGGTCAAGGTTTGGCGGGGGGGAGTGGTCCAGCTGAAATAAGACCACAACAACAACAAGCAATCCAGCCTCAAAATCAGCAGCAGGCACCCCAGCACCAAAATCAACAGCAGTTTCAGCCACGAGTTGACATAAATCAACAACAACAGCAACCACGAGTTAATAATAATCAAACAAATCAACCTAGACAGAATAATCAACAACAAGTATCAGTTGTTGATCAGTTAGCAAATCTCCAGGAACAATTTCGTCAACTACAAATAAGTCAACAGCAACAGACAACGGGTGGACAGAGCCGGATTCAGTTTAATCAAAATAATCATCGAAGATTCAGTGTCGGGGAGAGGATACCCACACCTACACTACAACATCAACGAAATCTCGGCAGGAATGTGTCACCTTTTGTAGAAGACAGACGCTGGAAGGACATCATACAAAGTCTGAAGATGGGCAATATTTTCTATCCTCAAGACAACCTAACAGTGGATGAATTCATATCAGCAGTGGAAGCTAGAGCAAACAGAGAAGAATGGACAGAAAGAGAACTTCTGAGAGTCATGAGCTATATACTTCATGGTGCTTCGGCTCGTTGGTATGATCTAAATTACGATAACTGGTCGGGTTACCTGCAGTTCAAAACCGAGTTCCGTAAAGCGTTTGGCCGTCCAGCAACCGACCACCAAATTATTATGGACATTAGTAAGATGAGAATGAACAAAGGAGACAACGTTACTGAGTTCGTTTTGAAAATACAACAAAAATACCAATCGATGAATAGACCACCTCCAGTAGAGGATCAAGTTGCGTGTATAAGAAATCATTTAACAGATGAGCTTCGAATGTTAGTTTTCGCGAGGCAAGTTTCAACCTATGAAGGGTTGTTAAACGCAGTACATGAAGCCACAAGGTGCATCGAAGAGGCCCAACAACTGACAACAGTTCCGAAAACGGTTAAGTTCCAAGAAAAGTCTCGTTTTGGTTTGCTACAGTCACCAACTAGAGAAATAAATTACGAAGAGGAAGAGCAAGAATATACACACTGTAATGCGATAGAATCAAACCCACAAATGACATATAACAACAGATATGGGGTACAAATAAAAACCAATAATAATAATAATCGTGGACCCTACCAGAACAGACAGGATTTCGACCACGTCCTAATCAGTTCCAGAAATCACCAGGATTTAATCAGAATCCAATATTTGTGCCCAGGAGTAATAAACCGTGTTTTAATTGCGGAATAACGGGACACAATTTTGAAGTGTGCGAAAATCCGCGTCAAGAAGTGTGCAATTTGTGTTTTGGGATTGGGCATACTCGCGAAAATTGTGAACTGATAAAATTCGACGAGGATACTCTAACTGCTGGTAAAACTAAGGAAAATCATAAAGTACCATCGGACAGCGGTGACACTCGAAAAAACGAATAATACCTGGCTCGAAATCCCCGTCGGTTCAGGTTATTCCGGAAACAACAGAGGGGTCTAAAAATACAGAATTAAAAATTTTAAATGAATTATATACCAGCTCAGTGAGCCGGTCTGAAATTTCGCCGGCCGGTGAGGTTAAGCCGCGAAATTTAAGACCCGGCAGAGTAGAGTCGTATAGTATGAGTAATTTAGACTTGATAATCTCATGGATCAGAGATGACAAGTCAGTAGATGTTACTGAAGTCGCTGAACAATCTATAAAAATTTTAGAAGATCCAGAATCAATGAGAGAAGAAATATTTCAGCCAGATGAAGATCTCGGCAGGCTGATGGTCACATCATCAGGAGACGGTGAAAATGAAGAAATGGAACCATCGTGGGAAGAAGAAATCGAACCTGGTTTGGAACCAGAGGATGTTGAGATAGAATCGGGTGAGCCGCGTTCTCTGGAGCTCGGCAGGGTGGAAAGCCAGCTTTCAGAGTCGCCGGCAGGTGATTCTAATAATATACCATCAAGAGAAGTTTTTCTTCCGGGAATACTTCGAAAATATCCTCTGTCTGCAGCAATCAAAACTCGATTGGCAGGAAGAAAATTCTTTGTTCCTCGTCCAGGTCCTCGACCACCAATAGTGACAGCTAGAATACCAGTTGCATTGTGGATTTTTGGAGTTAAATTAAACGGAATACTAGACACCGGAAGTGAAAGATCGTACATCAACGCCAAAGTGTATGAAGATATACAGGAATATGCGTCAGGTGATCTACAATCCGATGAAACTAAGAAACGTGGTATTCTACTAGCCAACCACACTATATGTAAAAGTCTAGGTGGCGCTCCGTTTATCATACAAATTGGTTCTGTAGCCGGTGAACAATATTTAAGCGTCTTGGAAGATCTTGGATACTCAGTAGTTCTTGGTATGGATTTTGTGCTACAGTTTGGAGTAATAATTGATAGTAAAAACCGGATATGGAAGTTCAGCGATAGCACAGAAGTACATCCATTTCAAATTATATCCTGCAAAGAAAATATTACCAACTGTGCAAATATGACAGCTGAAGAAGAAACCGACTTTCAGAAATTCTTAGAACATGAATTAAAGAGTTTTAAAAATATGTCAAACCAAGGACTCATGAATATTATCGAACATGAGATTGTTTTAAAACCGGAAGCGACTCCAGTAAGAATTAAACCGTACAGAAGAAGTCCAGTAATTAATGAAGAGCTGAATCGTCAAATTGATGAACTTCTAGAAAAAAATTTTATTCGACCAAGTTACAGTGTCTGGCATTGTTCTCCAGTAATGGTTTCAAAGCCAAATAATAAGTGGAGATTCTGCGTAGACTACAGGCCCATAAATAAGTGGACTATTCCACCAGCTCACCCGTTACCTAACATGCTCAGAATTTTAAGTGCCTTACACGGGGCAATATGGATTAGTACAATGGATTTAAAGGAAGCATTCCACCAGATTCGTATGTCTCCTGCGTCGATTCCTCTCACCACTTTTTCTGTGGAAGGACGAGGGCAGTACGAGTGGCTACGAATGCCCTATGGCTTAGTTGGGGCTCCAAGTACATTCCAGAAAGCTATGGATGAGCTGAAAGACCGTTTACACAAGAAACTAGTCGATGAAAAATTACCTATGAGCTGGTCGGAAAAGGTGTTTGCGTATTTAGATGACTGGATTGTCATCAGTGAGACTCTGGAGGAACATCAACAAATACTGAAGATAGTGTTCACAATTTTTCGAGAAGCAGGTCTACTTATTAATCCGGCTAAGTGTAAGTTCTGTCGCCCGGAAGTAAAATTTTTGGGTTTCATCGTTAATCAGACCGGACTACATCCTGATCCAGAAAAAATAGCGCCAATAATAAATTACCCACGTCCAACAAACCGGAAACAACTTCGAAGTTTTCTTGGTTTAGTAAATTGGTATCATCGTCATCTGCAAGATGTAGCTAAAGCTCAGGGCCCGTTAAATAAATTAACCGGGGCAAACTCTGAGTGGAAATGGGAGCAACAAGAAGAAAGATCGTTCCAAAAATTAAAACAAGCTTTGATCGACGCACAGCCACTTGCTATACCTAAAGTGGGACTACCATACTACTTATACACCGACGCTTGTGATACGGGAGTGGGTGCATTTCTGGTTCAGCGGGATGCAGAAACTGGTAAAGAATATCTTATCATTTGTCTTAGTCGTCAACTTCGAGGCGCTGAAACTCGGTACACAACAACAGAAAAAGAATGCTTGGCTGTGGTCTGGGCTGTCAGAAAGTTAAGATGCTATTTGGAAGGTGCTCCATTTACAGTAGTTACTGACCACGCATCCTTAAAATGGCTTCATTCACTTCGTGATCCAAATGGTAGATTGGCACGCTGGGCGATTGAGTTATTATCTCATCAAATTACAATAGAACATCGTCGTGGTACAGAAAACGAGGGCCCAGATGCTATATCTAGAATGTACGAGGATCAAGGATCTGGAGACTGGTTGGAGGTGAAAGATCGGCTAGATGGGGTGTGCCATCTTCATCTCCAGGTGGCAACTTGGTATGAAATAAAATTCAACAACGTTCGTAAAAATTCAAATAATTTTCCTGAGTGGAGAATAGTCGATGATCATTTGGAATATTATCGTCCTGACAACTTAAAAGCGATAGTAGGTGACGAGAACGCTTGGAAATTAGTCTTGAGAGATCCAGAAATTCAAGAAGTATTGAAGAAAAACCACGAAGCTCCAGATGCTGCGCATCTCGGAAGAGAGAGAATGTATGAACGAATTAAAACAAAATTTTATTGGCCAGGAATGTATCAAGACGTCGACAGTTATGTGGGACAATGCGAAATCTGCAAGAAGGCCAAAAATAAGCAGTCATCATCGAAAGACCCGTTTCAGACAAGACAACCCATCAAGCCTTGGGCAATAGTGGCTGCAGATGTCACTGGACCATTTACAAGATCTCGCAAGGGAAATCAATATATCTTGGTTGTCCAGGATTTGTATACGAGATTTATAGAGCTCTATCCACTTAGACGTCATACTGGGTCTTCCGTGGTTGATTCACTCCGTAGGACTTTCTCATTAAGGTCATACCCGCTGTTTCTGGTAACAGATAATGGCCAGGAGTTCGTGAATGAAACCTTAAGGGAATATTTGAATACTGTGGGGGTCAAACATACACCTATCGCAATCGCACACCCTCAAGCAAATCCGGTGGAGAGAATAAATCGTACAATCAAGCCAATGATTCGTTCATATATTGAGAAAGATCAGTCTACTTGGGATGAACATCTTGGGGAGTTTCAATTAGCCTATAATAGTTCATATCACGCCTCATTAAGATTGTCACCGTACTTTCTGGTTCACGGCCAAGAACCACGACTGTCTGATAAATTGACTGATCTCGAATTGGATGATTTCACAACTGAAAATGAGGAGTGGAAATTACGAGTACAACGGCTTGATGAACTAAGACATAAAATAGAATTAATCATGCGCAAAGAGCATGAACGACAAGAAAAATACCAAGGAGATAATAAATCTATTCCGGAAGTGAGAGTGGGAGACGAAGTCTTTTATCCGAATAGAAAATTAAGTAATAAAAGTCAAAAGTATACCGCGAGTTTGGGTATGAAATATTTGGGTCCGGCTATCATAAGTAAAGTTATAAGTCCGCTAGTAGTAGAACTCCGTAGTAGTTCGGGTAGATTGTTAGGGAACCATTATACCCCTGATTTAAAATTACCACGTAGAAGTAAACGAAATAAAACTAAGTTAACTGAATAAAATGAAATATATTAATGAGAATTTTATTTCAGATGTATCAGAGAGGTCGTATGTTTTCTCGAAGCCGGGGAGGTCCCGCTTCAAGGGGCCGGCAGGACGCCGCTCCATGCAACCAGGGAGTTCGCATCTCCAGATGTCCAGGAGGCCGCTCGAGTTTCTACCGAGCCGGCAATTATGAAGAGAAGACGTTGAGCCCACACCGATCGATTTTCGATCGATTGGGACCGAGAGTGGAAGAGGACACACCATCATGTTCTAGTCGCCCGGTAGAAGTTCGAGCCGGCAGATTTCAGGCTCTGGCTACGACCACTGTCGGAGTTGTAGCTCCAGTAAGTGCAGCCACTACCACCAGGGCACAGCCGCACTATATGGTAGCCCCTCCAGCTACCATAACCACCAGCTCGGAACCTACAGCTAAACCAATCTCTCTGGCGCGCCCTACGGTTCCAACATCTGTAGCTAGTGGCCTGAGTAAAGCTGAACGTAGGGCGAAGGCGAACAAGAAGCGACAACAACTGCGCAAAGCAAAACTGGAGAGATTGTATTCGGGACAGGAGGAAGTCCAAAACCCGGGATCAGAACAGAAGATATGGCGTCATATTGCCCACCCCACTGAATTCAAACATTGGTGTTGTCAGGGCCAGCCAAAACTATTGTTTAATGAGGACGAGCCAATGGAGGTGGCAGCTCCAGCTCCTACTGACCCATTACCCATTACACCTAGGGAGGTCGAAGCTGTACCTGGCCCATCATCGGAGTGTGCTGTCCAATCCTTGGAATTGATGGAAAAAGCTAGAGCACCGAAACCAGCAGCTGAGGTACCAGCCAGGCGGTCAGGTGAGTCATTACCTGTCGCTTCGGCAGCCGGTCCTCAGGCTTCAGTGTCTGGAGGAAAAAAAAAGGATAAAAAGAAGAAGAAGAAGAAAAGTAAGAATGGTCCCGACATGAAGGATATGGATTGGGTGTGTGGTCATGAGATGGCGGACAATTGGGAGTGGAGGTCAAACGACTCAGGTGTAGAGGACGAGATTCCTGTTTTCGATGACCGCAACGATGGTGAAGAGGTCTTGGAGCTAGACTTCAACTCTGATGACGAGAGGCAGTTGGGCGGGAGGATCCCGCCTAATCACTTGTAGAACCTCTTTATTATTAAATAAAAAAAAAAAAAATTTTCCATTTTCATAATATATCATCCGTTAATTTGTTTACATCCAGATAACATCCTCTATCCTTGAGGACGAGGCTCTGGAATCGGCAGACCCGGGTGACAGTCTGGCAGGGGGGAGTGTAACGTGGTAAAAATCAATTCTTAATTTTAAACTTTAAATTTTATTTGAATAAATTCCCCGCGGTTGGTTAATGATCTGAAAGGGATAAACCCCGTGATCTAGTCTATCGACTGTCACCGGGAGCGCCAATTTTGGGGGCTCGCCCTCCAGACCCAATTAGAAATTTTCGAGGAGTGGCAAATTTTCCGATAATTGCCGAAAGGTCGCGAACGGACATATTTATTAGTGAGTGATCAACACCAGAACAGACAGTTGTTGGACGGACCAGCAATCAACCTGGACGTGTCTCTGCAGAAATTTGTCAGGTAATTATAAAATTCAGAGGGAAATTTTATTGTGGAACCTTCTAGAAGCTTGTTTCATATTAATTAATTATGTATCCGGCAGGGAAGCCGATACAATAAAAATTATATAAACTAATTTGTACTGAATCCTTCACAGATAAGAAGGAGAAAAAAATTTTAAAGAGAAGAACACCAGGTTGGCAGGAGACCAGGAAATCGGCAGTAAGGAGAAAGAAAGGACGCCACGAATCTTGGAAAAAAAAAGGTAAATAAATTTGTCGGCAGGTAGCCACAGTTTATTAATTATTAATTAATTAAAATTGTAATTCGTGGACAGTCGCCATTTCCGTGTCGATTAAAAATAAAGAATTTCTCGGCAGGTAGGCCAGAAATTGTGTGAATTTACATGCGGTCCGTCGGACGAAATTCTCGGCAGAAGCCAGAATTTTATTAATTAGAAAATAGAACTTTAAGAAACATTTCTCGGCAGGAAGCCAGAAATTGAAAATTAATATTAAGAAATTATAAATTAATATTAAGAAATTATAAATTAATATTAAGAAATTATAAATTAATATTAAGATATTATAAATTAATCTTAAGAAATTATTTTAGTTAAAAAAAAAAATATTAAGATATAAAAATTACTAGACTGAAAATTAAAAGTGCTGTGAAAATAGTGTTAACAATAAAACTAAAATTGATCAAAATTAATATTAATGGAAGTCAGTTTTTGATGTGAAATTTAGTCATTAACGTGAAGACTAGTCGTAAATGAATTAAAGAGAGATAGCGTTAGTCGTTGGCGTCAGTTTTTCAGCGTCACAAAATTCTTTACTAAAAACTGATGTTGGAAAAACTGAAGAGATAATTGTCGCGTTGATGAAATGGTAGTTATTAAAATATAAAATTAATTAAAATTGAGAATAAATTAAGTTGTGTGTGTGAAATTAAAAGGAAATAAAATTTGTGTGTGTGTGTGTATGAAATAAAATAATTCCAGGGGAATTAAGTTTTTAATTTAAGATCCAGGGGATCTGGCAAGTTGCCAATTTTATTTTATAATAATTGATCCAGGGGATCAGGCCGGTGGCCAATTAATTATAAAGTCCAGGGGACTCGTTTTATTTAAGATCCAGGGGATCAGGCCGGTGGCCAATTGTAATAAAAGTCCAGGGGACTCGGTTATTTTATAATAATAGATCCAGGGGATCAGGCCGGTGGCCAATTTAATTATTAATAAAGTCCAGGGGACTCATAGGCTGTAAAAATTGTTATAAAAGTCCGGTGGACAAAATTGAAAAAAATATTAATTATAAGGCCCGGTGGGCAAAATTGTGATTCATTAAATAAAATTTGAAATTATATTAATCTAGACTGTGTAATTAAAAATTAATTTAATCCCTCAATCTCCTCACTCTTATAATATTTCAACGACCCTGAAATTTGAAAATAACATATCCGGTTCTGGAAGGCCGAGTCTTATCTTCCAGTGGCGCCCTTATTAAGATCAATTAATAAAGGGGCCAAACTTGGCAAGGTTGAAAATTACCATGTTACAACCACTTAAAAAAAAAAACAATATTGCTCTGAATCGACGCAACCTAATATACATATATAGTAGTAAATGCACTATTTATTATAATCTATATCAAATTTTCATTGTATCAAAAGAAATTCTATTATTAAATTACAATTTAAAAATACAAAGGATATAAACAATTTGAAATCTTTAAGTTTTTTAAATTATCTTTAAACTATTTATAAAAAGATTGAGTTTGCTTACCTTTTCAATTAATGAATTGTTTATTTATTTCGTTGTTCAATTTTTTATTTTAAATATTGTGAAGTTTGCGCTAACGAAATTAAAGGCGTCTTTTCAAATATATAAATTTTATTCATTTACGATTATTTCTTCTTTATCGGCTGTCACTATTAATTTAAATAATCCACGGGGTTGCAGATACGTTCAAATTCCATTAAATCTGCCCGCGAGTCTTATCGAATATCCGTTCTGCCTTTAAGAGTAAAGTTCAACGCATGCGCTGTTACATCACTCGAATGATGCATTAATATATACACAGATGCATACAAATGTTAGCATCGGCCGGGAGACAGCCTGATTCGTAGCGGGGGTCAAGATGAAAGGGAACTTCTGACTTAATAGAATCAGACTTATAGGAATTTGACTGTATGTATTTTCTTTTTGCTGTCACTGTCAGATGGTGCCAAAACATGCCTGCTCTCTGGTGGATCAGCTTTTATTTAAGCGTTTTAAATAATGATCACAATTGTTATTAAACAGATAGACAAAATTCAACCTACTTTTTTAGCCTTTTTCATTTAAATGTATATTACTATTAAACTTGTTTATTAATTTATTATTAATTTAACGAAGTTTAAATCATTTCATCATTTTTAAAGACAAGAGAAACAACGAAAAAATTTTCAAATACTTTCTCATGCAAGTTGGCTTTTACAATAAACTCAAATATAACAAATAAATTATAAATTTTAAGTTATAATTTCACATTTTAATTTGTTTCTGAATTATTTACTTATTCTGAAATTTCAAATTTAATTAGTACTCGATATTATACTACTTCAGTTGTATCCTTCATTTGTTATTTAATCTGTCATAAAATTGTATGACAGTTGGATTCATATATTTCTTAGCAATATTGAATAAACGTTATTTATAAAGTATATTACAATTTATTGCTAAAATGAACAATGTTCACAAAGAAAAACCAAAAACTAAAACTAACATTAAAACAAAGGATTCCCAACCATACTATAAAAGAAGTTATAAAAGACGCTTAAAAACGTATGTATAATTAAATTCACATAATATTAAAAATTTTTTTAATTTCTAAGAGAATGTCCATTTTTATCAAATTCTAAATAACTAAAAAAAAAAAAATAATAATTTAAATATAAACAAATTATAAATAAAAACAAAAAATAAAAAAAGTTATAAGTAAAAAAAGAAAATATCTGGAAATCGATTGACTCGCTAGGCCAGCCTCAAATCTTTCGGCTGTTTCTGAGCTCAAGGAGTTCAGAAACATTATTTTCAATATTTTTAACTTAGCAATACCTTTGATTACATTGGTGTTTTCAAACTTGAAAACAGGGACGTTTTTTATTAAACTTGAAAAATTCAATACATCAGAATACATAATACACAAGTTACGTTTTATATTGAATTTAGAAAATTTGAGAATCAAAAATAATTAATAAACAAGCGTTTTTTAATTTTTATTCACGATTACGTTCGACTTTAGGCGGGAATCACTGTAAGTTATAAAAATAAGGATTTAAATGAGCCTTAAATCAGACCAGAGCGTTACTATATAAAATATTAAAAACGGTGTTTTTTCAATTTTTTTAACTTCCCGCTAAGAAAATCGTTGACTTTCAAAAAATTCGGGAAGTTAACGTTTTCACCCCAATTTTCGAAAATCGAGTTTTCATCAGATGTTGACGTTTTGAGGTCCTAGGAAGCTATTCTGACTATTTTCAGAATGATGCCCGAGTATCTGGATGTGTGCGTGTGTGTACTTTTTAATTGTAGTATCGCTTTTCAAAATATATCACTTTTTAAAGTATCGCTCTTCAAAATGTATCGTTCTTCAAAAAAGGTTTCTTACACTTTATTCGTTAATTCAACTATTTGAATGATATCAAAGCTCAAAATTGATAGATTTAAAAAATAATGTTTTCGATTAAAATTCTATAACTCTCCAGCAAACAAATATATACTTAGGCTTTTGACAGCTTCATATATATATATATATATATATATATATATTAGGGTGTATTAAAATTAAATTTTTTTTTTTTTTTTTTCAAGACTTATGGTCTTAAAAGTTAGTCTTAAGTATTAAAAAAATCCTCCCAAAAGAGCAGCTCGAAATCTCAATCCTGCTAAGAGCTCAACGAATATTAATTTTCTCATTTGAATTACGTGTAAAAAAATTTTTTTTTTGTTTTTTATATATAAAAGTATTTAAAAATTTTTTTTTCGAAAATTGAAGTACATAATTTTGTAGGAAATTAAATTCTCTACAAAAAAAGTCCTGAGTGTTTTCTTCGGACAACTAACAGAAAAAAAGTTATGAAGCTTGAAATAATGGTGAATTGAAAAACTTAACGTAAAGATAATTTCCGGATTTTATCACGTGTCCATGTTTATTCGGTGAATCTATATAATATGTATAATCAGTATGGTGTTTAAAAAAGATTTCTGAGACCTTACTTATTTTCCGTATAATTTTCAAATGAAAAATATTTTTTTTAAGAATTAAAATTTTTTTTCTTTCTGTATTTATTAGTTAAAAAGAAAGTTCTGTTTTGAAAGTAAGGAAAATTTTTCTCATGTGTTCAAAAAAAAATTGACTAATAATATTAGCTTAGATGAAAAATCCTGAATTTCTATCAAAAAACTGTTTAATATAATGAAAACATGACTTTATACTATTTAATATAGTTTAAAGCTTCGTAACTTTTTTTTCTGTTAGTTCTCCGGAGAAAACACTTATGAGCTTTTTTGTAGAGAATTTAATTTCCGATAAAACTGTGTACTTCGATTTTCGAGAAAAAAATTTTTCAATACTTTTATTTTCAAAAAACAAAAAAAAAATTTTTTTACATCTAATTTGAATGGGAAAATGAATATTCCTTGAGCTCTAGTAGAATTGAGATTTCGAGCTGCTCTTTTGGGAGGATTTTTTTTATACCTAAGACTAACTTTTGAGACCATAAGAAAAAAAAAATTTTTTTTGAAACACCCTAATATATACATATACTTGGGTGCTTCATTTCGGAGCAACATTTTTTTTTTTTAGGTGCATGTGAAAAAAATCATAGTTTAACACAAAAAAAACAATTTCGGGCAAGAAAAAAGATTCTATGTCGATTACAGACCTAACTCATTGAAAAATTCGATTTTCCCATTTAAATAACACGGGAAAAATTTTTTCTTTAGCTTTAAGTATTGTCAACTTTTTAACAAATCAATAGATCGACTAGACCAATACATTTTTTCGTAGGAAATTGAACGCTCTACAAAAAAGGTCTCTTATCATTTTTCGATAAATCCACCTGTTCAAAAGTTATTGGAGCTCGAAGTAAAGTTGGAGATCTTTTTACTTTTCCGACGAAACTATCAGACTTATTACAAAATGTTATGGGATCTTTTTTGTTGAAAATTTTATTCTCTACAATTTATTACGAGTAAAGTATTTTCAAATTCCGCATTGTTTTCTAGATATTACCATTTTAATGTCGAGCTCTTGAAATCGATTATAACCACTTTTTTAAGAGCTTGTAATTAAAATAAAAATAAATAGAAAACAATACGGAATTTAAAAAAAATTTACTGACAATAATTTGTAGAGAATAAAAATGTCAACAAAAAAGATCTTACAACATTTTGAGATAAATCTGATAATTTCGCCGGAAAAGTAAAAAGATCTCCAACTTTACTTCAAGCTCCAATAACTTTTGGACAGGTGGATTTATCGAAAAATGATAAGAGACCTTTTTTGTAGAGCGTTCAATTTCATACAAAAATATGTATTGGTCTATTCGATCTATTGATTTGTTAAAGAGTTAACAATACTTGAAGCTAAAAAAAAAATTTTTCCCGTGTTATTTAAATGGGAAAATCGAATTTTTCAATGAGCTAGGTTTGTAATCGACATATAATTTTTTTTCTTGCGCGAAAAAACAAAAAATTTTGCTCCGAAGTGAAGCATCCTAATATATATATATATATTGGGGTGTGTAAAAAAAAAATGATTTTTTTTTTTTAGGTCTCATAGTCTCAAAAGTATCTTAGGAACCTAAAAAATATCCTCCTTAAAAATCAGCTCGATATCCCGAAAATTGAGCTGGCGGTTTACAAGTTCATTTTCCCATATAATATACATGTAAAAATATTTTTTTTTAGTTTTTCGAGGAAAAATAAATGAAAAAATTCGTTTTCCAATTTTCATTTTCATACTCTTATAGGAAATTAATTGTCCTAAAAAATATCCTGAATAGTCATGCTCGTAACTACAATATAAAAAAAGTTACAAGTCCCCAAAGTTAAAAAAAAAAAAATTTTTTTTTTATGTATAATTATTCTTCATACTTTTTTGTTATTAATTGGTGGTATTCTTTTTATTCTAATTTTTATTTGCAATCATCTAAATGAAATCTATTTTTATGCAAGAAATTATTATTTTATCACGCTCATAAAGTGAAAGAAAAAAAAAGTTTTTCGTATATATAGGAAAATTTTATAAAATAAATTATTGCTATACGGAGTTTTTTTTTCGTTCACTTTATGAGCGTGATAAAATAATAATTTCTGCATAAAAATAGATTTAATTTTGAAGATTGCAAATAAAAATTATAAGAAAAAAATACCACCTGACAAAAAAGTAAGACCAATAATTATGTATAAAAACAAAAATTTTTTTTTTTTTTCAACTTTGGGGGCTTGTAACTTTTTTTATATTGTGGTTACGAGTATGACTATTCAAGATATTTTTGTTGGGAAATAAATTATCTGTAAGGGTATGAAATTAAAAATTGGAAAAAGAATTTTTTCTTTGATTTTTCCTCGAAAAACTAAAAAAACAAAATTTTACATGAATTTTATACACGGAAAAAAATGATTGACAGTAATTGTAGTTCAACTTCTAATTATTTATGTTATGTTCAATAACTAATGTCGTTTCAATCAATAAAATTATGATTTTAATGTTTAAACTGCTATAATTAACAGTTAATCGTTGAAATATACTGCTTGACTATTTTAAATTACTACTTAAACATTAAAAAACTACAAGACACCTCAAAAAAATGCATCTGTTATTAATTTCTTACGTTCTACTCAGTAATATTTACTGAGATTCGGTCTAGACGCGCTGTTGACGAGAATCTCAGTAATATTTACGAATATTTTTTTTCCGTGCATGGGAAAATGTAGACCGCCAGCTCAATTTTCGAGAGATCGAGCTGTTTTTTTAGGAGGATTTTTTTTGGGTCCCAAAGAAACTTTTGAGACTATGAGACCTAAAAAAAAATCATTTGTTTTTTTTTTAAACTCTTATGAGCTCGAAAGTTACTTTAAATTATAAAAAAAATCCTTCTAAATCTCAGCCAGATACCTTTAAAATTGAGCTATCACAAAGGGGGGTCCCCTTTTCTATTTTAAATACACGTAAAAATTTTTCATTTTTATTTTTCGTCATTAAGACTATAAAAAAAAATTTTTTTTCAATTCCACCTAATATAGTTTTGTAGGAAATTAAATTCTCTACAAAATAGTGCTGATGCGTTATGTACGTCAAACGAACTGGAAAAAAGTTACGGGACGTCAAAGATCGATGAAAATTTAGTTTATCAGTGTAAAATTTTTTTTTATTATTTTTTATTTTTATTCTATCAAAAATTTTTTTTTTCAAATTTTGACAAGTATGGTCTTGTAGGAAATTTAATTTCCTACAAAAAGTATGGAATATCATATATACGTCTAATGAATGAGAAAAAAGTTACAGGGCTTTAGATGTCAACGAAAAATGAAGTTCACTTTTCGTTGACATTTAAGTTCAAAAAATTAATATTGACATTTAAAGACCTGTAACTTTTTTCTTATTCATTTGACGTATATATGATATCAGATACTTTTTGTAGGAAATAAAATTTCCTTCAAGAATGTGCTTGTGAAAATTTAAAAAAAAGATTTTTTGATAAAATAAAAATATAAAATTATAAATTTCCCATTTAAATAACATGGAAAAAATTTTTTTTGCGTCTTCTGATTTTTATAAGTAGCTAATGATGCGTCATAGGAATAATTGGCAAGCATATTTTTGTAGGTAATTGAATGCTCTCCAAAAAAAGTGTCTTATCATTTTTCGATAAATCTATTTGTTCAAATGTTATTTGAGGTTGAAGTCGGATTCATATTAAATTTTGAGATCTTTTTACTTTTCCGGCGAAACTATCAGACTAATTACAAATCATCATGAGACCTTTTTTGTAGACAATTGTATTTCTTAACATTTATTTCCAATAAAGTTTTTTCGAATTCCACATTGTTTTCTAGTTATTTTTATTTTAATGTCGAGCTCATAAAAAAAAATAGTCTTCTGACCGATTTTAAGAGCTCGACATTAAAATAAAAATAACTAGAAAACAATGTGGAATTCGAAAAAACTTCATTGGAAATAAATGTTAAGGAATAAAATTGTCTACAAAAAAGGTCTCATGATGATTTGTAATTAGTCTGATAGTTTCGCCGGAAAAGTAAAAAGATCTCAAAATTTAATATGAATTCGACTTCAACCTCAAATAACATTTGAATAATTAGATTTATCGAAAAATGATAAGACACTTTTTTTTAGGAGAGCATTCAATTACCTACAAAAATATGCTTGCCAATTATTCCTATGACGCATCATTAGCTACTTATAAAAATCAGAAGACGCAAAAAAAATTTTTTCCATGTTATTTAAATGGGAAATCAAAAATTGCAAATAGGCACCTCTTAATATTAATATCAAGAGATGGCGCTTCGTGATTTTTGAATTCCCATTTAAATAAAATGGAAAAAAAAATTTTCTTAACTTTGGAATTATATATCTAGGCGATGGCTTATTGTTCAGATAAGGTCGAGACATATGTTTGTAGGGAATTGAATGCTCTTCAAAAAAAGTCTCCTATCATTTTTTGATAAATCCAACTGTTCAAAAGTTATTGGAGCTTGAAGTCAAATTTATAGTAAATTTAGAGATCTTTATACTTTTCCGGCGAAACTATCAGACTTATCACAAAATTTTATGAATCTTTTTTGTAGACAATTTGATTCCTTACAAATTACCTATCATAAAGTTTTTTGAAATTCCACATTGGTTTCTAGTTATTTCCATTTTAACGTCAAGCTTCTGAAATCGATCAGAGCACTCCTTTTTTTAAGAGCTTGGTACTAAAATAGTAATAACTTGAAAACAATGCGGAATTTTGAAAAACTTTATCAGAGATAATTTGTAGAAAATAAAATTGTCTACAAAAAAGAGTTTATGACATTTTGTGATAAGTCTGATAGTTTCGCTGGAAAAGTAAAAAGATCTAGAAATTCACTATAAATTTGACTTCAAGCTCTAATAACTTTTGAACAGATGGATTTATCAAAAAATGATAAGAGACTTTTTTTTATAGAGCATTTAATTCCCTGCAAACTTATGTTTCGGAATTATCTGTATAATGTTGGATATTTAGGAGACTGGTAGAATGAGAATCACGAGGTTTACTGTATGGTTGCTTTATTTAGACTAACTAAATTAGAATAGACAGGATATACAGTTTGGGCTAAGTAGACGTGATAAACAAAATATAATAGATAGATGACAAATAGGGATTAGAAGGTATAGGTGACTCATTGATTCCTACATATAATGAGTCATTGTCGAGATATAAAATTCCGAACTTGAAAAATTTTTTTTTCCATGTTATTTAAATGGGATCTCAAAAATCATGAAGCGCCACCTCTTGATAATAACATTAAGGGCTCAATCTTCACCAGAATTTTTTTTTCATCATCTTTAACAATATTTTCACGGTAACTAAAGAAAAAAAAAATCGAATGACCTTGACAAGTCCGTTATAAAGCACAACCTCTCCGCTTCGTGTTCGAGGTGTGCAAAATTTGTTCTTTTTTTGGCCCATCCTAATATATATATATAAAAATATTTATATCATGTGTAAGATTCACCAACGATCCACAAGCAGGTGTCTTTCTAAACTACTGGGATGTACGCTCGGGTGGTGAACAAATTAATTTTTTCAGTCCGTTTTCGATTTAGACGGAAAAGATATTTTTCTGGTAGTTTCTATATTCTGTTGATTTTTTGATTTCATAACTAAATTTAAAATCCTTTTGTTTATAAAATTATTTAGCAAATAAAAAAAAAATTCCCTGTATGACACAATAGAAATTCGTTTCGCGAAAAATGCGGTCGATTGGTAGTGTCGACATTTTATCGATTTTTTTAATGTTCTTTGATTTTTAATAGAAAAAACTTGGAAATATTTGGACCTATTGACCGTTGAATGCGTTTTGACGGAAAGAGAGCGCGCGCACCAGACCCGATATTACGGTAGAATTACGGTAAATTACCGTAGATTAAGGAACGGGAGTAATATACCGTAACCCTACCGTCCTCATACCGCAATCCTACCGTAATTTACCGCAATCCTTCCGTAGACATACCGTAATGGGCCGTAATCTTGCCACAGTTTTACCTAATTTACTGTAGTTCTATCGCATTTTACCGTATTTCTATCTCAATCCTGCCATTTCATGACTGCAAGATACGGTAAATTAACGGTAGAACTATGATAAAAATACGATACCTATTTGTGCGATCATCAATAACAAAGTTCTGGTGTTTCACTATGAGTAATATCTTTACTGTTGATTACAGTAGAGTTACAGTACAGCCTACTAGTTACCGTACACTACCGCATTACGGTAGTTCACGGTAAATAATTTACGTGATTCTTTTTAGGAAATGTTTGTTCATACTCTGATAGTTCGAGTTGCTCGTCAAAAAGTTGGCATTCATTAGTTTGCGACAAGTTGTCGGCAACTCCAGCTTTTGCACCTTTTGGTTACAAGTTACCGCCAACTTTCTGAGAAAATTAACGTCAGGGAAGAGCCGCAATTCGAAAGCAGGTTTCTGAGAAAATTGAATGCAACTTTACGTCAACTTATGGATTGCCAACTTTTGCCACTAACTTTCTCAGAAAGTGTCTATCAACTTTGGACGTACCAACTTTTGCGGCCAACTTGGCGTCTAGTTGCGACTGTTACTTTGACGCCAGTTTCTCTTCAACTTGGCTATCAGGGTACTTAAGAAGTTCTGATAAATCCACGCTGCATGAATGTAAGGGCCTTATATCCATACCATTTTTATCGATTCATTTTGTCTTTGTTTGGCAGATGGCACCATGTAAATTTTTGATTCGAGTAATAAAATCCCAAGTAAACATCAATTCACAAAATAATAGGTTAGAGAACTACCTCAACTTACGGTATTGTTACGGTAAACCTACCGTAACTTACGGTTGTTGTCCCGTATCTTAAGGTAGTTCGACCGTAACTTACGGTAGTTTCACGGTAGTTCTACCGTAATTTTATGGTAGAGCTACTGTTACACTACCGTAAGTTACGGTCACTATACTGTAAGTTACGCTAGAACTACTGTAAGTTACACTAGAACTACCGTAAGTTACAGTAAATCTACCGTAATACTACCGTAGACCTACCGTAATATTAGATCCGCCGGGGCCGGCTCGTTTTTTGCTGTATCTCGCCAAATATTTAAGATAGAAAAAAAACTGTTATATCTTTTTTTTGTATTTTTTTATTTTCAACATTTTTGTTCTAATAAACTTTCTCATCAAATTAACGGTTCGGGAGTTATATCGATTTAAACAATTAAATTGAAATCTTTAAAGGGTCTGCCACGACGTTAGAACCGTGGTAGTCGTCTGCCATTTAATTTTTGAGTAGCATAATAGTATACTTTGACGTATCAAAACGCCAGCTTTTATAAAGTATGTTTTTAATTCGTCAAATTATCACACCTGTCACACCTGAGTGATGCTAAAGCCACCGCGACCAAGCTTAGCTCCTTCCCATCTCATGGTACATGATCATGTGTTTACTGGGTAGTTTTTCGACTAGCCTGTTGATCTGGTATTGGCTTGTTTCTAATAGATAAACAGGCCTCAAACTTTAGTGACATTATAAATGCATGTAATATATTAATATTTTGATTGCTTAAATTATAATTTTTTTTTAAGTTTTATAAATATTTTAATGACTGCTTAGTTTATTTTCAACAATTAATTTAATACCGTGCTTAAAGAATTGCGTTAGTTATACTTTATTCTTGAAAAAATTACATTTCACAGGTAAGCCAATAAAAGAAATGGCGAACAACAAACTGATTTCACGGCTGAAAGTGGTAAGTATCCCTCTAAATTAATTACAAATAATTATTTATCAACAGAGGGTCAAAAAATTGATTCATCGCATGTCATTAAAGACAAAATTGATGACCAAAATTCAAATAATTATTCACCGTTCTCATTTGTTAATGATGATTACAATGTCACTTCAGTAACTAAAGGAATTGAAACAATAGTATTTGATATTCATGACACTAATGCTGAAGCAACAAATTTTCAATTAATCTTTGATGCAGTATGTGGAGATAGCATTAATGAAATTGATCAACTAGTTTCACCTACAACAGATCTTTCTCAGCATATAATTAACAACAATTCTACAGAAAATTTTATTTCAAATGAATTGCCTCCTCAGAAAGTTGAAGCAGAAAATTTTGAATGCTGTCAGCTTTTACCAGATTCTGCACCATCTACACCAAATGCGGAAAAACCCTTTATTATTATTCGAGGTAGCATAAATCAAGCAAATGACAAATTCGGAGAATCTGCTGGTAAACAGTGTACTGCGATGGCTGCTTCTGCCATAGCGTTGGCTACCTTCGTTCCTATTCAATATTGGAAATCCTCAATTATCGACTCAGTTCTCGATATTGGAAATTGTCTTTATGAGACTAGCATGGCTCTTCGTCAAGATCCTCCTGTTGAAGGTGGACCTAGTGATCAACATTACTTAGAAGTTTCTGAGCTTCATGACGAAGTGTGCATTGATCCGTCATTCAGTTGTCGTTTTAAGATTAAAGATACTTTTTACGGCAAATGTGGTGATAGTATCGATACAGATTTTATACCATTACAACAACGACTCGAGATATTTCTAGGAAATAATATCAGTGCAATATTAACGATGAACGGTGTTTCTGTATCTATTATTTCCTATAACGGTTTGTATTACTTATTTGATTCACATAGTAGAAATGAAGCAGGGTATGTAAGTAATGCAGGAGGTAAATCTTGTGTTTGCTGTTTGAATAATTTGGAAGAATTATACCTCATGATAGTTAATAATATGTATATTGCTGATGGAAGTGCAAGTACGCAAAGAAATGTATTCCTTTTAGCTACGATTGACGTGAATATTGTTAAAATAAACGATCAAACTTATCAAATGGAAGGATTACTTTCAGAAGGACCATTTGAAATATTTGAGTCGTTTTTGAAAAACAAATACCCGGAAATAATTGAACAATCAGCAAGCAATAATTTATCCAGTTGTAAATCAGGAGACCCTACTGTTAATATATTAGAAAACTCGGAACAAAGAGACTCTCATCTCAATAAATCTACCAACTCTGCACAAGGCGATCCTAACCTTAAGAGACCTTCATCTACTGAAAAATCATCAAGAAAAAAAAAAAAAAAAAGAAGAGAACTCATCGCCCACGTAGCTCTTTTGTAAGTAATTCACATGCAAAATTAATCGTGGATGTTGGATACTTACAAAATCAACTCAATACTTCTTTCTATGAGCATCGCTTAAGCTCATATAATAGTCAATGTCGGGATTTGAAGTGTCAACTAAACTTCATTGGACCAATTATGAATGGCTTACAAAGTACATTATTATACGAATGCTCTGAGTGTAAATTTGAATTTATGATTCTTAGCGAACCAGAAGCTGACGATATTGCACGAACTAATGATCGTATTGTATTAGGTTGTATATGTAGTGGAATTGGTTTTTATCAGCTGGAAGGGTTACTAACTGCTGCAGATTTGCCTTGTCACAACTATCACTCATATTGCGTAGCTGAGACAGTTGTAGGTTGTTATGTTGCTAAAACAGCATTGAAATCAATGTCTGAAGCTGCGCTAGAGTCAGCAAATAGAGCTCGCGATGAAGGACGTGTTACTGAAAATGAAATTCCATATACAACAGTTATTACAGACGGGACTTATCAAAAAAGAAGTTATTCTTCAGGATTATTTAATTCTTCTTCTGGAGCCGCTGTTGTTATCGATAAATTTACTAACAAAGTTCTTGATGCTAGGGTAGCAAATAAAAGATGCTCGCAGTGCCAATACGGACAGCAAGAATATCATCTTTGTTGGCATAATTACTCAGCAAACCTAAGTTCCACACAAATGGAATCATCTATTATTTTGGAACTATTCCAAAGTAGCGTTGAAAAGTATAATTTAATATACCAAACAATGTTAACTGATGGTGACAGCAGTGTGCATCAAGCAATAGTTGATAATAATGTATATGGAAAATATAACATCACAGTCAATAGAGTCAACTGTGTAAATCACTTGCTTCGAAGATTATCAAAAAATCTTCGTAACGCTGCAAAATTAAGTCAGCTGAATAGACAAGTTAAGCTCAAAAAAGCTATTATTGAAGCTGGTGTCAGAAGTTCTAAAGCTATACGAGCGGCAGCTCGTCATTGGAACTCCACGGAAGATGCCTATAAAACAAAAATAAAAAAAATGCAAGAAGATTTAGACAATATACCGTTTCACGCATTTGGACAACATCAAAATTGTAGTCAACATTATTGTGATAACAAACCTGATACTGATAACGTTCTGGCATTAATACAACTTAACGCTTGGAATACAATATTAGGATATTATTCTCGCTGTATATCTGTACCTGAAGATATATTGTTAAATTCAAGTAACAATCCGGCCGAGTGCGCAAATAATGTTATTACCTCGAAAATCGGTGGTAAACGAATTGATTTCTGTAAATTAGGTGGGTATACAATTCGTGTAGCATTTGCTGTGACTCAATTTAATAGTAAAACTGCTATGTGCGATACATTTTCTACCTGGGAAAAACGTATTCCCGAACGATTACCGATTTTTGAAAATAGAAGGCTTAAAAAAGTCGAAGATAATAATCGTCGTTATTCCGAAAAGGAAAATCAAACTCGTTACACTAAAAATAGCAACGCTACAGAAGATTGTTATTATGGACCAAGTGCCGGTATTGCAATTACTCCTGATGAGTTTGAAAAATTACTTAGTCATCACCGAGAAAAATTGATACAGTTGCAAAATGAACGCGTTGAGATAGGACGTGAGACTATTGACCAAGCGCAGTCTAAAAAATGGCACACAATCCGACGTTTGCTTTTGACTGCATCAAAATTTAAAGATGTATGTAAATGTAGAAAAGAAAATACTTAAAGTAATGTTGTCAAATCAATCTTGTATCCAACGATTAATAATAATAGTCCTCCGTTGATTCACGGTAGGTGCAACGAAGCAAATGCACTCGATAGACTTGAGGAGCATTTGGATATTGTAGTTGAACCTTGTGGATTATTTATTGATGATACTACTCTTGGGTTTGGAGCTACGCCAGATGGCTTAGTTGGCCAAAATGGAATTGTTGAAATTAAATGTCCTTACACCATCAGAGAAACAGAACCCTCAGAAGCTATAAGAAAAGGTAGCAAATGGGGTAATGAACACTTTAAAGATAAGGATCCAAAATTATTAAGAACAAGCAGTTCTTATTACTATCAAATTCAAGGTCAACTACATATTACCAAAAGACAATGGTGCATTTTATCTATATGGACACCAAGAGCTTCACTGAATCTCCAAATCAATTATGATGAAAAATTTTGGACTGAAGAAATGTTTCCTATACTAAATGATTTCTATTGGAAATATTTGGTACCTGAATTGTTAAATCCCACTTTGCTCTACAATTCTACAAATTCTAAGAGAAAAGCTGAACAATCTCAGAAGCTACCAAAAGTTAATAAAGAAACAAATGAACCTTTACAGGAATTTTATTATGGTGAAAAGATAATTCAGCAATGGTTTTCTTTAACTCCAATTGTTCGTACTAGAGAAACTCAAAAAAAAAAATCATGATAAAAACAACAAAAATCAAAATAACAATAATGATTCTTGTAATATCAATGTTGATAGTAATATTGATGAAGAAATGGCACAGTCGATGGAAAATTTAGATGATTATTTTTCTGATAATGACTTTGTTGATGACATATGTCAAGAAGACGAATATTATTCGCTTAGTGACAATTAATACATTAACATTAAAAACACAATGTCTATATTAAAATAATATTTAATAATTAATAAGTTATTAATTACTAAGTAGTTACTACAGTAATACCATGAACGTATATTGGACAGTCTGCATTACTTTTGCGACTAATTTCATATAAGTAGCTTCTGCAGTCTGCATTGAATTTGCGACTGGTAATGTCGAAATGCATTCGCAGTCTGCATTACTTTTGCGACTGATTTCATATAAGTAGCTTCTACAGTCTGCATTGCATTTGCGACTGGTAATATCGAAATGCATTCACAGTCTGCATTACTTTTGCGACTGATTTCATATAAGTACCTTATATAGTCTGCATTGAGTTTGCGACTTGTAATATCTTATTGTAATGTGCAGTCTGCACTAATTTTGTGAGTGCTCTGAAAAAAATAATCTCTGGCTGATAGCGATAATTTTCTTTAGCAGCTTGCGATTCCTAATCGCTAGCAGATAGCAAGGTAAACTTTTAACTCGGTGCCAGTTTTATCTTCCACACTGTTCATTAATTTTTAACTACAAATCTTATGATCGGACGATGTATGAGTTTTGAGCTAATAACACCAAACAGTGTAAAAGATAACACTTACACAGAGTTAAAAGTGCACCGTGCTTGCTGCTAAAGAAAATAATTGCTAGCAGCTAGCGATTATTTTTTTTCAGTGTGACAATATAAGAGTGTAACACACAATTAATCGTGTTTCACCTATGTTTCTCTATTAAAGTAAGTATAAATTCCTTATGGTAGTAAATAGATTAATTAAAAATATAAAATAATGTAATAACAGTAGATTTTGTATGAAATCATCAGTAAATAAACGAAAAAAAATAATTAATTTGTCGTTGAAAAAAATTGTTTGGAAGTAATATGGAAAGCCATACACATTTCATACAAAGTCTACTGTAAGAATACAAAATTTTTGGGGCGTAAATTTGTTTGTAAAAATGAAATCCTTATTTTAATATTTTTATTGATTGATATGTTTTATTATTTAATTTAATTTTTTTTCTCATTTTTAAATAATATTAAAAAAAAAAAAAGCCTGCAAATTATTTGAATTTCATTTTTTCATAACCCGACATCCACCTCCTCGACCGGTACGCACTGGAAACTGATACTTTGTATTGAACGTGAAAATCGAATACATACACATAAAATACAAACTGTCAGGCTAACGGATGCGGAAACGATTTAATATTTACTCATTATTCATTAACATTTATGTCATTAATTTATTTTTAAATTATTGATGAGTTCGAAGATTTGATTATCAATACAAGTATTAATGCAACTTTATTAGTTAATGTAAGTTACCATAGAAACTACATGCTACAGAATATTCTGTGACAAAATTCTTTTTATTATTAAATAAATTTGCTTAAAATTTTTTTAAAAATTAATACCATATTAACAAGTGTGAAGACTGTGCTGGCGATTAAAATTTAATTGGAATATAAAAATATATAGACTAAATTTTTTTTCACAGTATTATCGTGTGCGTTATTTCCCGAGTGCCATTTTTACAAATCAAGAACATTAAGTGAGCATCGACAATCGACGAAAGATATAATGCACTGGCTATTTTCTATACTTTTGAAAAAAAGTATAAATACAACGTATCTATACAACAATATTATGGTGTAGAGCTTCAGTTTACTAAGTGTAAAATTGAATTATTTTATTACTAAATAAAAAATTAATAATAGTGGAGTTATGTTCTAAGTTTTATTGAAATTTTGCCAGTTTTGACTTTAAAAATAATTCATTTTCAATCGAAATTCATGCTAATTGTTGCTATTCAATGTGAGTTTAATTTTTTTTTATAATAAATCATCCCTTATTAAAAGAAGCGATTTAAAACGTTTTGCAATATTAAATATCCATAAGAGGGGCAATTCGAAAGTATTCAAACCCGGAAAAAAAAATTTATATATAATTAGATATAATCATATATAATTATATAAAATTTTATATAATTATATAAATTTATATATAGCCGTTCTATAAATCGTAATTATATAAATCGTTCTAATTTAATTATATATAAATTTATATAATCATATATTTGTATATATAATTTTATATGAATATATATAATTTCATATATAATCATACATATTTTTACATAATTTAATATAATTATATAAAATTTTATATAATTGAGTTCTAACAAATTCGATGTAATGGCGATTTCTGAGTGAATATCGAAAGCTCTAAGGGTGTGTGAATCATATTTTGTGAAATAATTTATATACGACCAAATAATGTACAATGAGTCTGAAAACTGATTTCATAATGATTAATAAAATTTTATACAGTCTATAAAATTTTTGAATTAACCGCATTCGTAAATAATTAAAAGTATACAAACTTTTTTCAAATTTTTGGAAATAGACTAACAAGGCCAAAAGCGTGGTGACAGCTAAAAAATTTTGAAGTTTCAACAATGAATCGTTATAAAAAACTGAGATATAAAATAAAAAAAATTTAACTTCTCATTTTTTTGTAATTTAATAAGAGAAGTGATTATCACCCCGCTATAAGTGGATATACCGCTATTGCTCTTTACCCTATAAACAATAATATAATTTTTAAAATTAGAAATTTTTTTTTTTCACAATCTTTTAAGGAAATAGCAAGTCCAAGGTTGGTTTGTGAATTTCTTCGAAAGAAATAAAAAATGAGGGTATTAGTTTGGAATCAGGGTCAACCACATTTTTCAGAATTCCAAGTGCTTACACCTTAAAGATCCATAATTAAACTTTTTCCACGTGTTCAGCTACACGGCGGATTAAATTTTCTGTATGAGTTTATGTCTCTAACACCAGATATCTATCTGAACCTTGCAATTGAAGTGTGAAAAAATGTCAAAAATAACACAAAATCATGTGAATTTTCAAAAATAAATTTTTCTAATAAATATAAGTAATTTTATATAATACCGTAAGATGGAAGATGGTGATAGAAAGGTCGATCTAAGAGTTACAAATAATTTTTGAACTCTTGTAATAGTGAAAATCAGCATATTTTTGTTATTTCAGTATTTTAATGTGTATAACAGCTCACATTACAGTTTGTTGCAAGCAGTTTGAATGGTATCTACCTTCCCTTGCTAGTATAGTGTTTGGCAGAAACCCACAACACTGTTTTACGCCGGCCCGTACTAGTAAGAGATGTAATCTAAGGCAAGAGTGCGTTAACATAGCCTTATTGACGAGTCCGTTAACGTAATTAGGACGAAACTACAAACATTATGGCAAATAGGCATATACCTTAAGTTTTGGTGGTTGACTTAAGAGCTAATACATAGAATGAAAAGAAAAATATGTCAAATAGTGCAGTGTAGCACGGAATTGAAAAATCTCAAAGATAAATTCGAAATTAAGCATAATTTATACCTTAATTATATACCAAGGTTTATCAAAGCTGATATAACATCTATTTAAGCAAAAACAACTTCAATCCGCCGACAAATGCTTGGGATTAAACGTGGTCCCTAAGCCATTTGCCAGGTTTTGGATTTTTGCTTTTCGATATAACTGTTGACCCCACTTCCAAACAATTACCAAAATGAGAAAATCCAACGTTACTAGAAGAAATACCTGTGCGGCTATTTTTTATAAACAAAAAACGATTTTTACACCACGAACGCGTAAATAAACAGATCTGAAATGAAAACTATTCATCGAATCAGATCAAAGCTCAAAAGAAGCGTCTTTTTATCCACAATAAAATTATGTGCATAACTATATAAAAATACTAATATTTGTTTTAGATATAATTAGATGTTTATAAATTTGTCATTTTGACTTTAAGAATTTATTACTTAAAAAGTTCTTAATATTTTGATTTCATATTTGTTACACAGTTTCTATGATTCTTTCCCTTCAAAGTTAGATTTTTTACGATCTGATCCGATGAATAATTTTCCATTTAACGCAGTTTATTTACACGGTCGTAGTATAGAAATCGTTTTTTGTTTATAAAAAATAGTCGAACAGGGTTTTCTTTCAGTAACGTTGGATTTTCTCATTTTTTATATCATTTCGAAGAACTCTACAAACCAATCTTGGACTAATTATTTCATTAAGAGGTTGCGAAAAAAAAAAAAAAAAAAAAATCTAATTTAAAAAATTCATATCTTAAAAAAAAAACCCTCTGAGAATTTCAAGGTCTTATAAGAACAGACAAAGGTAGTAAAAAAAAAAATTTGAGCCAAAAAAAAAAATTAAGTTTTTGAATTATTCAGGTTTTATATAAAACAAGCCGGATCAGAACGAATAAAATATATAGACTTATACATATGTATATCATATAACGTATATCGTGCTGAAATTTCGCCACGGAGACGCAGAACAGTCCAATATATCGTATGAGGTCGCCCACGCGTAATAAATAGATGATAATAAATGATAATAAATACCGAGATCAAATAAAATAATAAATATAAGTGTTCGGTAAATTATAAATAAAATATAGTTGTGCCTGAACCAGCTCCTCAGGCTGGGTTAGTGCACGAGGGCGCCAGTCCGTTTTTACAAAACGAACGAAAATAATAACAATTCAGGGGAGAAATCACGGGACAAAATTTTGAGCGAGAATGTATGTACCAAGCGGAAAGACAACCAAATAAATATAATGAATAAAATAATAAGGAATAATATTACTAAAATATATCTAGGAAATAAATAAACAAATACTGGCTATCACTGGATTTCTTTTACTAAATTATTCAATTCAAACATATTTATAAACGCAACAAATATTACAATACCAAGAATAATTTAATATTATCAATTCTCTATGATAAATTTTATTAAATAGAAATATGCTCAATTTACCTATATAATAATAATAAAAATCAATTTAAATTATATTACTAATTATCCAAATTACAAATTAAATTTTTACTCTTTAAACTCAATATTAAATTTATACAAATAAAATAATAATCTTTTCTTTATTATAAGTTATTTACTCTGGGGAGAGATAGACACGGGAACTCAAAATTCATTTGGCAACACTGGGTTGCTTACCATTAAATTTTAACATAAATTTTACCCAGAGAAATAATAATGTAAATACTCAAATATAATTTTAAAATAAAACGTAAAATACTAGTACAAGACAAGGAGCCACATGCTATTCTTGTCTAATCCTTTAAGGAATTTATTCGACGCGTCTACGTGCATGTGCACTAAGCCCTGGGACACGCCTAATATTCAACTTATTATTACAACAATAACTCAGGTTCAATTATTGATCAATTATTTATCGCGATCAACTCTACCGAAGGTCCAGCGATAGCCGAGGCAACAAATGATAATACAATTGACTTACCGGCGTTGACAATAATTTACTTCTGGAAGTCTTCAGTTATAAACAATAGTATATACGTATAACAAAATATTAATTATCATCAAATCGACTTTATGTAATATTTGATTAATTTATACCGGCAACTGGGCCAGAACAATTTTACTTAAAATAAATCACAGACAACAACACGTCCTATCTTTACAAAATCCCGGTCCTCTCTGACTATTTCACGTCGTTTTTCCGAGGGATGAGTACCAATCATTAGCCGAGCCTGGGCCAGGACTGGGTTCCCCTATCTTGGTTATTCAATGGTGACCCACACTTGGGCCAGTACTGAGAAACCTAGCCTTGGCCGGACCAATAATTACCCGAGTTTAAGCCAAGACTAGATTCCCCTGCCTTGATCATTTAATGGCATCCCAGATTTGGACCAAGGTAGGATTATTCAAGTTCGGCTATACCTATAGTTATCCATCCTTGAGACAGAATTGGCTAACCCAGGTTTTTTTATTAATTATACAACTAACTTATTATTATGGTTTATTTAATTAATAATTATTTATTTTTGAATTAAAATAAGTTTTAATTAATAAATATTTTAACATTCCGATTAGAATTATTTACAACTAATCATTAAAGTATTTTTTAGTTCGTTATTATTTGCAATCAACAACCGTAATTTTATAATTTTGCTTATAAAAATTAATTTGAGTAAGAAATAACTCGTGAATTTTTATAATAAATGGTATTTTTAGTACTGGTGGTAGAGTAAAATAATTCAACTCAGTTATTGATAAGTAATCAATTAAATTTAATAAAATTTATTTTTAAAAATTATGTAATTATAATAAAAATGATACGAAATTATTAATTTTTTTTCTTTATCGAAAATATCAATTTAATTGCTCTTTACATCCCATAATACCGAGTGGTTGTAGTAAAATGAATAAGTGCAACATATAAAAGTTTCAGTTCAACATTAGTAGGTCTGTCCAGTAGCTACCGTTCATAAGTTTGCAGCCATAACTGTACACATGTAAATATATGTAAATAATGTACTTGATTTAATGCAAATAAACTTTTTTTTTTTTAAAAAAAAAGTAGCTACCGTTCATACCTAGTGATCAGAAGGACGGCAGTTCGCGCCCAGAGTCCAGCAAAATTTTTAACGAATTTTTTTCACGTCATTTACCTCACTTACATAGTTTAAACGTTCATGATCACAAACTCTGTTAGGATAATAATAATAAAATTTTTTTAACTTCCCGCTAAGAAAATCGATGATTTTAAAAAATTTCGGGAAGTTATTGTTTTCACCCCGATTTTTGAAAATCGAGTTTTCATCAGATGTCGACGTTTTGAGGTCCTAGGAAGCTATCCTGACTATTTTCAGAATGATGTCCGAGTGTCTGTATGTATGTATGTGTGTGACCGGTCTATAACTTTTTAACTACTGAACCGATTTAAATGGATCCTGCGGCAATCGAAAGAGCTTATTGACCATCAACTTTCCTGAAAATTTCAGATCATTTGATCAAGTAGACTCGAAAATATTTGCGAATTACGAAAAAAAAAAATTTTTTTTTTTTAGTTTTTTATTGATTTCTCAGAAACGAGTGGAACGATCGACTTCAAAATCTAATCAGCTCTAGAACTTTATAAAACGCATCGATTGCCACATTAGCTATCTTAATCGGTTAATTCGTTCGAGAGATATCGCGAGAGAAAGAAATGGTAAAAAATGATTTGTATCGATTATCTTTGAAGTGACTCATCTGGTCGATCTTAAAATCTAATCAGCTCTAGAATTTAATAAAATGCGTCGATTGCCGCTTTAACCACCAAAATCGGCTAATTCGTTCACGAGATATCGTGGGAAAAAGAAATACTAAGAATGGTTTTTTTGAAAACACTGGCAGACAAAAGTATTTTCGAGCTCGAAGAGCTCGAGAATGTATTCACGACAATGTTTTCGAGCTCGAGGAGCTCGATAACAGCGGGAATTTTTGGGGCTAGCCCGTAGGATCAACCGGTAGATCAATTTTTTAAATTAAATTTATTTGTTTTGTCAATGCATGGGTCAGGGCTGGCAACCAGGCTTGGCACGATGTTATCATTCCAGATTTCTACGAAGGCTGGAACAAGGCTGACTTATAAGTTTGGCCCAGAGTTCTACATAGTTAAACCAAGCCTGGGTCAAGCCTGGGCCCATCGTACTTTCATGTCTGGGTATCCGAGTTTATGTCGGTCATGCCTGATCGAACCTGATTATATGTATACAGGGGAGGGGCGGGGGGGGGCAAAAAGGGTACTTAAGGAAATACTAAGTTTTCGAGGACTAAAATACGCTAAATCGTTTTGTTTTTTAATGATATTCAAGGTAAATAAACAAAATTTTAAGCTGCCGTTAAAAAATAAAATTTTTATTTTTGGCGGGCTAAATAGGGTACCCTTTAAAAAAGTTTAAAAAAAAATTTCTAAAAGTAGATCAAATTTCATTTAATAAAATTTTTTATATATAATATCCCTATCCGAAAATTCCCATAGGATCCAATCAAATGCGACAAAAGCCGCAGAGAAACCAATACAGTCTGTAGGATTCTATGCGGTTTTTGTCGCAGTTGAGTGGATTCTATGGGAATTTTTGGATAGGGATGCATAAAGAAAAATTACATTTCACATCATTGGTGGTTCCGAAGGCGGAAAAAAATTTTTTTTTTGAGGGGCAGAGAGGCCCCACCCTTATAGGAAAAAACGATAGGCCCAAGCTTGGCCGTGGCTTGGCGAAAGATTAATTAACTCTGGGGGAAGCTTGAAATCCAAGCTTGGCCCAAGTCTGTCTAAGCATCGAAATGATAACACCGAGCCAAGCCTGAATGACAGTATTATGCCAAGACTGCATCTAAGTATTGTCCCAATATCAAGAGCCAGTATTGTGCCAAGAATGTAGCTAAATAAGTACCTACACTTATTAGAAATAAATAAAAGAAAAAAAAATATTAGTAGACGTGTACGTGATGGTAATATATGGAAATGAATTGGTACAATAGAGAAATTGGGTAGATCGATGAAACCAATTTTTTTTGCATTTGCTGGGTTTCGAACCTGGTCCTTCATGGCTACTAGGCAAGTGTCTTATCCACAAGTCTGTTACGCTATACATAGAAGCCAGAGATTTTTCAGTGCTATTTGTTATTTAGACTGGTAAGCCAGGGCTTGGTATTTGAGTATTGGCTGAATATTGGCCCAAAACTAGCAAACTAAGGCTTGTTACTTGAGTAGTGGATGCATTTTAGCACAAGACTGGCAAACCGAGGCTCGTCACTTAAACGTTGGTCGGATCTCGGACCAACCTTTGGAGGCTGAGTTTGGGTAGCCCAGTATTGTGCAAAGACCGGCAGCGTTGTCAATATTTTTTTACCTACAAGGGCCCCTCCAAAAAATGAAAATTTTTTTTTAAATTGTTTTCATTATTAAGAATGTATTTCTTTCTCTTGACAACTATTTTTGGTTTTATGATACTCAAAAGAAAAGTTTTTAGGTGTAATAAATTGTTCCCACTCGATTAGCTTAACCCGTCAGCACTCCCATTATGAGCATTTTGCTCACAGGACACTATTCAACTTATAGGATGTCGCTGTCGCGCAAACGAGACACTAAAAATCACGGGAGTGCTGACGCGTTAATTACTAATTGTTATTTAATAAAAAAAATAATTCCATATTTCTTATTTGTCATTATTTTGAACCCAAAAAACGTGTTTTTAATTTTTAAGATTACAGATTATTTTGCATTATTTAAAAAATTTTATCAATTAAAAAATTAAATATTATTTTCGAATATTTTTAGTGGCCAAATTTGCCCCAGCTATAGAAACTCAGCCGAAAAATGGATAAATATATTAAATTCTTTTTAATTTGACGATTAAAATATGAAAGAATCATATTTTTAGAATTTTCGGCTGGTCCATTTTGCCCCAGGTGTCATGCGTAGGGCAAAATGTGCAAATATATCGGATTTATAGTAATTAGACGAAAAAAAAAAAAAAAAAAATTTTTTTTATAAAATTTTGGGGGTACCTGTTTTGCTTACCCTACCCACTTTTGCCCCCCCCCCCTCCGCTATACTAAGGTGCTCTTTTTGTTGCGACTATTTTTTTTTGCTCCCATCCCGAAATTTTGTTGGAAATACACCCAAAAAAATTTCCTGGAAGTTTGAGCCCTTAATATTAATATTAAGTACTTTTTACCACAGCGTGTGAATATTTCCCATTCAAAATACACGGGAACTGATTTTTTTCTTTTAAATTTTTATAGCTCAGCGGCATTTTATGGTATAATCATGTCAAAAAACGGGATTTTCTCTGAATTAAATGCTGTACAAAAGTGCCCATTGTCGTGAAGTCGTAACTCATACTGGTAGGATAGTACGGAGCGCTAAGCCGAATTTTTTCATAGGATTCTTGTTTTTTCTCTCATTATCTCATAAACAACAAGACCTACAGAAAAAATGTAAATGATAATTTTATAGAAAATTCAATTTTCTACAAAATAAGTCCTTACACAGAAAAAAGAATTTCTCCGCATAAGTAAAATTTAGATTTGTGAAATGAAAAAAATAATTTTTTTGCGGTGAGAAAAAATTTCTTGTAAGATTTCTTGTCCCAAAAATTTTTATCTTGGGTCGAATAAAAATTTTTTGCGCCAAGAAATAATTTTTTTCTATGTAACACCAAATAACTAAGATTGATATTTTTTGAGATATTAGTCATTGAAGTTTACGTAGCATTGAATTTCCATAAAATGTCAAATCAAATCTTAGAAAATATGGATTTTTGTATTTTTATCCTAATTTTAATTAGTAATTACTTATCGATCAAGTTGCAATTTTAGAGAAAAACATTTTTTAATTATATATTTTTCTGAAGTTTTTTAAATTTTTAAATAAATTACCCAGAAATCAGGATGTTAGTGATTTGGTGCTACACAGAATAAAGGAATTTCTTGGCGCAAAAAATTTTTACTCGACCCAAGAAAATTTTTACTTGCTCTAAGAAATTTTTTTTATTATGAATTGAAAATGAAAATTTTCTTGGGGTGAGAAAAAATTTTCTTGAGCCAACAAGAAAATTATTGTTTCGATTTCACAAATCAAAATTTTTCTTACGCGGAGAAATTCTTTTTTCGGTGTAAGGACCTTTTTTTGTAGAAAATTAAATTTTCTATGAAATTATCATTTACATTTTTTCTGTAGGTCTTGTTGTTTATGAGATAATGAGAGAAAAAACAAGAATCCTATGAAAAACTTCGGCTTAGCGATCCGTACTATCCTACCAGTATGAGTTACGACTTCACGACAATGGGCACTTTTGTACAGCATTTAATTCCGAGAAAATCCCGTTTTTTGACAAGATTATACCATAAAATGCCGCTGAGCTATAAAAATTGAAAAAAAAAATCAGTTCTCGTATATTTTAAATGGGAAATATTCACACGCTGTGGTAAAAAGTATTTCATATTCATATTAAGGGCTCAAACTTACAGGAAATTTTTTTGGGTGTATTTCCAATAACATTTCGGGATAGGAGCGAAAAAAAAAATGTTTTTGAATTAGTCAGGTTTTATATGAAGCAAGCCGAATCAGAACGAATAATATATAGACTTATACATATGTATATCCGAATTTATGTCGGTCATGCCTGATCGAACCTGATTATATGTATATATTAGGGTGTGCCAATTTGAGGCGACTTTTTTTTTCAACAAAAAAACAGGCTGAAAACTCGCAGAGTGAGAAAAGAAGCCTGTTAAAAGCGGAGCTTTTAATATTAATATTTAGAGGTGCCTATTTCTAATTTTCCATTTCCCATTTAAATAACATGGGAAAAAAATTTTTTAATTTTTTTATTTTTCTAGCTCGGCATTCGCACCTCATATAAATAAGTCCATAGCATCCATTCGAAAGTTATTGGAGCTGGAAGTCAAATCTATAATAAATTTCCAGATCTTTTTACGTTTCCAACAAAACTATCAGACTTATCAAAAAATGTAATAGGATCTTTTTTATAGACAATTTTATTTCCTACAAATTATTTTCAATGAAGTTTTTTGAAATTCCGCATTTTTTTCTAGTTATTTTCATTTTAATGTTAAGTTCTCAGAATAGATTAGAAGACTATTATTTTTACGAGCTTGGCATTAAAATGAAAATAACTAAAAAATAATGCGGAATTTCAAAAAACTTCATTGAAAATAATTTGTAGGGAATAAAATTGTCTATAAAAAAAATTGACTGACATTTTTTGATAAGTCTGATAGTTTTGCTGGAAAAGTAAAAATATCTGGAAATTTATTATAGATTTGACTTCCAGCTCCAATAACTTTCGAATGGATGGATTTATCAAAAAATGATTAATAACCATTTTTGTAGAGCATTAAATTCTCTACAAGATTATGCTATAAACTTATTTATATGAGGTGCTAATGCCGAGCTAGAAAAATAAAAAAATAAAAAAATTTTTTTCCCATGTTATTTAAATGGGAAATGGAAAATTAGAAATACGCACCTCTAAATATTAATATTAAGAGCTCCGCTTTTAACAGGCTTCTTTTCTCACCTTCTTGCGAGTTTTCAGCCTGTTTTTTTGTTGAAAAAAAAAGTCTATACATCGAAAAAAAATTCTGTCAAAAGGACGATTTTTTATTTCAATTTTAAAAGATGACGCTGGCTCTTCGAATTTTCCCATGCTATTAGCATGGGAATTTTACTTTTTTTATAAAAAATCTCATAACTTCATTTGACGTTGAGGAAAAAATTAGAGTCATGGATATTTTCGTAGGAAATTTTATGCTCTACAAAATTGTTCATGAGTTTATAAGCTCTAAAACGTACAATTCAAAAGTTACAGGTATTTGAAGTTGATTATTTTTTAAAAATCAATTGAATGGTTGTGATCATGTTTTTAACACAATTTTTACATAAATTGATTCTAGAATAAGTGAAAAATATGATAATCGTATAATAAATATGATAAAATAATAATTTTGATCGTAGCTGAGTTTTATTTAAAGTGAATTTAGTAAAAACTTTTATTACCTTTATGTCATATAAGCAGAAAATTATAATTTCCATGAAAAAGTATTTATTATACATATTAATTAATCATTAAGAACAAAATTTATGTTGATGTTTTTGAAGCCATTCTGTAATAAATAAAATTCGTTATAAAGCCTTTGTTTGATACTTTTCATGAGAGTAGCAGTTTTGGTGTAAATACCGTTTGAACGGGGATTTTCAAAAACTCATCAACTTTAAAAATCTGTAACTTTTGAACCGTACGTTTTAGAGCTTATGAGCTCATGAAGAATTTTGTAGAGCATAAAATTTCCTATAAAAATGTCCATGACGCAAATTTTTTCCTCAACGTAAAATAAATTTATAGGATTTTTTATTAAAAAAGTAAAATTCCCATGCTATGAGCATGGGAAAATTCGAAGAGCCAGCGCCACCTTTTAAAATTGAAATAAAAAATGGTTCTTTTGACAGAATTTTTTTTTCGATATATAGAAACTTTTTTCACAACAGCCGAAAAAAAAAAAATATCGATTTTTTTTGGAGCACCCTAATATATACCTATATCTTATTACACATAGGTTCATAGTCAGATCTGATCACATGTACTCATGTATAGACCTATGCGTAGCTTCATGTATAGCTCCAGATCTAATGTACTAGCCAGACATGATTAAATGATACAAATTAATATTTACATGATGAATAATATCATGCATAATTATATATATATATATAATTATGCATGATATTATTATTATAGTATATATGTATATACGAAGATTGTTATGAGTATATACAACCATTTATAAATCCATATATATATATATATATATATATATATATATATATATATATATATATATATATATATTCATGAGCAGGCATACATTATTCTATATATTATTTCTGAAAAAAATAAATATTGTTTCAAATTTAATTTTTCCCGCGACTATATTCAAGCGCCCTTCATGCGCCCAAAATAGAGTACAGACCTGTTGTTTACATCTGTCAAAATAAAATATAACTAGATGATGAATTTCATGCTGAAATTTATTCAAGATATTACGCTTAGCAGACAATTTATAATTACTGTGAGTTATTTTTTAAATATTCTACATATCTTTAAAATTACGAGTACGTTGCCGTTTTTTTGATAAATTTTTTCACTAATTTGTAATATCCTTTGTAAAATAAATACGAGATTGACAGTTCAAGGTCATTAAAAATTTAATTTCTTAATTTCACGTTTCAGGACATTTTTATCATAAATTATGATTTTAAAATAAAATCTGTATTTTTTTATTTATTCAAAAATTATAAATTTATATGTTTTATTTTTTTTTAATAATTTTAATTTAATTTTGAAATTTTTTTGCGCTAGGAATTTTTTTAGTTCGGCTGCTCGCCGCCAGGCGGCGCCACTTTTTTTTACAAAAAGTGGAGGGCACCCTTGGAGAATGGCCTTTACAATTATTGGTTGTTTTACCGAGAAGAATTTAAAGCTCTAACCTTATAGCACAAAGTCTCGGGCCCTGCTGATCATGTGTGATCCATGTTTGGCAATGCTTGTCTGAATCATGCATGCTAATTTTTTCCCGGAAAAGTCACGGTTATACGTAATATGGATGTCATTCTGAAATCATCTCTTTACATCAGTGACAAGTCAGTATTCTACGCAATACTGATGTAATTTTCGAGTCATAATTTTTTATCATCGATTTATTAAAATAAAACAATCATAGAATGAATTTTCAGAAGTGTATAAATAACAACTAAACGCTAAACATTTTTAGGGCCAAAGTTATCAATAGACAGGATAATCGGTTATTCATACTTTAGAATAAATCATTAGCTTAAGCAAAAACAATTCACTTTATTTCTTTAAATATTAAACCAAAAATATCATTTAGGATGACAAAGAAAATGTTTCGAAAGTTTGAACACTTTAAATATGAAGATTATAAAGTTGAGTATCGCAATTTATTTAATTGACGAAATTTCATACAATTTAGTAGAATTATTTAATATTTCACAAAATTTTACAAAATTTCGTAAATTTCACATTACGGCAAAATAGAAATTACTCAAAATTTTACAAAGTATTACACAATTTTGGAAAATCTGTTAAAAGCAATTTTTTTTGTTCTTGAATTAAATAAAATTTCACATAAATATAAATAGACGATATATATCATCAAGGCCGATAAATATTGTTTTTATAAAATTTCATATAAGTTCATGGAGTTTTTTTAAATTTTGTGAAAATCCACTACAAAAACTTAGAACCGTCTTTTTCGGCATTTAACTCTAAATATATCAGTTAAGCACAAGGTTCGAAATCTCGAAAATTTAATCATCATTTATTGTCATTAACCGTCAAACCGAATAAAAACGATTAATGACGATCAAAATTTCTAATCATGAATCGTTTTTAATTTTCAAACAGGATCAGAAATTGCAATATTATTTTACGATTTCTGGTCTCGCATGATGGTTAAAAACGATTCATGACGATTTAAAACGAATAAAAACTTAATCGTCTTTAATCCTCTTTAATCTTCAATTGAAGATTCATGACGATTCGAAACGATTGAAATATTTTTAATCGTCATTAATCGTATTTTCTAATCAGGTTAAATGATGACATAGTGTAACGTTACTCTGCCGTCAAATTTACGTCAATATGTTAACTGGATTGAGTGGTAAGAAATACAGTTTTTTGCATGCTTAATAAAAGATATATTTATTTAATAGTCGAAACATTGAAAATATCGACTAACATCCTTTAGCTTCATTACTATAAGCTTAAATTATGGCAGGCTAACTATTCCAAACTGCACATAAAATTTGGTACAACTTTGGATATTCTGTATGTAGTCTCGGATATTCGTGACTTATTGTCCCGGAGACCTCAGACAAACTTGACTTCTAGTTTCGAATATCCATTGCTTGCAGTCCCGGATATTCGTGGGTTATAGATACGGAAAAATTGACCTTGAAGAAATCCGTTTCTTCAACTTATCCGTGGCTCCGATTACGGTCACCGATCCGTTCGTGGATGGTTTCAACAGATACTTCAATTTAAATTACAGTATTATTTTTTTTGCCGCACTATCAGTCAGAAATTATCTTGTTTTGACAAGCTCCAGACATTAAAACTCTCAGTATCAATGCAAGTAATAAGGAAAATATAGTACTTGTCACCGGATAAAACATGATTTTAGACTTTTGGTAATGTCAGTCCTTGCCTTCGGCTTAGGCAGTAAATTTTGCATAAATCTGAAATCGTCTTATATTATTATTTGTCATGCAATATAATTCGAATGTTGATAATTTCATTCGTTTCTATTATGTTAAGTACCACTTAGATTCTTATTTTCGAAGAGATGAACAATGAAGCTCGAATAATTTTAAGACTAAGTTTTCCATTAATTTTTTACGTGCATTATCACTTTAGCACTGAGATTTAAAGTGTAAATACAACAAGTCTATGAAAAATTTCAAAGACTGATTGAAGACTAAACGGATTGTTCGGAAGGAAAACAATTGAATGAGAGTAACACCAGTTCGATGTTTTTTCTTTTCTTGCAGACAAAAACAAAAATGAAATTTTGATTCGGGCATACATGATACTGCTTTCAAACACTTGATAACAACGAAAAATCTATCATTTATTTAGCAGTGTCGACCGTTTTTCGATAGCATTAAATTAAACGATACGTTTTTTTTATTTTTCAAGCTCAAAAATATTGACATTTTTGTGGTTGGAGATTTCGAATATCCCTGATTAGAAAATACGAGTAATGACGATTAAAAATGTTTTAATCGTTTTAAATCGTCATGAATCGGCAATTGATGATTGAAGAGGGTTACATTTTTGATCGTTTTAAATATTGATGAATCGTCTTTAATCGTCAATTAATTTTACAATTTCCGGTCCCGCATGGAGGTTAAAAACGATTCATGATGATTAGAAATTTTAATCTACATTAATCGTAAAATAATAAATAGTCTTTTGACGATTAGAGATGATTAAATGCAAAAATTCATGACGATTAGGAGTGTTAAAGACGATAAATGATGATTAAATTTATAACCGTTTCTTATCAAGGATATTACAAAACATTTTTCTCCTTAAAAGTGCTATCCTACTGTTATTAACCCTAATGTACACAATTGTAGATACTTACGAATGATTTGTTACTCCCTATCACCATAGTAAAAATATTGAAGAATATATATGTAGCACTTAAAATTATCATTTTGATGTTATAGAGTTCAATATACTTAAAATATTAACTTGGCTTACGAAATAAGAGGAGAGTACTGATCTTTCGTATGATTTCAATAGCACGATGCGCGAGTGAAAGTGAAGAGAATGAGTTTGTTATAGGACACAGTATTTTGTTCTGCCATCTCCACAAAAACTTTTTCTTCCTTTTCTTTAGTTTATTGAGATTCATACCGTCACAATAATAGATATATAACCTAAATTACAATGCTTACATAGCTATAGTCATACTGTTCTACTTAAGATAAATATGCAATAGTATTTTACTTTTGAGACATATTATGAAAATTATTCTTTTTCTTATCCGTACACTTAAGAATTCCAATGATTTATTTAAAATGTTTATTAATATATTTCAGCATCGCAAATAGACTAGTACCAGTTGTTATATTTGAATAAAAATAGGTGTTATCTTTCAATAAAAATAGATTTTACTTTTTAAATTATAAGAACGATTATGCGTCTTCTCAGATCATTGAAAAATTTTTATTTTAGAAGAAACATTTGAAATTACATCATAGACCATATTCGAGAGCACGCAAATGTTAGTTTTAGATTTGAAATATTATTTTGGATAAAAAAGATAAAATGAAAGAGATTTTTCCGAATTAATGAAAATCTGGGCAAAAAGTTTGATATACTTTTTTATATCTGTCAAAATAACTCAGGTTTTTTTATCGATAAAAGTTTAAAATGATCGAAAAAAGGAGATTTTTTGTTCCATCAAATTTTTTTTTGAAACTGCATTCTAAACAAATGTTGACGTTTGAAAATTTAAGGAATTTATTATGACTATTCTAAAAGTGTCATATAGTCTAAGTTAAGAAGTGAGTTTTCTGCGAAAAATCGTTAGACCGCTCTTGAAAATATGGCGATTGGTGCATTGGATTCTAAATTTTATTCTGAGAAATGAGTATTTTTTATTTTATCCGCCAGTAAGAATTTCATTTGTTATAAACAAAAAACGAAGAGACAAACAGGGAGTCTCCGTTTCGTAGCTATAACTTCAAAAATATTAAAGATATCTGAAATTAAAAACAATATGCTTAGAAGAGGAAATTTTAGTAAAATAGATTCGATTCCCCGAGTTGTAGCTCTATTATTTATAATTTTTATTTACCGTTGAAAGTTGGGCTCCGCGTGGCCGTTTCGATGCCTACGCGTCGCCGCCAAGCAAAGTATGCAACACAAAATAATTTTTTTATAACATTCAATATTGATTTAAAAATCTGAATAAATTATAATGTCATCTAGACACTTGAAGGAATATAGCCCAGCAAAAAAAAAATTTTTAACTTGATTTTTGTTTAAATTATTTAATTGTTAATTAACAAATTTTTCGGAGACTTGAGTTTTTATAAAATCGCTTAAAAAAGTTTAAAAAATGTGTCTATAAATTTGTTTTCTTTTGGGAGCTCTTGTTAGATAAATATTAAACAAGATTCCGTCGTAAAAATTTATGAAATTTTTTTCATTTGTTTATAATGGTTTTTCAAAGTTATCAAAAATTGAAATATCCGGCTAATGTTATAAAAAAAATTTTTTTTCCTAAATCTTTAATTTTAGTTTTTTTTGTATTCATATATTGCGTTTAGCAGCTTGGCTAAAAAATTTTTAATATTAATTTTTTTTTTATTTTTTATAAACAAATAGACAAATTGAATACTTTTGAAAAATATTTTATTGTTATTCTGTTGTCTTAGTAAAATAATGATTTTTAAAATAAAAATTTTTTCTTAAAATAGATCTTTACGTCATAAGGCCGTGAAGTGGCGGTTTTCTGACAGCGACGATATTTCGATATGAGCTTCAGGTTTGTGGCGGGAAGGTTCGAAACGAGCGTAATTTTAACGTCCGAGGCGTAGCCGAGGACGGAAATTTACGCTTGTTTTCGAACATTCGCGTCACTAACATTAAAGCGAATATCGAAAAAAAGTCGTTGTCAAAATCACCACTCAACGGCCGAATGACATACAGTATTTTTTGTTATTATCGCTCCATGAGATTAACTTTTGAGGAATAGGAGGCAAATAATGACATTTAAATTTAATGAATTTTTACTAGGGCAAAAAAACCTTAATATCATAATAATTATTTTTTTATTATTATTTATCTATTGTCGCATCACGAACTGAATTTACCAAATCTGGCGGTGTCGCAAATCTAGTCAAATCTCCCATCTTTAAAAACACAAACTTAGGTATCAAATATTTTTTTTATTTTTTTCAATCAATCACTTGTAGGTGAATATATTTCTTGAGCAAATAATTGACTAATTTGTATTACTTGCTTTAAAAATATTTGCTGATAATTTACTTATATCGTGTATTTATGGTTAACAAAATGGCATGGTTATTATTTTATTAACATTAGGTCCGCTTCGTAATGAACTGCCAGCAGAGAAATAATTAGTGCCACTCAATAGTAACTAAGTTTATACTTTACTCAAATTCATTAATCGGTACACTAGAATGCGACTTTTGTTTTACGATTTCTCTCAATTTCGTTTGGGTGTACACGAAAAGTTCGTAAAAAAAAGACGGTATAGTAGAGTCTCTAAAAAGAGTACGGAAGCCATCCAGCACTCAAAAGTTGAACTTCCGGAGCGAGTATAACAAAAAAATTTTTTAATTGTTTATAATTTTTTTCATTTATCCACCATTTAAATTATTTGTTAAGAAAAAAAATTTTTTTTTAATCATTACTTAGAATTCTCAATACAATTATGATAAAAAAATTTTTTTTATTTAAATTTTCATTGTTTATTTTATAAACAATTTGTTATAAGCAAATTTCCATTTTCATTATATTTTTTTTCCGTAGCTTTAAAAATTACAGATACAGCCATGTGCATTAGAGTTGTAAAAAACATTTTTCTCTATTTTTTACTGAATTTTAAAATACTTTACCCCATCAAAGTTGAAACGATCAACTATTTTATCAACTTATAAATTGTTATGACTTTTAAACTATTAATGATACGGTCTTAGACATTCAACACAATCTTTTAGACAAATTGTTGATTTATATAATAAATTTCTTACATGCTCGATATCTATTATGGTTCAATTTTTATAAGCATTTGTTTATAAAAAAATGCATTACTTGAATTTTTAAATAATTATACCTTTTAAACTATTGAAGTTACGGCTTTTATGATTCAAGACAATTTTAGAGAGTAATTGAACTACTCAAAAATAATTTTTTTATATTTTTAATTCCATTTGTTTATCATTTTGCACGACTCATGATGCGAAGCATCAGAGTGTGCTTTACGATCGAAAAATTTATTTCGCCTCACTTCGGCAAGTATTTCAATTATTATACCCTTGTTAGTTCACGGAATTAAGATATATTTTATACTATTTTGAAGATAATTTAATGGAGATTATTTTCATACTTTTCAAAAATTTATTTAGTTCAATAAAAACGGAAAAAAACATCAAAATAGTTTAAAAAAATTTCCTGTCCGTCATGTATGAAACCTGTATACACGATAACTTGCAAAAAAATCCAGTAATTGAATCGAATTTTTTTTTTAAGAATTCTTCAAAAGATTTGTAGATCCCCTATTGCAAATGGCTAGGTAACTCAGTGCCGTTTAATTACAATTAATAAAAGAATAAAAAAGGCTGTATAACTATATCTATATATATTTTCTATGTAAAATTAACATGGATGGTTATATATCCATACAATATACGTACATTTATTCCACCAGGGGCGCTTGCACATTACCGTCCTACTACAGCTGTTTTTTTTGCTGATTGGTAAGCCTGAATTTTTTTTTTGTATTTTTTTTTTTTTTGTATTTTTGTATTTGTAAATTTATTATTTTTTTTCACTTTCATTTTCATTTTAAATTACTAAAAATATAAAGAAAAGAGAAATAAGAAGATAATAAAAAATAAAATAATAAAAAAAAACGGAAAAAAAAAAATAAATAAAATCGTAATAAGTCAATAAAATTAAAAAAGTTAAGTTCAAAACTTTTTACGAGTAAAAAAAAAAAGTTCGTTGATAACAATAAAAAAAAAAAAAAACTTCAAAAAAAAAAAAACAGTAGTTATAAAAAAAATAAAATAAAAAATATTAAAATTAAAAAATCGGAATAAAAAAAAAAAACGAAAAGTAAAATGCGGTGAAATTTTTTGATTTTTTCTTTTCTTATTACCAACAGGACTTATTAAAAATAGTTTCATTTGTATCATTGGTCGGTAAGACAGACAATTTATTGTTAAAAAGTGCATGCTGTTCATATTTTCTGTTAAAATGACGCCCAATGTAAACTCACCACCTATATATCATTCTCGGAACTCCCAGATATTAGACGCCGCGTTATATACATCGTTTATAAGTTTACCGTGCGCCATTTTTTGTGAAGACATTGTGTTTTAAGTTTGTACTAACAACACCGGAAGCGTTTGATCTAAGAACACGGGTAAGTAAAAAAATTTTTTACAATAAAAATAAATAAAATAATAAAAATAGAAAAAAATAATAATAAAAAAAATGTCTGGAAAATAAAAAAAAATAAAAAAAAAAATTATTTTTTCTTTTTATTATCGATTTAATCAAAAAAAAAAGTACAAATATTACTAATTGTCTGTTAATTTCAAGATCATTTATTTTAAACGAATAAATACAACAAATTTTTTAATCAAACTTTAACTTATAAAATTCGTATTTTTCTGGTTTTTTGTTTATTTTTTTTTTTTTTTTCTAATATATATTATTACTAATAAAAATTAAGTAAATAAAAAATACCAGAAGTACAAATTTTATAGGTTAAAGTTTGATTGAAGAATTTATTGTATTTAGTTCGTTATAAGAAATGATCTTGAAATTATCAGACAATTAATAATATTTGGATTTTTTTTTATCAAATAGATTACAAAAAAAAAAAATAATAATAAAAAATAGAAACTAAAAAATGCACTTGAAGGCAAGTACAAAAAAGTAAATGAGCAATTTTTTATATATATATTTTTTTTTTTTTATTATAACTTATCGTTTTTAAAAAAATCTGAAAATCATTAGACGTTGGCTAACTTCAGTATGATTCGAACAATTATATAAACCTTTCTTTTTCTTACTGTCGATATCTTGGCAAAATCATATTTACGTTGTCCTTCGTAATATAATGGTTAATTTTTTTTTTTTTAGATTTTTGACAGAAAAAAAAAAATTATTAGGAAATTACCGAAGATGTCGCATGCAAGTAAGTTTATATATACATATATATATTCATATATATATATATATATATATATATATATATATATATATATATATATACAATTATTCATGATGGCCATATTTTTGGAAAACCTGGAAATATCAGGGAATTTTAAATATACTGGAAAAATCAGGGAAAAAACAGGGAATTTCACTAGTAGCTGGAATAATTTTTACTTTCTTTTTTTATTTGACTGAAAAAATCTGATAGATTTTTTTTTGTCAAAACTGTTTGAAAAGTGGCATGGCGCGAATGCAATTGTAATGCCATCTTGAAAAAAATTTAGTAAAAATTGACCCCAATAGTGAAAAAATAAAGCAGTTAGAATTAAAAAGGCTGTTCGAAAAAAAAACGTCCAACTAGAAACGACTCGTCTGAAATTTCAAGCTGTTAACATGCATATTGACAAGATAAATAACCGAAATAGATTAAAAGTATACATAAGTAATTGAACTAATAAGTTTCACTATATTTATTATTCACGTACTTCATTAACTTTTTATTAATATTCTATAAAGTCCTTATTTATTTATGGAATTTATTCTACTGAAAATGAAACATTTTTTTTATTTCATCATAGAGAGAGTTCTACGAAAACATAGATTTCAAATCAAAAATAAAAAAAATTATTCATTCAATGAATAAAAAAACCTATGATCATTGGCAAATAATAAAATAACGTTGCATTATATTATTTCATTTTAAATTAAACAAAAATATTTCTGATGATTTAATATTACTACATATATTCAGTGAATCTTTTTTAATTATTTGACTGGGATACCTAGTAAAGTCAGGGAATTTCAGTTTCAAAAATTCGTGGTCACCAAGTTAATACCTTGCCATGCATATACTTTTAAAAGTTATAAATAATTAATTTTTTAAATTATCATTAAGATAACGTGAGCCAGCAAATCAATAGCCTGAGGCGCTATATAGCTCAGTTAGAAACGGCAAATGCCCGTATGGAACAGCGATGGGCGCAACGTGAGCGGGAACTACTTGAAAATTACAACCAAGCAATAGACAGGGTACGGCAGCCTCCTGCTCCATTAGTTGCTCCAGCCGTACCAGTAGCTCTAGATGCACCAATAGATCCTGTTGCGCCAGTAGTTCCAAATGTACCTGTAGCTCCAGCTGCACCGATAGCTCCAGCCGTGCCAGTAGCTCCAGATGCACCGATAGCTCCAGCCGTGCCAGTAGCTCCAGATGCACTAGTAGCTCTAGCAGTAGCTCTAGAGGCACCAGTAGGTCCAGCTGCGTCAGTAGTTCCAAACGTACCAGAAGCTTCAGCTGCGCCAGTAGTTCCAAGCGTACCGGAAGCTCCAGCTGCACCGATAGCTCCAGCCGCATTAGTAGCTCCAGATGCACCGATAGCTCCAGCCGTGCCAGTAGCTCCAGATGCACTAGTAGCTCTAGCAGTAGCTCTAGAGGCACCAGTAGGTCCAGCTGCGTCAGTAGTTCCAAACGTACCAGAAGCTTCAGCTGCGCCAGTAGTTCCAAGCGTACCGGAAGCTCCAGCTGCACCGATAGCTCCAGCCGCATTAGTAGCTCCAACCGCACCGACAGCTCCAGCCGCATTAGTAGCTCCAGCCGTACCGATAGCTCCAGCCGTTGGTCCAGAATTTCCACGAGTAGCTCCAGCTGCACCTGCTGCTCTAGTCATACCTCCAGCGGCTTCAGTTAGTAACTCAAGCGATGACGATGGTAAGCGCGACGTCATATAGTTTGGACCATATTTTTTTTTCTTATACCCAGAACCACCGGCATGCACTACATCCACGTCTAATGTGCATGTAAATTGGCCAGTGGAGGCAGACCAGGGTCGTGGGTCGACACGCCAGCGTCGCCAGAGGAGACAGCAGGATCATGACGATGATTCCGACTCCAGTGGGAGTCCATCATGGTCGTCTGACGACTCCTGTGCCAGTCAGAGTGCAGAACGACGATCAAGGTCACGATCACAAGGTCGTGATCTTGACTATGGAGCAATTGCCCGAAATTGGAAGCTTTCGTTCGCTGGAGACGGTTCGATGACGGGGGATGAGTTTCTGCGGCGGTTGTCAGTGCTGATGCGAAGTGCTGTCATTCGTCATGAGGATCGGTTGGCTGTGTTACCGGAGGTGTTTACCGGTGTAGCCGCAACTTGGTGTTCGGCGAACTACGGGCGATGGACCCGATGGGAGCAATTCAAAGACAAATTTCGCACTTGGTTCACCGGAGGAAGACGCCAGCGGGAAATCAAGGCTGACATTCGTGCGCGTAATCAAGGCGACAAAGAGTCAGCTCGAAACTATTTGATTTGCCTGCAAAGCTTGTACTCGAGACTGCGACACCCGCCAGAGGAAGCTCGCCAAGTACGACGAGCTTGCCAAGGATTGAGACCAGAATATTGGGACCATTGCCCAGTGGGAAAATTTGACACTTACCAGTCGCTGTTGTACGAGGCGACTCGCGTGGAAGAAAAATGGCGAGCTGCAAAAACTCGACGAGCCCCACCACCCAGGGAAGAAGCATTTGTCAAACAATGCTCTTACGCATATGGCCCAAAGCAACCTCGTGATCATAAAAGGTTGCTGCACGTGGTAGACATTCAAGAATCAGGTGATCTGCAACCCCCGAAAGTCTCAATGGAGAAAAAAAGCCTGGGAAATCGAAGAAACGCGAAAAACGGGTGCTTGAGTCGGAATTAGCGGCAGTGGGCGTCAGTACCAAAGTTGATACCCGATCGGGCCAAAGTATACATACGGTAGGATCCAATCCAACACAGACACTACCTGTGGCATCAGTTGGTGACAGGCCATCTAACCTGGCGGGATCACGAGCCAATGGGAATTTGAATCCGCGCGCGCCACCATTCCGTCGACCGCGTTTTTGCTTCAATTGTGGTTCTTTACAGCACCTGAGTTACGATTGCCGGGAACCTCACCGTGATGTGTGTCATTGCTGTGGTACTGTGGGCAAGACTGCAGTAACTTGCCAGTGTCCACCGAGCTCATCGCAGCCCAAAAACGCCAATGCGGGCCGTAAATAGAGGGTGACGGTTCTTATAGCGTGGTAATCCCTCAACCGACCGTACAACAGAACATTCGTGTCGAGGTCGAGGTAAACGCCAGCGGTAATCAGTCCAGTGGATGTTCTGCGCAAGAATTAGACGCCACCATGGACGTGTTGACGGATACGTTATATGCAGTGCAGCCATCGTGGGATAGGGCCAGTCCAGGAATCACCAGTGGGTTTTGGAGGTTCAAGACAGGGCGTGCTCGGCCAATGGTTACAGTCAGAGCTGCGGGAAGGTCCCGTACTGCCATTATTGACACTGGTGCTAAGACAACAGCGTTTGGGTCTTTTGCCAAGGAACTCATGGACTCAGGGTGTCCATATATGATCGAAGAAACCCCTACCAGGTTTGGTATGGCCAATCATACCACCGATTAAAGTGGAGGTGTGATTGGACCGGTGTTTACATTGGATAATTCTAAAGAAGTGACATTTCCAATACATTACATACCGCGACTGGGGTCGTTAAATCTGATTGGAATGAATTTTATTGATCATTTCCATATGCAATTGGACCTGCTACGGAATCTGTGGCGAATACGCGATGGCGAGTGGCATGAGTTGACTCGGGAAACGTCAACTGGGCCTCGGAGGACCTTTTGTGCGCTGCAGGAGCTGACTGAAGGTGAAACAAAACATTTGAGTCAGTTCATCGATCATCAGAGAAGTTTGATGGCCCCGGGGCTGGGTCTGACGCATTTGGTCGAACATGACATCAAGCTGAAGGAGCATAAACCGGTGAAACGGCGGGTATACAGACGGTCGCCAGTGGTGTTAGAACCCATGCAAGAAATTGTTGATCAAATGGTAACTGACGATATAATTGAACCAGCGGCATCGTCAGAGTGGTTGAGTCAACCGGTGATGGTAAAACGACCCAATGGAAAATATCGAATGTGCGTGGATTTCAGAGATGTTGATGCGGTGACAGAACGTGACACCTATCGTTCACCTCCGATACATGAAGTATTGGATGGCTGCGGTGAAGCCCATTACATTTCAAAAATCGATATGAATTCTGCGTACTACCAAATATAATTAACTGAGAGTTGTCAGCCATATACAGCATTTTGGGTACCCGGTAGAGGCCTCTATCAGTACAATAGGATGCCAATGGGCTTATGCAATGCACCGCCGACTTTTCAGCGGGGAATTGATCGTATTATCACTCCAGACCTAAAATCTTATGCTACAGCGTACTTGGACGACATCATAGTGATCACTCCGACGTTCGAGAAGCATTTGGAAATATTGGCGGAAGTTCTGAAGCGAATACGAGAGGCAGGGTTTACTCTGAATTTCGATAAGAGTAAATTCTGTCAATCTCAGGCTCGATTTTTGGGTTTCTTATTGGACAAGGATGGATTGAGGCCAGATCCGGAGAAAATCGAGCCCATTGTGAACTATCCGACGCCAAAGACTGTGAGGCAAGTGCGAAGGTTCAATGGAATGATCAACTGGTATCATCGGCACCTTAAGAATTTTGCCTGCGTAGCTGGACCCCTATTCAGGCTGACACGCAAAAATACCCAATGGAGGTGGACGGAAGTCGAGGAAGCTTCATTCCAGGCATTGAAACAGGCCCTGGTGGAAGCACCAGTGTTGAGTACGCCTGACTACACGCTGCCATTTGTACTGTATACGGATGCAAGTCAATCAGGTTTGGGTGCTGTGCTGGTTCAACGTGAGGACGACAAAGAACGATTAATTGCATGTGCCAGCAAATCGTTAACTCCCGCGAAAGCCAACTATAGCACTACGGAAAAAGAGTGCCTCGCCGTGGTGTGGTCAGTGAGGAAGTTTCGCCCGTACTTGGAGGGGTATACATTTACAGTGGTGACGGATCACTCAAGTCTCCGGTGGTTAATGAATACCCGGAACCCCACAGGAAAATTGGCTAGATGGGCCCTAGAATTGTCTGAATATGACATGCGCATTGAGTACCGTCGTAAGTCGGAGAATGAAGCCCCAGATGCGCTATTTCGTCGGTTTGAAAATGAAGATCTGGGTATTGATCTGAATGCTCTGGACGAGGACGCAGAGGATGGCTGGTACACCGAGAAGTGTCAACTGCTGGAAGCAGATCCAAGTGCGATAGTTGGCTACCGATTCAGAAATGGACGACTGTACAAACAAGTGTCTGCGCTACTGGAGGTCTGATTGCTGATAGTAATGAGAGTTGGAAACTGGTAGTACCACCTAAAGGTAAATAGTGGGTATTACAACAGGCCCATGACCATCCTCAATCAGGCCATTTGGGAATTCGTAAAACCCTGGATCGTATCAAGGCACGATACTATTGGCCGGGCATGTCCAAGGATATTCGGCAGTATGTAACGGAGTGTGAAACTTGCATTGAATCAAAGCCAGTTCAACAGAAGCCGTTGGGACTGATGGAAACTCGAGCGCCAATGGAACCGTGGGAAGTAGTGGCCACAGATACTATGTCATTTACTCGTTCAAAGTCTGGGTTTGCGTATCTGATAATCTTTGAAGATTCGTATACTCGATGGATTGAGTGCGTTCCAGTACGGGCAGCCAATGGGAAAACAGTGGCTAGTAGTCTCAGACAAGCAATTCTGAACCGGTGGGGAACTCCAAAGGTGTTTTGGACCGATAACGGTCGGGAATACATCAATAAAGATGTGCAAGCTGTTATCGAGGAATGTGGGATGCAACACATGACCACACCACCATACCACGCGCAAGTAAACCCAGTGGAACGTGTGAATCGCAACATCAAGACGATGATAATGAGTTATCTGGAAGATGACCATCGCGAATGGGACAAATACATCTATGAGTTTCAATTTGCATACAACACAGCCAATCATGGAAGCCTGGGAGTGAGTCCGGCATTTCTCAACTTTGGTCGGACCCGTGTCCTATGAGATGCTATGGACATAATGACGAGATGGTACAACTCGACGCCAGTGTGGATCGGTCCGCATGAATAGAGCGTATGGATCGAATGGTGGAGCTGCGGGACATAGTCAACCAAAACATACGACGGGAATCAGAACGATACGCTAAGTATTACAATAAAACTCGCCGAGTGGGGGTTTTTGAAGTTGGAGATCATGTGTATCGTCCTAACAAGGTTCTGTCCAAGAAAAGTGACCAAGTGGTTGGTAAGTTGGCTCCGAGGTTCGTTGGTCCATTGGTGGTTGATAAGGTGATCACACCAGTGATTGTTGAATTGAAAACTCTTGATGGTAAATCGGTGGGTCGCAGTCATATTAAACTGCTGAAATTGTTCAAGAGGGCTGAGAATGCGGCTCAAGTGTTCGAGGGTTCAATCGCTCTGGCGTCCATGAATTCGGTCTTGTTCTTCACATGATGGTTCTCCAATATGTTACTTCAGTCTATCTACCTAGTGTCTCTGTTACTGTCGCTTCTTTCTATTGCTTCTGCTAATTTCTACTATTTTACTATTGCATACGCTTGGATAAATCTGTCTGAATGAACCTGTGTGGGTAATGTGAAAACTATATTTATTTCAGACTTCGCAGCTGCACGCAGTTCCTTCGAGACTGTACCACCCCGGGTACATACGAATGGAAAATGGAGATTGGGTCGAGGTTTAACCAGTAATTGAATGCATGGAAACGCCAGTGGGCTGCCCGAACGGTACCCATTGGCTGCGGCAGGTGCTATTCCTGGACACACCCGACACGCCACTGCGATAACCCACCCACTGCGGAAATTAAGCCATTCTGTGATGAATGTGTGATGTTCTTTGACACCGATGTGTGCCACGGGCCCCATGGGCGAGCACGTTTAGCGGCTCGGGAGTTCTGCATGGTCTGCTGCAGTGAAAAGCTGCGGAACAATCGCTGCTGATCTTGTCAGCGTACGGTCCTAGAGCAGCTGTGGGCGCTGCCACGCCTTCCGACATTCACGTGGAACTGGGCGGTTATCCGCAAGTACCGATTGGAGGAGTAGAATGCGTGGGCTCGCGAATCTACTGAAGAACCACAACCATTGGCGGGCGCGGTGGAATCAATCCCTGTGTTGATCTAAGAAGCGACGCGACCCAGACTATTTAACATTAAACTATTTTATACTCTATCTGTAGTTCTGATATTTACGTTTGCTTCATTTTTTTTATTTATATATTAAGTTCGACAAGTTGTTTAGAATATGTGGGGTAAATCAAATTATTCACACCCCCATATGGCCATGCATTAGAAGGCCAACTGTCATGGTTTTTAGCTGCATTTTAGTCAGCCAAGGGCGGTTTGTTTATTATTTCCATTTCTCTGGGTGGTTGAAATGTGTTTGATTTTCTCTTTCTGTTAATTTTGCACCACTTAATTAAATTATCGTTCAGTTCATAATCATGCGTCATTTAATCCGAGTACCTTATCCTAAGCCTTATGCCTAGAACTAGCAAGAAAAGGTAAGTGGAAAGTTGCATTGAATTTACATACACGCCAATGGATGCGAAGACTGCTGTTGTCTCGGCCAAAGGTCTTGCAGAGGGCTAAGACCGGCCTGGTGGGGAGGTGTCACGTTATTTAAGTATCGCGGCAGTCTCGCATTAGGTCGGTGAGCAACAGATGGCAGCACACGCTGCTCACACGTCTCACCTACCATTACTATTATGATTATTTTGTTTACATGTACTATTTTGTATTAATTATTGCAGCTATATTATCTAATACATTTCTTAGGTTTAAATTACTGTTGAATCAGGAAAATTTAATGATTCGATTAAGCATATATTTGGATTTTTGAGATGCTGGGATGAATAATTGCGTATTTTATTTATATGCTTATTATTATTTTGGCCTAGCGACGCATACGCGTCGATGCAACAGTTGGCATGGATAAATTTATTTATAATAAATAAATTAAAGCGTTTTATGAAGGAACCACTGTCTGAGTTATTATATAATCGTAATAATATTTAATTATGATAGCTACAATTGGCCATTTAATGTCGGAAATGGGATAAATTACACAAGCCAAGCTATGCATTTTGTTGTTGGTACTGGTCAAAATTAACATGCGACAGGTATAATTCTCCATTGGTTGAAGTGAGACAGAGATATAAAAATGGCGCCGGCCGAGGTGCCGGTATGAGATTCACGTGCTGCCGTCGTCAGACGTGGATAATCAGCTGTAAGAGCAGGGTGTGTGCCTGTTGCTGTAATAAAATTAATAAAAATATTTTTTGAGACGCCATTTACATTGGACGAATTATTGCCAGTATTATTGAATAGTTTCGTGGATTGTTGCAATAATTTTTGGTTGAAATAAGTTATAATTACTATCAATGGAGCCTGTTCGCATATTGCATATTGGCTACGACTGTAAGTACTTTTGAGCTGATACATTGGCGTGTAATTGCGTTCCTGCGTTGGTGGCCATTTGTATCTCTCACGAGTGCGAGTGAAATAGCGCGACCGGTCAGCAATTCTATGATTGTATAATATATGCGTAATTGTTGATCCCAGTGGACAATAATTCAATAACTAAATTCAACAATTACTATTTCTTTATTATGGGATATTTTGTATATTGAAATTGTGACTGACTTGAATTTAGTTCTACTTATTAACCATTATATTCAAATCTCATCAAACAATATCAGGGTTACGAATAAGTTTCCGCCGTTATTTAACACAAATTAAATATTTATTATAGAAGAACGGTAATATAAATTGATTTAAAATATTGCCCATCACTTGCAACCACTTTTTTTCATCTCTCAGGCAGCATTCGAATCCCACGTCTGAAGAACTCCTTGTCTTTTGAGGCTATCCACGAATCAACCCAATTTTTGGTATCCTCATAAGATGTGAACCGCTGCGCCGTCAGACCATGTGCCATGGACCGGAACAGGTGATAATCGGACGGTGCAATGTCTGGTGAATACGGCGGGTGGGGTAACACTTCCCAATCAAGTGTTTCCAAGTACTTTTTCACGGGAGCCGCGTGCCCTTTTTTTTTTTTCTTTTTTCTTTTTTATGAATTTTATGTTTATTTTTATTTCCTTGTTTATGAATCATTCCTAATGATTTTAAACGATGTGAGACTGCTTGCTGAGTGACTTCTAATGTTAGAGCCAGTTCTTTTTGTGTTTGAGATGAATCTTCCTCCAATAATTCCTCCAATTTTGCATCCTCGTAAATTTTTGGCCTTCCACTGCGATCTTTGTCTTCTACGTCGAAATCACCGTTTTTAAACTTTTGAAACCACTCTCGACATGTTCTCTCACTCAAAGCACCCTCACCATATGCTTCTACGAGCAATTGATGCGCTTCAGCAGCAGATTTCTTTAAATTAAAGAAGTAAACTAATATTTCCCGCAAATGACGCTTACTTGGCTCAAATTTTGACATTTTCAACTTATAAAAATTATATTTTACCAATATAAAATCAATGATATTAATAGGTTATGTTGTTTTTGAATGTCTAAACTATTTTTTAAGCCGGTTATCATCTGCGAAAGCTAACCGAAACTCCGTGCCATCTACAATAAAACGGCGGAAACTTATTTGTACTCCTAATATAAATGGTACATGTTTGATGGGAATTTCAATATAATATTGTTTTTCTTGGAATCGAGTGGTGTCAGTAAGTAAGTATTTGAGTATGAGAGATTATTAATTAAATCTGAATAACGATCATTATATTTTATTATTATTTGTGTTTAAATTATTCTTATTATTTTTGATTAATGGATATCATATGCGAATGATATAATTATTTACAAGTACTATATTATTATTGTGCGATTATTATTTACAAGTAACATAATATTATTTGGCGATTGTTATTTACAAGTACTATATTATTATTTTAATCGACCCTATCTGTCTGTGATACACGAATATAAATAATTATTACATTGTTTATATTAATTTAAATATAATTAACGCAAATGGTCATCAACCCGGCATTTATTTAATTTCATTATATAATTTATTGCTATCTTTTTCTTGCTTTCCCATCTCTAAATCTGAAAGTGCTATCCTGTATTTCATTTTATTTTTATTTTCATTTTTCTCCGTGATATTGTATTTTTTTTATTTAAATTTTTGAATTTGTTCGTGGGGCACACGAACTGGTGCCTAACTAGGATTTCTCACCCAGCCTGAGCAGAGCTGTGGGTCCAGGGAGATTCGGGATATCTCCAGGTGGGAATTTTGTGTTTTGTTATTATTTTTATTTTTCAGTTTTTCACCAACGGAGGGCCATAACGGCTATTGAGCACTACCCACAATCCGCCGTGGGACGTGTGAAATAGTAGCGAACGTTATAATATTAATTATTAATATATAAATTATTACTGTGCCGAGTAAATTTATTTTTATTTGAGTGTGAGTGAGAGTAATTTCCGTATCTTTCTCTCTCTCAAACGTGTTGAGAGATAAAATAAAATAAAAATATTGTTATTATTTATTCAAAATTGATATTATTCATTAATTCAATTATATTTATTTTTCTTTATATTTAGTTTATATATTTTTCTTTTACTGAAACTCTAGTGTATTGAATTCCGCCCCCAGGGGAAAATTTATAATAATTTGAAGTGTTTGTGGCAAAATAGCCAGGTATTATTGTTTATGAATATAAGCAAACTACAGTTTGTGTGAAAAATTATTATTTACTATTGTTTACGTAATTAAATAAGGGGAAATCAACAGCTGTCGGGGAAATTTGATATTTATATCCCTTGGATCTTTCCTATTGCTTTAATTTTATTTTCTTAGTCTTATTTGTTATTTGTCTGGAATTTTTTATTATTTACTTAATTTTTACTATTTCACTCGTTTGTTTTATCCGCCTTATTGCAAACTGCTTGCTCCGATCTTTCCCTCGTAAATTTCCCCCTGAACAATTATTTTGTCCGTTTTGAATGAACGGTCTGGCGCCTGCGTGCACTAATCAAGCCTGAGGAGCTGGTTCAGGCACAATCATTATTTATTCTAATTCAACAATTATTTATTTTTGGTTTAAAATTATTATTTTATCGCAATAATCGGATTCCATTATTTATTATCATTTACATTTATTTATTATTTATAAATTTTATCACACGTGGAAGACCGTATACGTTCTACAGGACATTCGCGTCTCCGTCGCGAAATTTGTGGAGTTTTACGTTATAACTGAATTAAATAAGTTACGTAATCCCATTTTAAGCGAAATTCGGCATAATTTGATATATTTTATTAAAACGCGAGACCCAACATTAATAAGTGATTTTGTCTGTACTAACTGTTTAAAAAAGATTCGTTCTAATTCAATGCCTTCAACTTGCATTTTGAATAATATGTACGTAGGATCAATCCCAGATGAAATCAAAACCTTAAATAACTATGAAAAACTTCTCATCTAAAGAGCTAAATCATTTCAAGTTATTCAAAGATTAGGAACGGTTGCTAAAAAAGATTTGCCGCATACTATGCGAATACAAAAATTAAAAGGCCAGTCATTCCATCTTACTTCACCACTCGAAGAAACTTAAAAAAAAATATGCTCTTCAACTGATCCCATTAATACAAATCACGAATTATATATATTAATTCGTGGTATACCTAGTAAGTCAAATATTATATGGGAAGACATTGTTGATTTGGAAAAAGTATTGAAAATTTTGACATGATTGAAGCTTAATAATCCTATTTATAAAGAAATTCATATGCTTGAATGTTGTGATAATTTAAAAAAATGGCTTAGTACAAAAAATAAAAAATTTGATATTCAACTAACGGATGATGAAAACAGCAAAATTTCAGAGAACAATACGTTGGTGAGGGAGATGAAAATATTAATGCTGACGTAGAGAGCAGCAGAAACACAAATAATAAATGTGATTTAGAGTTTTGCAATGATGAAGTTCAAAATAAAGATAATGAATATAAAACCGATAATCAAAAATTTGAAATAAAAAGAACCGAAAATAATAGACTAAATGTTTCCAGTAAAAATGAAGAACTCAATGAAATTAATGAAACCATGAAAATAATTTCTGAATTAAACTACAGTCCTACTGTTGCAAAACAAAATTTGAATCATCTTGACCATAACTATAGTCAAGCATCTTTATCAACAGAAAAATATGACAATCGACAATCCAAAAGAAGTAGTATATGTCTTGATAAGAAAATTACTGAGAATCATGAAAATATTTACTATTGTGACCATAACTACAGTATGGATATAGAAATAATTACACAATCAAATCACGAAAATATTCTTACACAGAAATTAAATTTCAATAAGCATAGCTGTTGCAAATCGTATTTATCAACAAGGAAAAAGAAAAGTAGTCAAGAAAATGAAACTCATATTATTCTTGAAAAAAAAAAGTAGTCAAAATCGAAAAAATAGTGTTTGCTATGTTAACGAACAAGAAAAGAATGATAATGATTTTGAGATCGATAAAAATAAAAATAAATGTAATGAGCCACGAGCTATGTTGACCCGGATATTAAATTCTGATCATAATGTGTACGAATATTGTACAATATATGCTCTTAACGATAAAAGAATAAATGAATCTTTGACGAATCTATATCAAAGGTTAAAAATTAATGATAAGCCGTTAAATAATCGGATTAAATCGTTAGATTAACAATGCTTTCCTGATTTATATCATCATGGTGTAAATGGTCAACATGAAGAAATAAATGTACGTCTAACAAATTATGAATACATTAAAGTCAGCAGATTCTCGTATTCGTTTAAATCATCAATATCTATTCTTTTTATTACATGATAACAATATTCGTCAACTAGGTCAAGGAATATATCATACATTAAATGTTACTAATCCTCGTGAACGTTATACTGCAGAAAGTTACTTAAAACATTCAAAAAGTGGTCAGTAAGAAGCTAATTTAGGTACAATTTTTGCTCGACTTCGAAATTCGGCCAAATTTTAGAGTAAACCAAGAAATGATATGCATTGCATGATCCGTCACTATGGTCCTGCATCATGGTTTGTTACGATAAGACCTGCTGAATGGTTGTGGGAAGATTTAGCAGCATACGTACAGTTTGTTTATTAGCCACTTGTAAGCAATGTGATTTAACCAATTCAGTAATGTTGGACAAAATTATTTCTGATTTTTATAATGGAAGGATGACGGCTTTACTGATCATGTTAATTGACTCCTTTATTTAATTATTGGGTAACGTTTCGTTAAATTACTTGAACATCTTTAGATGATTGTTTCTGTACAATAAGTTTAACAATTATTAAAAGTTTTTATAATTTGAGTAACAATTATATGAAAAAATTAGATGTAAAATTAGTTGGCTTACAAATTGTGGTGTCAATTATTTCTTGAATATAAATTTGTACATAAATTTTTAATCGTAGTGTAAATATAAAATTTATACGGTAAGCCGCTTCAGCTTTTTCTCTAGTGAATTTTTAGCAGTCACCAGAGCCCGCAAACTGTTGAATGAATCTTCTTTGATAAAAAGAAGATTCTCCTTATTCAGAGTGTAATGTTGGTATCGTAGTTCAGCCGCAGTATGGCGGACTTTAGGTGTAAAAGCTTTACGAGCATATACATACTCAATCACACACTGAATGCGGGAGACATGTTTCTGGAGATCATCAATCTTCAGTGAAAGCTGCTCAATGCGCCCTCTCATCTTAGCCTCAGGAGAAGAGGTATTTCTTCTCGCTGGAGGTAAGACTGAGGAAGCAGCATCGTAGACAGCTTGATTGATGGTGAGTAGAGTAAAATCTTCCCGGATCCGGGCAGATAGTTCGTTGTTTTCCGTGTCAAGTAGATGTTTTTGGTAATGTATCTTCTCCGAGATACATATTTGCCGTGTGTCAAAATCATTGTTGGCGTCTTCAGAAGAACGGCGTCTCTCCTGATGTAGCTGTGCAGGAAAAGACAGACGGTGAGATAATCGTCTGTTAGTTAACAGTAATCTTCGTGTTCGCCGGAGATAAGAGGCATAATCACGTAGATGTTGTTGTGGAAAGTTGCTATGGTTAGGATGCATATCACTCCATAGAGCATGCATCCTAGCCATGTAGCCTCTCCGCTCCGGTTAACTGTTGTGATAGCACATCAGGAGATCAGCTCGTAATTCCTCCGTCCACCTAAACGCGGTCCATTGTTCGTTAAGGTCGTCATCATTCGGAATCTCGGTGCTCCACCCAGCTAGTCGGTAGCCCGAATCCGAGAAGGGCCGGTTGTGGGGAGCACTTCCTGGTTCAGTATTGTCTTGAACTCAGTATGACTTTACGTTGGGGAGTTAACCCAACGTAAAGTTTGTTGTGCGATTGGTAGGCCAGCAGATGTAAGGCTGACCT
>OZ024713.1:5528823-5749101 GCA_964016945.1 Microplitis deprimator
GGGAAATTAATGTGGAAGGAATAGTGCGGCCTCGAAACAATGGTTTTCTGAAAAGAAGTGGAAAATTTCCGGGTAGAGGTTGAAGAACGTGGGAAGAGAATTTTCACCAAGTACAAAAACTTGGGAAACCATCCATTTTTCCGAAAGTCTAACGAACTGACCCAAAAATAGTCAGTTGCGTCGTGAGTCCCGAACTATTAACTTAATACCCGCTATTCTTCCTTTATTCAAGTGATCTCATTTTCATATAGTAAAGAGTAGGCTGCTAGCCAACTTTTTTTAACACCTGATTCAATGAAAGATGTACACATAGTCGATTTTAAATATGAAGTAAGGAATAGGCTAATAATTATTCACCAAAAGATAAAGACCTTCGATCAACGCATATTTCAATAAAATATGAATGTAAAATTATCGCTATTTAATACGTAGTAAGTCCACGAAATTCAATCATTAAGAAACATTCTCTACGAGTCATTTCAACTAGAGTAGGCTGGAGTATTACTCACGTAAGCCACCTAGTTGATGGCAGGTTTAAAATAATTAGATTTTTGTAGTACATAGTGTAAAAGAAATAATTGTCATTCGTATCTAAAATTTACTCAGTATTTGTTAACAAGCTAAATTCCGAATAATTCTGTATTATATAACCTTAACTTCAATCTTTTCATTTTAACTATTTTTAATCAAAATTTATGTGTAACAATATATTTATCAATTTATAATTTAAATTCATGTTTTAATTTACACATTCCTCCACTAAGGTTTCTTGTCCCCAGTCTATTGGTCGAAAGACTAGGACGAAATATCTTTATTTTTGTTACAAATCTGACGTAACAATATCATAAAATTCTGATTTACGATAGTTCAAAATAATTTAAAATTCTTAACTTCTAATTATTTTAAATTATAAAATTATAATTTGAAATAATTCAAAATAATTGCAATATTATTTTCTTATTCAATTTAATTAAAAGTGATTCGAAATTTCAAATCATGTCAAATAATTTTGAATCACCCGAAAAACTAAAAATTACGATATTATTTCCTTTTTCGAATTCATTTAAAATGATTCGTTCCAAAATTTTTACTCGAAAGAAAAATAAGTCAGGCAATTTGGATTGATTTAAAAAGATTAAGAGTTATGTAATCTCAAATCACTTCAAATTAGATTTCTTAATCACGGTCAAGTGAACTAGTCTTCATTTACGAGATAAACAAATGTCAATACAGATAATTGGAATTTGAGTCAATTGTTGGTTAGAATAATATTAACTGTTTAAAAGCAGCACTAAGACCAGGTAATTTAACAGTTTAATTACTGACGTAAGTCAATTAATCTCAATTATGTCTTTTTAACATTAAAAATAATCTGAAACTGTCGTTTAAGTACTAGTTATTGATTAATGAACGAAGCTCAATAAATTGTGTAGTTCAAGTTGGAAGAGAGGTATCACTTCTTAATGTTAATGGTCATTCTGCAGGAACTAATTCGATACATTGCGTTGATGGTAGAAGGCAAATCGTTGCAATTGAAGCCAATGTTCAAGATAAAAAAAACAACTCACAAGATCGAAATGCTGGATTTATAAGATATGAAAATGGTGCTCGTGGAAAACGTGGTGGTTGTGCTCTAGCAAAACGAAACGCTCTGTAATAATCTATCATTACTCATTTTGGTTTACACGAAATATTTTCTGTAGGAACTATATTTTATGCTCACTGATAGTTTTACTTTAAGATACTGGAAAGGACAATATTTTAAGCTCAAAAACAGTCTGGAACGAGGAAATAGGTCCTCTATTTTCAAAAACGATTGATCTGGTCTATCTCTATTTTTAAGCTAAAGAGTTTTTTTTTTAACTATGTAAAATTATAGTAACAATCGAACTTATGTTTTATTACTCTACTTAAATCTATATAATTTTCATATAATTTATCATTTTTACTTACGTAAAAAAAATTTATTCAACTACTTTGAGTGTCAAAATAGCTAATTAGAAAAAAAAAGTTTTACTGTATTCGTTATTATATAAATGAACAAATATTATTGTAATATAATAAATAAATATTATTTAGAAAATAACTGGAATTACTTCAAAACTGATGTTTCTAGAAAATGGACTTTTAGTATTTATTCAATTACGATATTTTATACAACATACTTTGAACAATAAGTGTCAAGAATTATTTATTTATATAAGAAAAATAAGTTATGATTATTTTTTTTCAGTGCCGTCGTACTCATTGATTTTTTCTCCGCTATGACTGAAATAATAAATTTTAATTGGAGGTTAATTAAAGGCTTACTATAACTTCTTATCAAATATTAATTAAGTTGAGAAACGTACTCTTTATCATCATGCTGAAAACAAAAATGAAATTTTTGAGTACCTCGAGTTTGATATTCATGATGAGAAACCTGTACTGTACAGGCAAATTGCATACGAGCAGAATCAATACTATTTTGTGTATCAATATTTGAAATGCCAGTTATGTCTTCATCACTTTTTTGGTCTAACTTTTTTTTACTCTCTAATACCATTTTACCCTGCATTATGAATTTGTTAATTACTTGGAAAAAAAGTCTCAATAATATAAATTAACAATAACTTCCAGATTCTTTGTAAAATCCTGTTGAAATTAATTTTTTTATTTTATTGTATTTTTTAACTTCCCGATAAGAAAATCGACGATTTTCAAAAAATTCAGGAAGTTATTGGTTTCACCCCGATTTTCAAAAATCGGGTTTTCATCATATGTTGACGTTTGAAGGTGCGAGGATGCTATTCAGACATTTTCAGAGCGATGTCTGTATAGGTGTATGTATGTGTATGTGTGTGTGTGTGTGTGTGTGTGTGTGTGTGTGTGTGTGTGTGTGTGTGTGTGTGTGTGGAAGTACACCTCTCATTTCTTTTTAATGAATGAACCGATTTAGATAGTTCTTGCGGCATTTGAAAGATTTCTACTGAACTTAGATTTTCAGAAAATTTTAGATCATTTAGTCAAATAGACTCTGAGGTATTTAAGAAATACGAAAAAAAAAAATTTTTTTTTGTTTTTTTTTTCGATACTTGGAAATCTGTCGGATGGATCAATTCCAAAATCTAATCAGCTCTACAACTCAATAAAAGCTTTCGATTGCCACCAATAACGTCTCAATCGGATAATCCGTTCGAAGGATATCGTCGACGAAAAAAATACTAGAAAATGGTTTTTTGTGAATATAGTCGCAATGACTGAACCAATCATTCACAAAATTCTATCAGCTCGAGACCTTAATAAAACGCGCCGATTGCCTTCTCAAACGTCACAATCAGACAATCTGTTCGAGAGATATCGTCAACGGAATAATAAATGTAAAATCTATATCTGCTTTTTTCATTGAATAACATCATAATTACTGAGCAACATTACTCTAAGCTAATATGTTCTTCTTCATGTAAGGCATTGGAAGTTTCAGCTTAAAAATCGTCATGATCGCTCGTATCACGATATACTTACGCGATATAGTTACAACGTTCCACGGAAATACTTATTTTTAAGCAAATTATTGAACATAATTGTGAATAAATATATAGAAAAAACGCTTATACATTAATTATTTTGGATTCTAAATTGAACATAAAACGTAACTCTTTTGAGCTTGAAAATCTCATAAAAAAAAGGAAAAAAGGTATTTTCGAGCTCTTAGAGCTCGAAAACAACGGGAAGTTTTGGGGCTGGCCCGCAAGGTCAACCGATGCCCAGATTTTTTTAGTAATAAAGATCTTATTGATGACTGTTTGTATGAGTGCTGAGAGGTTATAATTTGGGTTTTTATAAGCTAACTTATATGTTTCAATTCGGCTGGATTCGTCATGGGCGTTTTGATCGAAAATACCCGATTCGAAATCTCTTGTTAGTTGGAGTAAAGTCGTCCCAACGAAAATTTGGGATTTTGCCCCGACACAATTATTCTACCTCTACCACAATATTTGTATTTGCGCTCGCGTAAGTCGAAATATTATGGTAAAGGTGGAATAATTATGGAAGAGTAAAATCCCAAACTTTCGTCGGGACGACTATATAAAGCTCTAGCGGCAATCCTCAAAACATTAATATCAAATTGAATGGACATGTCACAACGATAACAAATTTTTAATTTTAATTGAATTTAAATGAAACATTGTGCATCAATTTCAAACTGACAGTTTTAATTGTTATTATATAATACATGCTCAAAATAAACGCCGTTAAATGCCTAACCTCGGCCTCACAAACTTTTTCATCAAACACTTATCACTTCTGATCGGTCAAATGCAGTGTTTAAACTTTCTTAAAGTATTTGTGCATCCCTTCTACTGCGAAATTCGATGAAAATAGGCGTGATATATCCCTTCTCTATAATCCAAGTTATCAAAATGTTCAAGACAGGTTACCGTGGTAAACTCACCTTTACCTAAAACTGCACCACTAGCAAAAAAAATTCTCTAGATTACACATGCGCATTAAATTAATCGGCTAACGATTGTAAATCGTCATTAACTGATGAATTTGTGCCCCCTTAAATTTATAACTTGAACTCTAATTTTATTAAAAAGTGATTGAAAGTAAACATGAATAAATACTGCATTTTAATAAAGTGGAATTAAAGGAGGATATTAATTAACCTAAAATTTTAAGACTTGTTAGATTTATATTTAGAAAAAAACTTGTCAAGTTTTTATATTAAATAATACATGTATTAGACTTCTTATTAAATTAGTTTTCATGTTTATTGATTAATAAAACAATAAAATAAAAATATTATTTTATATTCTATTAAATAAATAAACACTTGAGTATTTTTTTATAAATAAATAAACTGATCCAAAAAAAACGCATTAATCTAACGACATTTTAATTTTGAGCATTTATTAAATAAAATATTGTAGTGTTCAAATCTCCCGCGCTCTCTTAAACATGTAGACAACTAGTGACATCAAGTATAATACTCTCGTTCGGTTGGTAACGCTTCGCTCGTGTTCCCAAACTCCGAACTCGACTATTATACTCGATGGCACTAGTTATCTATGGAATCATTAACTACTACTTTTTTTAACGTTCATTAAACTATGGATATATTATAGTTATAGTTAGAGTATCAGTTTTTTAAAGTAAGCATAGATAGAATATTCGGTGAGCGTTAATCTTAAAGGACATTTAAATGACCTAATTATAGGGCCAATTTTTTTAATCCAGAAATTTTGTCCAAGATTAAATTATTATTGCTAGTATGTCTATATATTTACAATAGATATACTAGCCAATGATTCAATCCTGGATTTTGAAAATCTCGGATTGAAAACCTGGTCCCTAGGCACTTGAGTATATAACTACATAGTACATTTATCAACTGCAATCTTTCTTAACTTTATGATCTTTCTATACAGATACCCAAAAAATCTGTTGTAAATGCTTTTTACTAATATCAAAAACAATTGACTGAAATATTATTCGATTGCATCAATAGGAAATAAAGTCTTTAAAAAAAAGTGAGCTTATTAAAAAAAAAGACTCTTAGGAAATTTTATCATCAAAATAATTAACTAAATTACTGTTAGTAATTTCGTCTGATATATTTTAGCCAGTAAGTATCGTTTATCGAAAAAAAATATTAAAAGTAATATGCGAATGATAATTATTCAATATTTTAAATATTAACGGACGGTTATTTCAATCTTTAGCAACAAATGAATGCAATGGAGGTCGATGATGAGGCTTTATTGAATGAGATGATCAATAATGTTGATCTAGAGCTAAACCAAGATCATGCTCAAGCTATTAGGGTTACAAATAAGTTTCCGCCGTTTCTTAACACAAATTAAATATTTATTATAGAAGAACGGTAATATAAATTTATTTAAAATATTGCCCATCACTTGCAACCACTTTTTCCCATCTCTCAGGCAGCATTAGAATCCCACGTCTGAAGAACTCCTTGTTTTTTGAGGCTATCCACGAATCAACCCAATTTTTGGTATCCTCATAAGATGTGAACCGCTGCGCCGTCAGAGCATGTGCCATGGACCGGAACAGGTGATAATCGGACGGTGCAATGTCTGGTGAATACGGCGGGTGGGGTAACACTTCCCAATCAAGTGTTTCCAAGTACTTTTTTACGGGAGCCGCGTTCCCTTTTTTTTTTTTTTTCTTTTTTATGAATTTTATTTTTATTTTTATTTCCTTGTTTATGAATCATTCCTAATGATTTTAAACGATGTGAGACTGCTTGCTGAGTGACTTCTAATGTTAGAGCAAGTTCTTTTTGTGTTTGAGATGAATCTTCCTCCAATAATTCCTCCAATTCTGCATCCTCGTAAATTTTTGGCCTTCCACTGCGATCTTTGTCTTCTACGTCGAAATCACCGTTTTTAAACTTTTGAAACCACTCTCGACATGTTCTCTCACTCAAAGCACCCTCACCATATGCTTCTACGAGCAATTGATGCGCCTCAGCAGCAGATTTCTTTAAATTAAAGAAGTAAACTAATATTTCCCGCAAATGACGCTTACTTGGCTCAAATTTTGACATTTTCAACTTATAAAAATTATATTTTACCAATATAAAATCAATGATATTAATAGGTTATGTTGTTCTTGAATGTCCAAACTATTTTTTAAGCCGGTTATCATCTGCGAAAGCTAACCGAAACTCCGTGCCGCGCCATCTACAATAAAACGGCGAAAACTTATTTGTACTCCTAATAGAAGACAGGTAGTAGTTGGACAAAATGGCCAAGGTGGCGGTAACAACGCAGTAAACGCGTTTAATGTTGTACGAGGTAACGGTGATAGAAGACAAGTACCAGTTGGACATAATCGTCATCCTGGAGTTAATAATCCAGTGAATGTTGGTAATGCTGGACAAGATATTGTTGCAGCTAATGCTTAAGTTGGAGGTAACAATCCAGTTGACCCTGGAATTCAAGCTAGACGACAAAATATAGATGGTGTTGATGCGATTGTGGATGGAAGATTTGGTCAACGATTAAAAGAGATAATTCAAGACTCAGAAAATCGGGCTGCTCGAGTGAAACGTGTATATGAAAATCTATATGAAAAATATGAAAATAATATTCGAGGTGGTGATGGTGGCCGTCGTGGATTTTATGATGATGGTGATGGTCGTACGTCGTCGACACGTGATGCATCGCAAAAATCTTAAATACTAAATGTATTTATTATTTTTTTATATATAGCGAATTATTTTAAAAAATATCATTTTTTTTTAAGATACTGGAAAAAACAATTTTTTAATTTGAAGAACGGCAGAGGCAATACCTACATTTTCAAAAACAATTGATTGTCTTTCGAGAAATGCGATTTCGTTTTTTTTTATTCGTTAATATCAATTTTTATTTCATTCTCTGATTAAAGACATATTTTTTTAATTTTATTAATATTATCATTTATAGTGAGACAAATCGCTTTTTAGGTTCGCGATTTCAACCAGCAGCCACCGGAATTCGCGGGTTGAACCCTGGCTTAGGCTAGCCTCGAACAAATTTTTATTTACTTGGACAGAGCAGTGGGCTGGGGTTCTTGCAAAGCAAAGACCCGCACTTATTCAAACTCGGCAACGTATATCAAATTTACTAACTTACCTCACGGCTTATAGATTATAGATTATTTTCTTATTGACGATTGACTTATCAAGTCTTACTTAATTAATAATACTCTTGTTAAATTATTTAAGAATCTTACCAGTAAAATAGGATATGAATAGGATGAATAGTGATAAATAAAGCGAAGGATTAACAATTGCAATGATTTTTTATTGCCAATTACAATAATAAAATTACTTACAAGAAGATGCAAGCGCTGGATATAATGTAGATGTTACAGTGTAGTTTTATATTGCGAGTATATCACCGGTAACGTACAATAATATTTAATTAAACTGAGTTTATTTATAATAATTAACAACGAAATAATAAAATAATATCGCAAGTAGAATTGCCAGATTTCTAACAGAAAATATCGCAAGTTGATTGCCCGGTTACAGAGTCGCAAGTAAGTTGCTAATATATTACAGAATCGCAAGTAAATTACTAGTATTTACAATATTGAATAAGATATGCGATTTATAACTAACTGATCCAGGATTGAAGTGATTGACCGATAAATTTGGGTGTAGGACTAGCCTCGGGACATTGCCCCCACTGCACCTTTACGGACATGCGTCGACGTGACATTTAGTCATGTGACCACGGCACTATGACTATTGTAGTTTTCAGGCGGCAACGAGACGGGGAAAAATGGAAAACACAAGGCTGAGGACGACGAAGACAATTCATATTGTCTCAATAGTTCAAATGTATGTTTAATATTGTCATATAAAGTTGAAATGTATGTTGAATTATTTATATTGAAAATAAATGTTACTTTTCGATTCGATACGATTTATTTGAACGTGTTTGTCATGTTTCCATTAAAAAATAATAAACTATTAATCTAAGTTCTTATTATACTAAGTTCTTAATATAATTCGAGTGGAAATAAAAACTTAAAATTATAATAAATTTATTTCTTTTTTATAGATACTATAAACTAAATATAATTACAAACAATTTATAAATTGCCTTTATTATTAGATTATTATTAAAATCAAGAAAAAGTTTTTTGTAAATATAAAACTCGACTATTTATTTAAGACAACATGTTTTGAGTATTTTACTCATAATTTAATGATTATACAAATTACTCTACAAAAAAAAGAGAAATCTACCAAAAACAGATTCTCTGTATAAAATTTGCGCGAAGTACACGTTTAAATATTTATTATCTTGTAAATGATACTTAATTTTTTTTACAAAAAAATACTGGAATCACGAGAAACACCAAGTAACTGAAGTTTCTGAAAATTAAGAAAAAAATTTCTTTTGAAAATATTTAAATAAAAAAAATACTTGAACGTACTTGGTGTGCGTTTTGAAAGTCAATTCAACATGTTATCCAAATATGAAATGTTTAGAAGATACGGAACGACAAAATAATATATATATTATGTGTTAACGCACACCAAGTACATTCAAGTATTTTTTTTATTTGTGTATTTTCAAAAAAAATTTTTTTCTTAATTTTCAAAAATTCCAGTTACTTGGTGTTTCTTGTGATTTCAGTATTTTTTTGTAAAAAAAATTAAGTATCATTTACAAGAAAATAAATTTTGAACGTGTACTTGGCGCAAATTTTTTACAGAGAATTGGTTTTTGGTGGTTCAATTCATAATTAATTACCATCGAGTAACAATCAGGTTTATTCCCAATAAATAGCAGCCTTCTTTTACTGACTAAGTATTGAGGATAATTTAGCGTAGTGGATCATGAATTATATCACACAAGAAATAATTACTGAACAGTGAAGCGGTTTCAGAACACAAGGTTACTAGTAGCAGAGCACGTTGTAGAATAGATGATGATGATGAGAGCGTCGTGGCGTCGTCGTGAACGCTTGGTGGTGACGTGGCAGCCTTGCTGCATAAGACGAATTTTCCCATTGGCTTAAAAGCGCGCCAACAGGAAGTAGTTGATAGCCAATTTTCCTTATTGGCCGCCGAGCTCTCGGTATGGAGCGAGTTCTATCGCTGGCCGGCTAATATGAGACGAACTATCTGATTGGCCGGCTTGTAGCAGGTTCTCATAGCGTCTTGACACAATCCTGAGGAAGATTTTCGTATGTGTCGGGCCCAAATAGTGAGTGACCTGGCACTATACTCTCTTTGCGGACAATAGAGAGTTCGGCAACTCCCGGACTTAGCGGAAATGCACGAAGCTTATTTAAATTAATTAAGCTCGTGACTGAACAATCCGTCTGAATCTATATCCATTGAGTTAATAAAGTGACTGAGGAATTACATAGCCGATAGAAGAATAAAAAAATTTTCAAAAATTATTACCTACAGAAAATCTTTTGTCCATCGTTCCACAACACAAAATCGTCAAATGTGTTTGGTTCATTAATCACGTGAATCCATTATAAAACAAAAGAGCGGTTAGATATCACGATATTTTTAGATAATTTGTACTTATTTAAATTATACTTGTTTTCATTTTTTAATTTTACCTAACTATTATTATTATTAAATAACGATACATCACCATACTTATCCTTTCCAAATTTTGATTTATCCACAAGTTCAATTTGAACTCCACAATAAATTCTAAGAAATTTGTTTTCCGTCTCCACTGTTTCTTCCTGTTTAAAAAAAAAAAATTTCATCCATCGTTTGATGTTTCGATCACTTTATTTTATATTTTTATCACACACGTAATTATTCGTACTCGCACTTTAACACGAATTAATAGAAATATTTTCACAACACTAATTTATTAATCACGAATTTTTTTTATGTGGTACATCACACAAGTAAATTCAAATAAGCACTTTCACACCGATTAAGAAAAATATTTTCACAAAACTAATTTAATTAATTGCTGTATTCATTTAAGTTATTACACGCACTTGAAACCTACATTATAAAACATCTACAAAACCGATTTAATTCATTACCGAATTTATTCATATTACTGCGCGCACTTTAATATTGTAAAAAATATTCACAAACTGATTTAATTCATTACTAAATTTATTTAGATTCACTCACGCACTTAAGCACAAATTAAAAAAAATATTTTCACCCGGAAAAAAGAAAACTAGAATAGTTACAGAATAAAATGTAAAAACCAGCCCGTCATATGAAAAATTACAAAAGTTAAAATGTATACTGTAATTTTTTAATTTTATCCTGTAAAAAATTATTTGCAAAATAAGCAGTTATACTTACAGTTTGAAAATGTAAATCGTACACAACAAAATGTAAAATAATTATTACCTTTTGCTCAGAGAAAGTTTGTTTTTTTAAAAATCATTTATTCCTCTTTAAAACTGTAAAAATTACAGTTTAGCCGTTGTGTAAAATTAAAGAATCAAATAAGAAAATTTGTTGAGTGGTTCGAGAAGATTTACAGTATGGGCGTTCAATTATGAACCTTAATGTCGAATATATAACTATTACATCTTACACTGTAATTTTTAAAATTTCTATGTCAAGTATCAGCAATGTCATAGCAATCACGAACTTTTACTATTTAAAATGTAAAAGTAGTAAAACTACATTTTAAAATATCGTTAATAAGTTTCAGAAAATAAAAAGTTTACTTTTTTCACTTTCACAGTTTGACAACCATTCATTAACGGTTGAAAATTGAAAATTTGTGTTTCAATTCCATGAAATCACTTGCATTTGAATTTGTAAGTTTTACCTTTTAAATATTGAAATTTCAGATCGTACCACGGCAATTAGCTGAGTGTACGAAGATACTAATTTTACTCTATTGTCCGTAAATATTTTTTAAATAGTATATGTGAGTGCACGTTGCACTTAGCCATGCCTCAATATTAGAGGTTTTAGTAATAAGAGTCTTCTGTCTCACGGGTGTCTTGTATCAAGTTATTGTTCCACGTGGTGTCGTCTAGTGCATTATTTATAACAAATGAAATTAATTCTCAGTTTGATGTGTCCATTTCCAGACTTTCGAAATATGTGAGAATTATTGTAGCATGTGATTGTATGTGTAAGTTGTGATAATTAATAATAAAAAAAGGAACATTAAAACCTGGACTTTAATTTTTTAAACTATTATATTTAAATTAAATGAATATTTAACCTTTAACATTTATTTATCTCTTCTAATGAAAATTTTCATTTGTTTTAGTTTTCCTCTGTTTTTGATATTTTATTAGTAGTACTACAATATTAGTCTTAATTAAATAAGTAAAGAAAATTAAATAATTATTAAATTTTGGAAAATAAAATTTTTTAAATTTATAAATGGTAAGTGACAAATTAATATTTATGCAACGTTAATTCAACTAAAAAAATCACAGTTACTTTAATTGAGCTGTAAAATGTATGTATTTTACTGATAAAATTGCTAAATGAATAGCATTAATTTGAAAAAATAACTGAAAATTCCCATGTTGTAACTTTAAAATTTACATTTCGTAGTGGGTCCTATCACTATTCAAACTCGATTAATAAAAAAATAAACACAAATATTACTAACTGAAAATGTAAAATTTACAGTTTATAATGGCAATATCGTTATTTTGAGAAACAAGTTTTAAAAATTTTAACGTAAAACTTGATGAGAAAAACTGTAAGTTTTGAAGCATATCGAATGATACTTTGATAATTTTCAACAAATATTACAGTGTGAGAAAGTAAACTTCATACATTTTCAAACTGTAATATTTCATACTTAAAATGTAAAACTAACTGCGCGTCGCCAAACTGTAACTTTTACAGTTTCGTTTATGAAGCGCTGCGTTAATATTTGAAAATGTAATAAATGTCCGTTCAAACAGCAATTATTCCGGTTTTCTTTTTTCCGTGCACCAAACTCGTTTAATTAATGACTGAATTCAATATTTTTTTAAATTTATCATCATTTGCCTTTCCCGTCGCGACACGATATTGTGACAGATATTTTTTTTTAATTTTTTTTTTTTTTTGATATTTGTAAGTTCACACTACATACACAAAGGTTACGCGCACTTCTGACACCAAATTGTAGTAATTGGTAACTTATTAATTAATATCACTTATACTACAATGATAAGAAACTTAAAATATGAATAACAACACCACAATTAACAGCAGTAAAAGAAAGGCAAGAGAGATATAGTTTATTGATATACAGATGTATGCTGTTTAGTTGTCAATATAAGATTGACCTTAGTTGCGTATCTATAAAACAAGAGAAGAAGGCATTTGTTTCTAGCTATTCAAATATTTTAAAACATCAGTTTCACATTCGTTACAATATATATAATTTTGCATTTTCGTCATGATCAATTTTAATTAATCGCAATTGAAAAACTAGTAAAAAATTTATTACAATTGGCAATATATTTTATTTACTAACGTACCACATATTAATGTTCATCATTAATGTAAAAATAATTACAATCTTTTATTTTGAAGTCTGGCACAAGTTATAACGTTAACAACCCATTAAGAACAGAAGGTACTGAAGAAAGTGAAATGAGTAATGGAGATAGTAGTGAAGTCGATAGAGATGATGATGGAATCGATGAATCCGATCGAAATGGATATGAGAATGATGATGGTAAAAATAAAATAAGTTCGATAATTATTATAATTGAGTTATAAATGAAAAAATTAATTTACAGATCAATAATCGGCAGAAACTTTATTAAAAAAAATTTATCGAGAATTGCAACAATTAAAAACAGCTCAAGCCAGTTTTTTAACTAAATAATTTACAGATTAATAGAGAAAATATTGATAAAGTCAACAATGTTCAGGTTTTATAAAATTTAACTATCACATTTTAAAAAATTTTCAACTCTGTTAATCAGTTTTCAAATTTTACACTGTAGAAAATTTTGAGTCTGCGGTGCAGTGTTAATGATTTGAGTTTTTAATTTTCAACACTGCCGGTGTGAAAGTTACACGACGCACGGTGTTAAATTTTCGACCGTGTGGATAAGAATGCTCTAACTTATCTAATTATCAGAGATATTATTAAGTTTTTAATTTAATTCCATTTAAAGATACATTTAGTAAGCAATTAAGAAAATGTGCAACAAAACTTGGAAATGTTTTTTTTTTTTTTCAATTCTCATTTTCTTTGATAGTTTCGAAATTAATTCACTGATTGAGCTAAAAATTTTAATCAAATCGTAGCTTTGATAAATTCTTATAGCTATCATGAGAAACAATAATAATTTATATCAATAAATACATTCAGAAAATATCACTCGATACAAATTGCAGTATACTGCAGTGGACGCATACTAATGGATATCTAACTGAAATTTATCAGAAATTATTGTATTTATTTTGAAGCACTAACAGTTGCTAGAAAGTCGTCATTGAAAAATTAAACTAAAATATTACTTTTTTTTTCAAGTATAGAGTTTATCAATATGTATTCCTTATCAGCATGAGTTCGGTCATGTTGGAAGTAGGGTGTTTATTTCTTCAAATTCTTGGAGTGCAGCGAAGCTAAAATTAACATACCAGTCAATGGGAATTTCGCTCGTAAAAGCTTTATTCCCTCCCGAAGTTCTGCTTGCAAGTGATCTTCGAGGAAACACAAGTAAAATTGACAAAAATGCGCGGAAGCGGCCAGCCCTTGATCAAGATAAAATTGCAGCTGTAGAAGGTGAATTAATCTACATAGTGCAAACTAGCAATTTGACAGTTCCTTACCAGTACTCTGGTATCACATAACATAAAGTTTCTTTTTATATTAGTTAACTAAATAATATAAAGACCATTGATGATTTATTTTTTTACTAACTAGATGCATTTCTCCTTACACTATTTTTTTTTTTAATCGTTAACTAGGTTATATTATTGGTAATTAAATGAAGATTTAGCATCCCTGTTCAGAAAATCTCATAGAATCCGTTAGATTCTCATAAATTCCTATAGAAATTTTATAAGAATGGATGGTTCTATGAGAAGTGGTATAGTTAAGTAGAGGGTTTTATCCATACAGCTATAAGAATTTATTGGATTTTTTGACCAGGTATTGGTTTTATTACAAAAATATGTATTTAAACATTTTGATATTTAATAAGACATTCTACCAGGGAAAAAATTTTTTCATGAAATTTTATAGAATTTTGTAAAATTTCACTAATAAAATTTCATGAAGTTTTATGCTGAAAATGGCCTGATGAAATTTCATAAAATTTTATAAAAATTCATAAAGTTTTATAAAAATTTATAACATTTAACAAAACTTCATGAAATTTCATAAAAATCTACAGTCACCATTAATTTGTCGAAAAAATATTAGATTTTGAAAAAAAAAATTGCAATTAGATCTTACAGATTGATCTAATGGATGAAGGCCTTACTGAGACTATTTATATTTTTTATCGACGAAAAAATCCTGGCGACTGCTGGGCTCGAACCTACGTCCTTTCGATTTGAAGTCCTTGCTGCTATCTACTGCGCCAAGCCACGTACGTGATCGCGAATAACTAGATAGTATATTTATCGAGATATGGAGTTTTAAACTTTCATATGAAATTTGATATAATTTTATAAGAATTTATGAAATTTCATATAATTTTGGAGGAACTGATAATTTCATAATGAGGTATATAACATACCGCGTTGAAGATGCCATAAGGACGTATAAATTTTTTTTTTCAGAAATTGACGTAATTATATTTTATAAGCGTAACAAAGACAAAAAATCTGTCTATCGGTTAACCCTGTGGGTCAGCCCTAAAACTTCCCGCTGTTTTCGAGCTCCGTGAGCTCGAAAACATTGTCGGGAATACATTTTCGAGCTCGAAGAGCCCGAAAATACTTTTGTATGCCTTTGTTTTCGAAAAATAACGTTTTTTACCATTTTTTCTCCGACGATATCTCTCGAACGAATTATCCGATTGCAACGGTTGAGGTGGCAATTGACGCGTTTTTTGAGTTGGAGCTGATCAAATTTTGGAATTGATCAAATGAGTCGCTCCGAAGATAATCGCAGAAAACCGTTTTTAACCAATTCTTTCTCGATCGATTTCTCTCGAACGAGTAAACCGATTAAAATGGTTGAGGCGGCAATCGACGCGCTTTACTGAATTCTCGTGCTGATTAGATTTTGGAATTGATCGATCGAGCCATATCTGAAAAATTTGAAGAAAACTGAAAAAAAAAAAAATTGTTTTTTTTTGTTTTTCTACCATATCTTAGAGTCGATTTGATCGATCGATTTGAAATTTTCAGAAAAGTTGACGGCCAACAACCTCTTTTCATAGCTACCTCAAACATTTTAATCGGTCAGTTCATTAAAAAGATATTAAGAGCTTACATCCATACACACCCACCCACACACACACACACACACACACACACACACACACATACATACATACAGACACTCAGAAACCTTCTGAAAATAGTCAGAATAGCTTCCTAGGACCTCAAAACGTCGACATCTGATGGAAACTCGATTTTCGGAAATCGGGGTGAAACCAATAACTTCCCGAATTTTTAAAAATTAATAATTTTCTTAGCGGGAACTTGAAAAATTTGTTTTTAAAAATTGTTTTGTACGCCTTGGTACCGGCGTACGGTTTGTACCGGGAGCCATAAGGGCGTATAAAAAAGATTATTTTTCGGATATCGACGTAATTATGTTCTAAAAGTTAATGCTAACAAAAAAAAATTTTTTTAACATTTCGTTTTTTTTTTTTCAAAATTAAAATTTTTATTCAACTAACGAAAAAAATTTTCCTAAGTTCGAACGTTTTTTATCATTCTCATACTTTTCAGTCACAATCACGATGGTTCCGGACAATAAATTTTTTTCGTCTCTATTATACTTATAGAACATAATCAAGTCAATTTCCGAAAAAACAAATTTTATACGCCCTTATGGCTTATCTGCGGTATATTTTGCAGGTATACGTTCGTATAGCATCTGTAACGCAATATAATAACATGAGCAAGAATATTTTCATAGGATTTTATAAAATGTACTATAAAATTTTAAAAAATCTGAAAAAATGATATAAAATTTTATAAGAATTTATAAATATTGAAAAAATATTTCATGAAATTGAATACGGAAACCATAAGATTATTTTATAATATTTTATTGCATATGATAAAATTGTGTAAGATTTCCTGAAGTGACAAAATTTCAGAAAAATTCAAAAAGTTCTAGATAACTGTTATCAATATTCTAAGGAGTTATTGGTATGAAATTTAATAAATTTTTTTTAAATTTTATGAAATCTGATAAAACTATGAAATTTTATGAAATCTGATAAAATTGTATAAAATTTCATAAAATTATATAAAATATCATGGAGATTTTACATATTTACTGCCAAGATCCGAAGTATTGAAAAAATTTTTTTTTTAATTTCTAAAATTCCTTGAAATTACATGACATTTCATAAAATTATGTAGTTTTATTGAACTATGAAATTGTAAAAATATTTTCAAAAATTAATTAGAAACCAAGAGATAATTTTTAAAAATATTACATAATTTAATGAAATTTTGTAACATTTTGTGTAAGGCTAAAACTTCAATTATGTAAAATTACACGAAGTATTATAAAATTTTATAATATATCATAAAACTTCATCTATGTTGCAGAGCAAGAAATATTTAAACATTTATTTCAATATATTTTTAAACTAAAATAATTTCTAAATTTTTATTGGGGACCGACCATAAATTTTAATTTTATCTTACTTTAAGTTTTTACTTAATCCGTCTATTCCTGTAAACATCTGTCGACAAATTGTTTTACTATTTTAAATTCTGTAGTATATCGAAGTTTTTTGTACCTTATCCTTGAATTCTTTCAAGTTTATATTTTTTCTAATCCTCTAAGTACCTTTCCTATTTATTGCCCTCACATCTTGTCACAACATGGACGAAACTTATCATCTGGATCTACCACTTCCACTGTCTTTCTCATCCCTTCAACTTCCATTCTTAAACACACCTACTATTCAATTAGCATACATTTTTACCAATCAGCCTAACTCTACATCCCAAAACGAGGAAATTATCCTGCCCCTTGTCCTGCAAGAGTGGTACATCGGTACGATGACCAAAAACAGAAATTACTTAGACAACTATCTATCTATTGAGTCGGTTCCAAACTTATCACTCAAATTTTTTGTAACTTATTGCGGAGTAATAAAGAAAAACCAGAAAATCAAATCCGCAGTTTTTCATCAATATTAAAAAACATCACCTTTCTTATCCAAATATCAAATTATCACAAATCAATTATCTTCAAGTATCAAAATATTTAACAAACATTTATCAATAAACAAAATAATCTAATTTAAATATCTACATTATAGTAAAACATAATGCAGAATAAACATTCTAATTTCATGAAATTTTATGAAAATATATAAAATTTTATACCACTAAGTCCTTGGAATCTTCATAACAATCGTTTAAAATTTTATAAATTTTGATGAAATTCTATAAAACTTTATGAAGTGTTACAAAAATTCATGAAATTATGCAAAACTATGAAATTTTACAAAAAAGAAGTTTTGGCCTTTCACGAAATTTCACAGAATTTTATGGAATTTCACAAAATTTTATTAAATTTTACAGAATTATATGAAATGTAGAATTTCATAGAATTATCTCATGGTTTCTGATAAAATTTTATAAGTTTTTTTTAAATTTTATAAGCTTATATGACATTTTGTAAAACTGTAAATTTACACAAAAATATATAAAATTTCATACCAATAACTTCTTGGGATCTCAATAACAATTATAAAAACTTTATTAATTTTCATAAAATTATATAGAATTTTATAAAATTATATAGAATTTTATAGAATTATATATAATTGCATAAAATTTTATAAAACTTTATAAAATTTTACAGAATTTCACCAAATTTCATTGGTATAATTTCATAAAATTTGTTGAAATTTGGTGAAATTTTATTAAATTTTACAAAACTTCATGAAATTTCACAAAATTTCATGAAAAATTTTTTTCCCGGGTAGTAAGTGTGACGTATGTAGATGGTGTCACCATCGTGTCATGTATATATATTGTAAGTACAAACGAAGAAGGTATTTTTTACGAAGCAGTACTCGTACTAGTAAGAACCAAAGTAAAATAGTAATTGATTGTGAGAATGAAGAGTGTATATAACACTAAAGATATTGCTACTTGTTATTGTTGTTTTCCTTCCTTTTGTTAGTTTACAACAATTGGCAACGAGGTAAATGATAAAAATTGAAAAGTAAACGAGAAGAGAAGATGTCGGAAGAATTAAAGCGGAGAGAATTGATATTGATAGAACAGGAGAAACAGTTAAAAATTCAACGTGAGCAAATTGCACGAGAAAATCAAGAATTGGCGAAACAGACGGAGGAAATAGCCAGGTGGCAAAGAAACGCAGAAGATTTGAATAAATGTAAGGGCAAAGAGCAACAAAAGCCACAGGGTTTGGTGAGAAGTGCAGGGTCATTGAGTGAATTTACGTGTAAGGATAATTAGTCTCATTGGAAATAGAGATTCGATTTATTCTGCGTGGTGAATGACATTGAACCAAATAAAATCGTTCCTCTGTTTTTGACGACGATTGGTGTAGAAACATATGCTTTATTAAGCAATTTATGTGACCCAGACAAGGTGAAAGAAAAACGTACAAGTGACTAAGTGATGTCATGAAGGAGAATTTAAAACCAAAAGCTAGCATAATAACAGAGAGGTACAATTTTAAAGAGAGGAGACAATTGGAGGAAGAAAGCATCAAGGAATATATGGCGTATCTAAAGAGGTTAGCGGTAAATTGTGACTTTGGGATTAATTTGGATAGTATGTTAAGAGATCAGTTTGTGTGGGGTTTAAGGAACGATGCGATTAAAAAGAAGTTATAGAGTGAAGCGCATTTAACATATAAGAAAGCGACTGATATAGCAACAGCAGTGGAAACGGCGACAAAATACGTCATGAAGATGTATAGAATTAAAGAAAATGTAACCAGTGTTAATTACATACAAGACCGTAAAAGTAGAATAATAAGAAATAATCTACAGTGTTATTGTTGTGGAAAGAATAATCATATTAAAAGTCAATGCAGATTTTAGAATTATAAGTGTTATGGGTGTATTACAGTGGGACATTTGGAAGTGGTATGCCATAAGAAGTGTTACGTCCAGCTCAGATTCTGAACTTTTACTTTTTTTTATTATTCATATTCAATTTTTTTTTATTATAAAAATTTAGTAGGCGACCAAATTTTACTTTCAATAAATTCAGATTAATAAGACGTAATGTAAGTTTAATGATGCTTTTAAAAGATTTAGATTTGTTTGTTCTAACATTCATTGAGATGCTGGAGCAAATATCTAAATGTAGTTTTAATGACCCTAAAAGTAGTTATAAAGGCCCAAAAGCCATCTGGAAGTACTTTCCTTTGAAAAGAGCTGAAAATATTTATCAACAAAAGCGTACTTAAAATGAGTAAGAAGTAAATAAATTTTTAGAATGAAATTTTTATAAACAAATGCAGTAATCTTTACACAATCTTAATTTCTTACTTTTATTTTAAGTGCACTTTTGTCGAGACATTTCGGTATCATAGAACAAACAGACAAAATAGATTTTAATGACGAAATTGCCATTGTACAATAAATTATAAATAAATGAGTAGAAATCTAAAATTAACGAAATATAATAAATAAATATAAACTATTATTATGAATAAAATATTGTATATGTGGGTGTATGTGTGAGTACACACGCACATGGGCCTGCATCGGGGTGAGCCCTTTCCACTTTTCCAGGGTAAAAATCATAGGGAAAGGGAAAGGACCCAAAGAAACTGTGTTCCGATTGGACACAGTTTTTCCTCCAACAATAGACGAAATAGGACAAAGTAAAACACATAAAAAGGGCCGTAAAATGAAAAATAATTAGTCTCAATAAGCCTCAGTCTCAATCAGTCTCGAGCAGTCTCAGTCTATTCCAGGACAGGAGTTCTGTTGAGACAGTGAGGTTCAAATCACAGTGTCTTCACATAAGTTTTTACACTAGTTCCGCACTAGTATTTGTACAAGTGTTCTCACACTTAAGTTTATTTTACACTAGTTCCGCACTAGTTTTTCTACAAGTGTTCTCACACTTTAATTATTAATTATTTACAAGTGATTAGTTTTCTCGTCTCATTTCGTAGTTGTTATAAGTAAATTTAAAACGTAAATAGAATTGTAATAACGCGAATAAGATATTAGATTCAGTGTATGAACAAATTAAATTAATTAAGTTGCTGCGAATCCAGGTGCTGTAGTTTTTAAGTTTATTTTATGTCAAAATACCAAAACATTTCCAACACACGGAAATATCGCAAGAAGTTGTATTGTACTCAAAATTCTATAGTCCTCTCTAGTTATTGAAACGAATTTTACTGTAAATTAGAGTCGGCTGACTAGCCACCTAATACTTTTATAAAATAATATCAAGTATTATTGTATTCGAATCATCAAAATTTTCAATTGTATAATATATAATAATCTAATTTGTATATCTAAAATCTTTCATTTCAAAACAAACCTTCAAGATAATTACTCAGTGTGATCCCGGTCTATTGGTCGAAAGACTAGGGCTGAAAATAAAAATAATAATAAATTGTCCATATCGGTACCCGCTACCTGGACGTAACAGAAGAATTGGGAAAATGAGGATAAGAAGGTTATGACAAGTATGAGAAAGAATAAGAAGATTATAAAGGATCAGAGGGATCAAAATAATTATGTGAATAATTTTGAAGAAAAAGACAAGGAATTAGAGAATTTATTTCGTTAAGGATTTGATACTTAGTACGGAACCGTTTACAACGGATATTTGTGTAAAAGGAAAATTGATAAAATTTGAAGTAGATACAGGATCGTCGGTGTCAGCTATTTCGCAGAAATTTTACAAAGAAAATAAGGAATTGGGAAATATGATAGCAATAGAAGATTCAAGTCATATTAAGGGGACGTGATGGGTCCAGTAGGAGTAATGAAAGTGAATTTGAGTAAGGAAACCATCATACGTGAATTAGAGCTTTTTGTTTTTCCAGGGATCAGCAATCCAATAGTAGGTAGAGATTGGATTGACGCTTCATCACTGTTCGAAGGAAATGCAAAGACTCTTAATTTTAATTATATGAATAAGGAGTATCCGTCAGTAGTAGAAGTAGTTAAAGAATTCAAGGATGTTCTTAATGATAAGTTGGGGATGTATAATAGAAAGGTTTTTGAATTGAAGCTAAAAGATAAGGCAAAACCAGTGTATTGCCAACCAAGGCCGTTACCGTATGCAATAAAAGATAAAGTAGGAGAAGAAATTGATGATTTAGTAGCAGATGGAGTGTTGGAAGCAGTAGAGAGTTCGGAGTGGGCTACTCCAATTGTTCCAATTTTGAAAAGTAATGGAAAGATTCGTAAAGCAGAAAGTGATTACTCTCAGTTAGAGAAAGAAGCTTTAGCCTTAGTTTTCGGGGTAAAAGCGTTTCACCAGTATGTATTTGGTAGAAAATTTATTTTAGAAACGGACCGTAAGCCTTTAATTTTTATTTTTGGAGAAAAAAATGGATTACCTATTATGGCAGCAAGTAGAGTCCAAAGGTGGGCAGCATTTTTATTAAATTATGATTTTAAAATTAATTTTGTAAGCGAAAAAGATAATAGTATAGCAGGTTGTTTGTCCAGGTTACCGTTAAAAGCTAATGAGGGAGGGGAGTTAGTGAGTGAGAGTGAGATGAGTGATTGTGAATACTCGTATTTAAATTTTGTAATGGATATTACAAGTGCGATAGACTGTAAGAAAGTAGGTATTGAGACAGAGATCCAATATTAAAATTAGTTTGTAAGTATGTAGTGTAGGGGTAGCCTGAAAAAGTTATGAAATCATGTAAAGAATTTAAGCATAGCGAGAGAAAATTGACAGAGGAATCAGGGTGCTTATTGTGGGGCCATAGAGTGGTAATACCAGAAGCATTAAAGAAAGAAGTATTGTCGGAGATACATGGAGTGCATTTGGGTATTGTCAAAATAAAAGAGTTAGCAAGATCATTTGTATGGTGGCCGAGAATAGATGCAGATGTCGAGAACCTGAGTAAAACTTGTGATTGGTGTCAGGAATACACAAGTGATCCAGCAAGGTCAATGCTGCACGTATGGAAGTATCCTGAAGGTCCTAATGATAGTATCCATGCTAATTTTTTAGGGCCAATTGAAGGTAAAATGTTTATGGTTATTGTGGATGCCTTCTCAAAATAGGTGGATGTAAGAGGGTTGAAAAGTATAACATCAAAGGAAGCGATTTCATACTTGGAGGATTATTTTATAACGTGGAGTTTGCCGATGAAAATTGACACGGATGATGGACCAGCGTATGCTTCTAAAGAGTTTGCGGCGTTTGTAGATAAGTATTCAGCACACTTTTGCAGCACCATATCACCCTGCTCCAAATGGAGCAGCAGAGAATGCGGTGAAAACATTTGAAAGGAAGTATCAGTTATTGAGGAAACCGGGTTACTCCGAAATCGAGTTTATTCGTTTTTTCTGTTTCAAAGCTGAGCAACAACGCATTCAACTACAGGTTACAATCCTGCGGAGTTACACATGGGTCGTCGTATGAGAGCGAAATTGGATTCGATGAAACCTGCGTTAAAGGACCGAGCAATACATGTCCAGGATCGTCAAATGCGCAACCACCCAATGAGAAAAAGAATGAGTTTTGAAGAAAGTGATCTAGTATGGGCTAAGGACTATGGACAAAACAAATGGACTAAAGCGATAGTGGTAGAAAAATTGGGTGCTGTGACGTATCGTGTAAAGGTCAAAGACAAAGTGATTTGGGTACGGCATGTGGATCAGTTGAAATCTAGGAGATTAAGTGATATAAACGGCGAGCAAGAGATGCCAAGGTTGCAGGATTATGAAGAGGAGATAGTGCGTAGTGTGGTGCAATCGTGGCCTAGCCAAAAAAGCAATTAGAAAGTTATAATGATAAGGGTACGTAAGTAGCTATTGATAAGTCGAATAAGGCTCCAGCCGCTGAAGTGGTGGTGCCTTCCCCACAACCATTAGCGATTATACGTCGTTCCGAGCGGCAAGTAAGAGCTGTACGGCGTTTGAATTTATAATAGTATGTAAGTAAGAAAGTTATGCAAATATGTTTTCATTTAATGATGGAGGGATGTGACGTATGTAGATGGTGTCACCATCGTGTAATGTATATATATTGTAAGTACAATTAATTAATGTAACGGGACCTAAGTCCACCTCCGCCGACCGGAAGCCGTTTCCTCGCCCTTTTGGGCATACACGCGCTGCGTAAGTCCTTTCTTTTCTACCATAAATATTATATAGCGAAACATTGAGCAAGCTCAATATTGGCGGATATTATAACCCTTAGGATCAGAGATCCTTTGCGTGTGGGTGCCGAACCAACAGCCACTACGAGTCCATACCCAGAGTATCCTAGCATTCGGTTTCCCTCATGCCGGCTTGGAAGGATACGCCCATAGCACCAATTTCATGTATTGGTCGACATACCACTTGGTCAGGAGGGGTCGTGGTTTCTTCCCTCGCCTTCCTGAGAAGACACCCAGTTTTTTAACATTCATACTTCCATACTTAATACATTCACACTCACACCTAACTTCGGACTGACATCCGAGATGCACAGAGTCTTCACAATTCGTGAGCTCCGCACACCCATGCCCAGTTGCTCCGACAACAACTGGGTGGATGCCAGTTGAACCGCGATCTAGTATTCTTCTCCTCCTTCCTCTCGGTGCTGGAACTGGCTGCTGAGCTTGTGGTGGAGACAATCTTTGCTGAAACCATTAAAAACTTTAAAGGAGTTTGGGGATGTGGCAAGAACCCGCCCGATTTGTGGCCACTCCGCGACCCACCCATTTATGCTCTGGAGCACCTCACGCTGAGGCTCGAACTCGGTGCATTTTAGCAGTAAGTGCTGAACGGTGTCCCACCCTTTGTTGCATTGGGGGCATTTCCTATCTTTTGCGAGTCCGTACTGGAAGAGTCTATCTTTAAAGCAGCCGTGACCGGTTAAAATCTGGGTAAGCCAGAAATTAGGGCTGATGTGTTTGTTTGCTAGACGTTCAGTAACGTCGGGAAAGAAGTTGAATGTAATGCGTCCTTTGTCCGTTGTGGACCACTGTTCTTGCCATCTGCGAATGGTTTCTTTCTTAAGGGAGACAAGGCCTTCTTCGTCATCTGGCTGCACGGTCACGGTTCCAAGGGTTGCCTGTTTGCCAGTGCGAAGATTATAACGGGCGCAACGTTCGTCAATCACAAGCTCAATGGGCACTGCCCCTGCAACTACACAAAGTCCCTCATACGATGCCGTCTTGTATGAAGACGTCATCGTAATCAGGGCTCGCCGTTGCAGGGCCCTAAGAGCCTTCCAATCCTCTACTCCACATAGGTCACTCCAACTTGCTGCCGCATAAGTGACAACAGGCAGGAAGTAGCCCCTGTAGATAGTGGACATAGCCGGAAAGCGCAGTCCCCATTCAGTCCGTGCGAGACGGCGTAGACGACCAAAAGTTTTATCTAATTTCGCGCGCCTTGTCTTTATGTGTGTTGTTGGTTTGAGGTCCTGGTCGAAGTGTACCCCCAAGTATCTAACGCTCTTTTTGAATGCTATTTTTGAATTGCCTATAACGATTTTCGGTGGCTTTGAATCATACTTGGGCTTTTTCTGTCTTTTCGCTTCGTAGGGGTACGGACCTTTGTCCTTGCGTGGACCATATTGTAAGTACAAGCGAAGAAGGTATTTTATACAAAGCAGTACTCGTACTAGTAAGAACTAAAGTAGAATAGTATTAGGAGTACAAATAAGTTTCCGCCGTTTTATTGTAGATGGCGCGGCACGGAGTTTCGGTTAGCGTTCGCAGATGATAACCGGCTTAAAAAATAGTTTGGACATTCAAGAATAACCTAACCTATTAATATCATTGATTTTATATTGGTAAAATATAATTTGTATAAGTTGAAAATGTCAAAATTTGAGCCAAGTGAGCGTCATTTGCGGGAAATATTAGTTTACTTCTTTAATTTAAAGAAATCTGCTGCTGAGGCGCATCAATTGCTCGTAGAAGCATATGGTGAGGGTGCTTTGAGTGAGAGAACGTGTCGAGAGTGGTTTTAAAAGTTTAAAAACGGTGATTTCGACGTGGAAGACAAAGATCGCAGTGGAAGGCCAAAAATTTACGAGGATGCAGAATTGGAGGAATTATTGGAGGAAGATTCATCTCAAACACAAAAAGAACTCGCTCTAACATTAGAAGTCACTCAGCAAGCAGTCTCACATCGTTGAAAATCATTAGGAATGATTTATAAACAAGGAAATTGGGTTCCGTACGAATTAAAGCCGAGAGATATTGAACGCCGATTATGCTTAAGTGAAATGCTGCTAGCTAGACATAAAAAAAAAGGGTTTTTTACATCGTATCATAACTGGTGATGAGAAGTGGATACATTATGACAATCCGAAAAGAAGAAAATCATGGGGATTACCTGGCCACGCGTCAACATCAACAGCAAAACCGAATATTCACGGAAAAAAACTTATGCTGTGTATTTGGTGGGATCAGCTAGGTGTAGTGTATTATGAGTTGCTTAATCCGAGCGAAACAATTACTGGAGCCCTCTATCGAACACAATTGATGAGATTGAGCCAAGCTCTGAAGGAAAAACGTCCTCAATACTATTCTAGACACGAAAAAATTATTCTTCTGCATGACAATGCTCGTCCACATGTTGCGGCTCCCGTGAAAAAGTACTTGGAAACACTTGATTGGGAAGTGTTACCCCACTCGCCGTATTCACCAGACATCGCACCGTCCGATTATCACCTGTTCCGGTCCATGGCACATGATCTGACGGCGCAGCGATTCATATCTTATGAGGATACCAAAAATTGGGTTGATTTGTGGATAGCCTCAAAAGACAAGGAGTTCTTCAGACGTGGGATTCGAATGCTGCCTGAGAGATTGGAAAAAGTGGTTGCGAGTGATGGGCAATATTTTAAATAAATTTATATTACCGTTCTTCTATAATAAATATTTAATTTGTGTTAAAAAACGGTGGAAACTTATTTGTAACCCTAATAGCTTTGAAAGCTGTCAACCTAGTCAGTCGTAGATTCGAAAGCTACAGGCTTCTAGGGCAACACCGTCCAGTATAACTTTCGGATTGTTGTCGGTCAAGCTCTGGGAGTAATCAGCGTGTCTTTTTAGCCCAGTTCGCGGTCAAAGAAACTTCGTTAATTTCTCATACCTAATTTTCGCGTGATTGTTTTTCTTAAGAAAATACAAATTTCATTTGGCATGAACTAGAAGATAACGCGAACAGCTAAGACCAGCCAAGTTATATCCTAAAATTTACTATGAATCCAACTGTGACTTTAAATAACTTTCAAACAATTATAAGAGACTTTTTTTGCAGAGCGTTTAATTTTCAACACAAGTATTCATTGATTTTTCTAATACACTAATTCCCTGGTGAGTAATAAAATTCTAAACTGTAAAAAGAATTTTTTCTGTTATTTAAATCGGAAATCGAAAAATGCAATGGGCTACCTCAAAAACTTAAATTTAAGAGCCGATCTTCTGACAGAATTTTTATTTCGACAGATTTCATCAATTTCTCTAGGTGCAAAAAAAAAAAATGTTCTTTGGCATACTCTAATTTTTATATTCTGAAATAATTCCAATTTTCGTATTGATTACTAATACATATTACAATTATCTGATGTTCTTGTAAATTATAACTAGGCAGAAAAAACAGTTAACTCGAATCCGGAAAAATCTGGAAATTCAAAATTATCTCGCACCAAAGAATTAATTATCTTGATATTTGTATCTTGAGTCAGAATTTTTTTTTTCAAATCGACATATTTTTATGCTTAAATTATGCATTAAGTTCAGTAATATTACAATGCGAGTGTTGTAATTTTATTAATCAATGTATATTGGAAATTATTTGTATTTTAATATACTGTATTAAGAATACAGTAAATCAAATTACAAATAATGGTTGTCAATGTTAAAAACTTTTTATCGGAAACTAATCAACGGTTTGGTAAAATTAAAAAACGAGTGAGAAAAATAAAAATTTTTGGAGAAATTACAATGAGTTATATAATTTACAAGTCAGAGTTGTAAAAATACTGAAAATATTTGTACACTTCTAATGACTTTATTGTAATTTCAGTTACAATTTTTTGTTGTAAATTTATAAAAAAGTGTAGTAAATTAAATTACAAACAATGTTTGTAAATTTCAAAAACTTTTAATTGGAAACTAGTCAACGGTTCGGTAAAATTACAAGACGTGTAAGAAAAATAAAAATTTTCGGCGAAATTACAATGGGTTCTGCAATTTACAAGTCAGAGCTGTAAAAACACTGAAAATATTTGTAAAATTTTAATGACTTTATCATAATTTAATTACAATTTTTTTTGTAAATTTACAAGAAATTGTACTAAATCGAATTACAAACAATGTTTGTAAGTTTTAAAAACTTTTTATTGGGAACTGATTAACGGTTTGGTAAAATCATAATAAGTGTAGCATTACTACATAAAGATAGTAAAACACCAACTCATCTTGGTAGGTTTCCTAACACGTTTTGGTAGATTGCTCTAATTGTATTGTACATTGTATTGACAACACACTGATTTGTCATTTTACTCATTTTTTGTATTGTAAAATATTTGTAATTTTACAAAAATTTTTAACAGTTGATAATAAAAAATCAATTTTCGGATCTGCTATCAATAATATGTTGGTTGATAGGAGAAGGAAACATTAATTGAAGATTGCCGCTGATGATGAAGTATAATATTGATATTAAAATTTCATATTTTCAGAGAAGTAATGCATCTTTTATTACAGAATAATTAGTTGAACCGTTATAATAAATATAAAAAAAACGTGAATAAAAAAGCATTGATTTTTTTTTTTCACGTTATGGAATATTAAAGTATCCAACATCGTTTGGCGTAACTAAATTATCCATTTAATCGTTTTTCGTTGATTGGAACAGTTTATTCAATTGAAGTTTTGATGGAAACAATGCTGTATTGTTGTATTTCTGTATAGCTGTATTTCTATTTAAATCTTAATCATTAAAAATATATTCCTACTCAAAAAGTTTATTTATGATTTTTCTATTTAGACAATTTTATCCCGCATTTCTCGATTTAACAATTTTTTTTTTTTTTATAAAGAAAGCAATTCTATTCTTAACTTCATAAGAATATTCTTATCTCTATGGCGTCAATGATATAAATGTCCTAGACCAAAAAAACTTTTAGATATACACATTATCGATACAAATTTTTTTTGATACAGCAATTATACGAAAAAAAAATATTTTAATAAATTTTGTACTATGAATGCTACAATAGATTTCCATTCTATGTGTTTTTTATATACATATTTCTTCAAGAAACTGCAATAGCATAAAAAAAAAAATTACAAGCTAAAAAGTATCTTTTCCATTATATAATAGACCACTTAACGGAAAATTTAAATAATACCATATATTTCGCAATGTATCGGAACCTGTATAACAGAAAATATATAGAGTGTCATATATTTTCCAATATACTGGAAACCATATATTTTGCAATATACTGGAAAACATACATAAAAATATAATAAATACTGTATATCAATTAATATACTACTTTCAATATAATATATCAATATAAATAAAGATATACTAAAATATATATGTAAAACATACATAAAAAAAATTTATATTGATAAATATATAGGTAATATATTCTAGCAATATATTTTTTTTGAAGATATTATCATATATTAATACGGCAAAAATCTAAATATTATTTTATATATTCTACAATCTATCACATTATAATATTCTTATATTATATCATATATGTTTTCACATATAAAGTTTTTTCATACGGGATTGGACAATTGGACCAAGCTTATCTAAGGTTTGGGCGTTCAGTCAGCTGCGAAGACTTGGCGAATGCTAATAAGTCCAAGGCTTGGGTTTCTATCAGCATTGACGATATCTAGGTATATGACTCTTATAAAAACAAACTATTTTAGCAGGTGAACAAAAATCAATCCATTGCTTTTCTCTTTTTCTAGGCATTTGTTGAATGGGGTTAAGTTCTACGCAATACGCAATACGCTTTGGTCGATCCATAAACTCAAGTAGTCATCGTAAGTACCTATTGATTTTAATACAATTATAATGAAAGATAAGTCGAAATAATAGTAAAAAAACAGTGTTAATAGGGAAGGCGTGACCAAAATTTCTTGATTGAATAAATTTAAGTTTTTCTAATAAAAAATATAACCGGGTACGCAAATCAACATTTTAGTCATTTCACAACATTATGCAAGGAACGATGTTAAATCATCGTCACCTTTTTTGTTTTAATACAATTTTCATCATTGCATCAATTATATCAGTCGCATCGAAAAATATGTTTAAAACTTCAGATCCTGAAGATTTTTCCAAGCATTATAGAATAATGGTAAGTAATTCCGACTTTCCTAATGAATGTTCTGTTCGTGAAAAGTAATTAGAACGAGTAGACTTTTTGTTAGATATACCTTAGCATTGTTGAGTCAAAATGGTGATGTGTTGACGTATTATATAAATGATTCGTGAAGAGAATATTGATCCGTATTTAATAAAGAAATTAAGAGAGCAGCAAAGTTTATTAAATTTCTTAGTGATTTTTGAATGAACGTAGTTCATAAAAAAAGGCTATTCGGCAGCCAAAATGGAAGTAGCTTTCTCATTATTCGATTATTTCAACCTTTCAAATAAACATTCATAACAAAATAAATTTTTTTTTGACATTCTCAAAAATTCTCAAGGTTATCGAACAAAAAAAAAAATCCCAAGAAATTCAAAGTTAAATGCAAAAAATTTAAGAATTGAGATCAGAAAATTGAAATAATTATTGTAATGGTAAGTTGAATAACGAAAATTGAAGTTGAAAAAAATCAAATTATCTACCAAAAAGAATTCTGTGTCTCTTACCATGGAATTGATAGTTAATACAAAATTAAATAAAATAATTTGAGTTGAAATTTCAATTATGATAGGTCTCAAGTCATACTTGAAATCATTCATTATTACTGTTAATAAAACTAAATTTAATTTACACACTTAAATTAAGATATTTAAATTTTATTAGTGTTACACAGCAATAATATGAATTCAATTGGCTTCATAAATTTACCAATGAATACAGTAGTTAGGATTCTATGGGATCTATTAAAAGAAGGAGAACCAATGCAATAGCAAAATTTCATTTTAGAGTGGTAAGATAAGAAATTTCATTGGTCTAGACACATATATAGGCATGAAAATTAAAGCTTATTTGAAAAGCTTTTAGATCAATTTTATAGAAAGTCGGTAAGTTATAAAATTCAAAAAATATCGAAGAATGAATAAGTAAAAATATGGATTTTTGACATTTTTAAAATTTTAGAATGCTATAACTTCTAAACTAATCGACCGATTGAGTTCATTTTTCAACTAGAGCAAGGTAGTCACCCACAGAATACGTATACCAAGTTTCAAAGCGATCGGTATAAAATTGTGGTGGTAATCAAAGTGACAACCTGCATAAAATTAGTTTTTATAATATTTTGTAAATTTTTAAAACCATTTATCTATTAGAAAAATTGGTCAAATCAATGAGCTGCATAGTGATAATTAAAAGCAATCGAACGAGCTTTCAGATAGGACTAACGAAAATGAGCTACCTCTTTTCGTTTAAAAGTTACATACAGTTGAAGCGGCAAATGATTTTTTTTTTTTAATTTTACAAAATTTTAATTAATCATAACTTCTAAACTTATTGGCCGAATTGGTTCATCTTCGAACTCATCCAAGGTAATCCGGACCAACGATATGGAAAATCACAGAAAGATAACTGAATCTCTTTTCGTTTAATTATTTATGTGGGTTCGTTTTCGAAAAGGTGTTTCACAAGCCTTCGAAGAGGAGTACTAATTATTAAGGATTTTATTAAGTTGGTAGGATAAGATGGTATATCCTTTACTTACCTTTAATTGATCTACCTCGTTTAGAGGCTCGATTCTCTCCTCTGGATCGGTGTCTTCCCTGCTTCTATGACAAACTTGGCTTAGAGTAACGGATGGATGGAGTCCATCTAGTCATGTACTATTTTTAAGTAAAGAATTGTCTCGTTGGTAAATGAAATCCTTTATTTGACTACGATTAATACACTATTTATCTTTATTTGATAGTTCTTTACACTTATGATTTAATAAGCATTTTTATTGGTTTATTAAAATTTGTTCGTGTCTGTAATTGTTCCCAAGAACGCTTAAGCACCAATTTTAACAAATATAAGAATGTAATTAAAAAATAATTTATTAAAGATGTTACAATACTACAAAATACCGCTACACAACTCTTCACAATACAACGGGAGAAAGAAATCTAGCACTTATGGGAAAGTATTATCCTCAGTTATAAAATTTACTAAATTTAGAAGTTGCATAACACTTACCTAATTGAAAGTCTATGGTAAGATAAAAATTATACACATTTTCAGGTTTTTAACGTTGTAAAGGGGATTAAAGAAATCGCCCCCAAAAAAAGATTCTCTGTATAAAGTTGCGCCAATTACACGCTCAATGCGCGTCCATTGACATCGGACTGCATTAAAAGTAATATTTTCACAAAAAAGTCTGAAATCGCAACAACACTAAGAAACTTAGTTTTTTAAAAATTAAAAAAAAATATTTGAACGTATTTGGCGTGCGTTGTTAAAGTCAATTTGAAATATTATTTAATTGGAGACATTCAAGAGATATGCGACAATACTGGATAATCAATTATTTGCATAACGCACTCCAAGTACGTTCAAGTATTTTTTTCTAATTTTAAAAAAACTAAGGTTTTTGGTGTTCTTGTGATTTCAGACTTTTCTGTGAAAATATTACTTCTAATGCAGTCTGATATCAATGTACGCGCATTGAACGTGTACTTGGCGCAACTTTATACAGAGAATCTGTTTTTGGGGGCGATTTCAAATATTTTTGTAGAGCAAAATCATTTACTTAACTATTCTTTTGATCAAAAACTTTTTTCTGAGATGTAAAAAAAAACATTTTTGAGCAAAAGTTATTGCTTCAAGCTCCAAATTATTTTCTGATGTGTACTGGCAATCTCAAATCAGTGAAAGTTTCCTTCAATTCGATGACAAGTTGTGGCCAACTATGAGATATTCCTACAATTATCGACTGCCATCTTTGGAAGGTAAGTTGAAAGGAAAAGTAGCCTGAAAGTTGCCAAGAAGTGGCCGAAAAAAAACAGTTACTTTCAATTTGACAAGAAGTTATAGGAAAGTTGACGTCAACTTATTAAACGACAACTCTTTACACTCGATTTTACATCGAATTCCGCTAGTAATTTACCGTCCATTTGCAATCAAAGTGGCTATCATTGCCTATCCAAAATAACATTTTTTCTTCAGTTTCATTCCACAACTTTTCGTCAACTCTTCCTGTCAACTTGACTTCAAAAATTGATTGTTGATTTCCCTTATTAAAAGAAACGATTTGAAACGATAAGAAAAAAAAATTTTTTAATACTCTTGAATGCTTTTGAATACTTTGAATACTTTTTCATCGTCCTTTTAATGGACATTTAACATTCCAAATCGTTTCTTTCAATCAGGGTTACAACAACTTTTAATTCAAATTGTACTTATGTTGTAGTCAAAAGTAGGAATATCTCATAATTGGCAACAGCTTGTCGTCAAGTTAATAATAACTCTTGGTGAGCAAACATTTCCTCTGCAAGCTTGGCTATCTGAATAAACACGGAGAAAAATGTTGGCTCAAAACCTACCAATTTTTATTATGCTGTCGACTAAATTTGAAGCAGGAATTGAAGCATCCAAAAATTTATTATGCTCTTATAAAAAATTATAATGCCGCATGACAATTATTATAATGTATAAAAATAATTGTTATTAAAGCTTATCGATAAGTTTCTCGCGCGTAGTAAGTGTTGTGATACAGCATAAAAATTTTTCGTATGAGCATAATAATTTTTTGATGCTTCCCTTCTTGTTTCAAGTTTGGTCGACAGCATAATAAAAATGGTAGCAGGCGTTTTGATACCCGGACAAAATATCTCGATAGCAAAATATCACCAAGACAAAGTGAACTTTTATAAAATATCCTCTTGATTATTAATTAATTTTTTACGCTGCTAGTAATTTGCATATATACACTCAAGCCATAAATTAAAGAAAAAGAACAATTTTAGAAATTTTTTATTGATTTTTGTAAGACTGTAACTTCGTGAAAAATAATCGTATCTTTTTCGACTTTTTTTTACATTTTTTGGAAATTTTTTGTTTTCTTTTTCCTTTTTTCCCTCACATTTACTGAGTAACCAACGCAAAAATGAAAGAAAAGTAAAAAAAAAAAATTATTTCTTCATTGTGATGATCATTATACAAAACTTGTTCCTTTAATTGTTTAGCAAAACTTTGATCGATCACCCCTAAAAAACGGTTCGATAGATCAATTAAAAAATTGACAGAGTTATTAGGGATGCATTAATCTAAAAAAGCCCCTGGCAACATGAGTCTTCTCATCGATATTTACCGAGTAGTGATTGATTTGCTCAGAAACCAAGAAAAATCATTTTTTTGTTCTTACTTCTAATGGATGTTGAAAATAAAAAAAAATTTTTGGTTTAAAAAATGATGAAATGGTCTTGTAGAGAATTTATTCAAATTCTTAACGCCCTCCTCAAATTTACTGTGCGATCATTGGTACTTGAAATATCGATGATCAAAGCCAAAAGAATCATTTTTTGTTTAAAGGCTGATATCTCTGCATCAAATTGTCCTACGAGGTAAATAAAAGGTCAAATGGAAACTGAATAAATTTGCTAAACGACTTATGCATTGATGAAGTTGAAAAAATTTTTTTGCAGCCCGTGAACTTTCAGAGAAGAGAAAAAATTTCAAAAATTTTTGTCTCGCGGTATTTCTCATGTTTGTGCAATAGCTGAAGCTCTAATAAAATTTTGATAAAAATGTGCCAAAACTAGAGATTTCAAGCTATAAAACGCTTTTTTTAAATCCTGACACGAATTTATTCTTCACGAAGTTACAGTCTTACAAAAATCAATAAAAACTTTCTAAATTTTTCTATTCCTTTAATTTATGGCATTAGTGTATATTTTGAAAAAACTTATAAATATATATATGTATTTTCCATACATTCTTAAGAATTTATTTTCAAATACACACACACGAAATCTATGAAAAAAGGGCACAGCATGATAACAAGCATATGTGTTGGTCTATTTTCGAATCAACCCAGACAAAATCGATGAAAAAAGGGCACATCACGATATAACGTTCTCTACTATTTCACCCAACCCACGGCAGAGTGTGGCTAGTGTCAAACAGCCGTTATGGCCCTCTGATGGTGAAAAACCGAAAATAAAATGATAACGGAACCAAAAATTCCCACTTGGAGATATCGCAAATCCCCCTGGACACAGCTCTGCTCAGGCTGGGTTAGACAACCTAGTTGGTATAACAGGGATTTAAAAAAAAAAAAAAAAAAAAAAAAAAAAAAAAATTAATTTTATTTATGACTTAATATTTAAAATTGAATTGGATTCGACTGCGCTCTTGGCCCACGCATTTCCGTTGCCCCCACGCCGTCGACGATCGATAATATGGGACTCTATTAATTTATTGGTACGCTTGGCCGTGCGACGAATGGGTACTCTACGGGGGCCCCGAGTCCCGCCGTTTCTAGAAATTTAAATTTGGAAAAATTTTGGATGGTACAAGCCTGACATGGGATTGAGAGTGGGAAGCTGCGGGCTTCGCGGCGCACAGAGAGACACTCGAACGGGACTCACTGCCTAGACCTGGCCACGATCACTCGCATCAGAAATTTAAAAAAAAAAAAAAATATATTCAATAAAATTAAATATAAATTAAATACTTCCATGGTGAGTCGTGAGACCCCAGCCGATTCAAACAACATTATAAAAGTGAGTTTCAAATAGCGATAATTTTAATAATCAAGAGATCTACGGCGAGTTGTGAAGACCCCGCACTCTTTGATATCTCAAAAAAATACAGTGAGTCTAAGTCTGACCCCGGACGCCATTTTAAAAGTCACGTTGTGGCTATTGTAAAATTTCATCAAAGAAACTTTAAAAAAATTATTTTGCGCTGAGTTTCACAACCGCGTAATAAATAAAGAAAAATTTTTACAAATTGGCACCAGGAAAAGGAACGTGAAAGTTATCCAGCGTCAGCAAGCTCGGGCGGCGTCCCTCCTCCCACCTAATGGCGTCGGCAACAACATCATCAACGACTTCGGTAAATTTATGAAAACCATCTTAAAAGATTTAAACCTTTTTATTTTTAAAAAAAATTAATATTTATTTATATTAAACTTGATAAAATTTCATAAATACGTAAAATAAAAAGTTATTGGTTTTTCGCGGCGTGGGTTCGAAAGCGTTCGGTCGCCATTTTGTGTAAGTGTCTGAAATTGTCTTGATTAGATAGCGTCATATTAAAAAATTTTTCAGTTGAGTCTAACGACCACTGATTAATTATTTAATAATTAAAATCGTAATATTTATATTTAATTTAACTTAGTAGGCATTCTTCTAGAGATACTGAGTCCCACAGACCGTTCTCTAGAAGGTGCTAGAACTTTAGTCCTTTAAAGTCACCTTGGTGCTGAGTCTCACCGACCGCATCACTGGGAACTTTATTAAGGAAAATTTATTAAGATAAAATTTAAATAAAATAAGATTTGGGCAAGAAAGACAATCCAGAAACTTCAGGCGTTATTTAAGATTTTATAATTGCGGACAGTTTGTGTGTGAGAGTATTGAAATTTATCTATTTTCTCGCCAGCAAAATTTGTTATATAAAAAGGAGAAAATAATTGTTATCTAGTTGAAGAAATTTTATATTTTAAATTAAGTCAAATTTTAAAACACGTAAATATTGTCGGGAAAATTGAAACCTTATTATTGTTAAAGTATTTAATAGTAAGTTAGAGAACATATCTGTTGCCACATAAATAGTATAAATAAATTTGGATATATTTTATTAAATTATAATTACTGAAATAATTATTTCTCAAGAAAACAATAATAAATTGTAAATAATACGAATAAATCACAAAATACTAATTCCTTGTAAATATATAATAAACGCAAATAATAACTATTAATCATAAATAATTTTATGCGTAACATTTCTAACGCAATAATAATAATAATAACTTGTAAATCATAATAAATACTAATCAAGAATTGAGAATAATCAATTAAATATTTTTTTTTTCTTTATTGTAATTGTTTGAGAATACATATTCTACAACAATGTGATTGCCTTTATGTCGCAACTGCTTCCTTTTTCTGCCTCCATTGTGCGGCTGTGGTCCGACTTGTGCTTATACTGTACTTGTACCATTACGGTGATACCCTACCCCCCACCTACGTTGTGGGAATATAGGGGCAAGGGAAACCACAGAGAAAACCTTTGCCAGTACAGTTCGGTTTGGGTGAGGCTCTAGTGATCGACAAAATTCCCATTTTACCGATCACTAGATCCTCATCCCGCGCCTAACGCTCAGAAACCTCCGATCGAGCTCAACACGTGGCTAAGCGGTCACCCAGCCAAGCAGCAATGCTGCTTAACTTGGGTGATCGCCTGAGCCACACAAGAACCGCTCGGCTGCCTCTGGCGCCTTAATCAATTAAACATGTAACGCATATCATAATCCATACCAAGAAATAATACATAAAAATCATAAATAATTATCGAAAGCATAGTTAGATAGTTATCGTATATAATTCGTTATAGCTTTGAAATACTATCTAATACGTATACATAATACTGAACAATAACCAAATATTTATCACAATCAATGTTTAGCAATGATAAATAATACTAAGTTGTTTCACTTAGTGATTCCCTATCCACTGGGTTCAATAAGTACGCATTTCATTATATACTTATAGAAAATATTAATACTCCTCCCCCCCCCACTAGGCCGGTCTTAGCCCTCTACAAGACCTTTGGCCGAGACAACAGCAGTCTTCGCATCCATTGGCGTGTTTAGAAGATTAAATGTAACATTCCACTTTCCCTCTCTTTCTTGCTAAGCGTAAGGTTCAGAAAAAGGTATGAATGTATGTGAATGATATATAAAACGATTAATGGACCCATTGTACGACATTTACGGCTAATTCACGCGGTCACTTTGCCCCTCTACGTGATATAACGCTTATACTCTCTCCACTCGGTCACTTTGACCCTCTACGTGATTTTACCAACTGATTCACTGATTCACGCGGTCACCTGGACCCTCTACGTGATTTTCCCAGCTGCATTCGGTAGATTGAGAGTTTGTCGCGACACGGGGACCATCATCCTCTACTGACGGCCCGTGTTGACGTTAGAAATAAGATAATTAATAAATAAAACGATAAAATATGAAAATATACCATATTTATTAATAATTATTAATTTGAAATATGAGTGAAGTTAAAAAGGGCTCTGATTCGGGAATAGAGACAGGGTCCTCTCGCGCCACCCATGTACACGCATACACATATGTGTTTGAACGTGTACTTGGCGCGAGACACTGCCGTGTGTTATATCCGGCTTTCCGTATATATTGAAGGGGCCACTTTGCCGCGCTTGCTGTAAAGTGCAGCGTTAACAATTTTAAGGACAGCAACTTTGGCCAACACCTCGTTGCACGTCGTCAACGTTTCCTCCAATCAGTGAATAACACTTGACTGTATTCTAAATTCATCCAATTATATATCCTAATTTATACCCTCCAGAACCACGAACCAAGGTAATAAAAACAACGAACACCAAGGTGCGGCAGACTATGACGCTTAAGAAGTTAATGTATCTTCCTTGCTGGCCCGCGTGAGTTCTAAACCGTGTTACGTTAAGGCAACCCTCTTTTTCTATTTTCTATTTTTCTTCAACCAAGTCGTTCAGTTTTCGTTATAAAATCTAAACCGTCAAGTATACTATAAAATCCCACGGGAAGATCGTCTCGATATTGCACTCGAGGAGGCGTGGCAAGTTGCTTGTTACCGTAAAATTTCTATTCCAAATTGTCTTTTCAAAATGATACTTTCTTTTCCGAAAATCACCACTCGGCGTGGGTGATTTTATAGTAATTGTTAAGTGTATAAATAGCGATTCTTGTCCGAGTGAATTGCTGGAGTCGGAGTTTCAGACCGAACTCAAATGAGCCAAAGACTCAATAAATTCAAAGTGTAGAACCTATAAGTTAAGTTTTAATAGTTAAGTGTAAATCCGAGAGATTTAAGTTAAAAAAAAGGCCATTCGGCAGCCGAAATGGAAGGTAGATTTTTCAATTAATTGATATAAAAAAATAGTTTTATACATACATATCTTGTTAGTGTATAGTCATGATATGAAATTAGACTCGTTTTCTAGGAGTGAGGGTAAAAAAAGACAACGATTATTATTGATAGAGAACTTCAGATAGTTGATTTGACATAACATTATACAGGTAATGTACCAAACTAACCTTCACATAAATAAAGTATTGAAAATTTAATTAGTATGAGATCATAATTGTAATCGCTGTTACCATGACAAGCCCAGTTTAAATAAAAATAATACTTTCAAAATATAAAATAGCTGTGAAATTAACAGGTTATTTTGTTAACAATAAAATACACGTGACAAAATTGTATTATAATGGGAAATTCATGAGTTATGTGGAATGAAAACCATATTTTCAACATTTTTGATTTCATTAAAAAGTTCAAGGGTATCAAATTATTGGAAGAAATAGTCAAAACATAAAGCTTGAGGTCATTAATGCGAGATTATTAGTCAAGCTTTTAGATACTTTTTACGGAATTTGTGTATGAATATTAGTTTTGAAGTTATATAAGCTTTAGCGTTGATTAAAAACTGATTTTTACGAAAAATCATGAAAATTTCAAACAGCCAAAATTTCAAAACTATTTGAGGGATTCAGCCCATCTTCGAACCTGATCAAGGTAATCGCCTATAGAATAAGTGTAAAAAATTTCATCAAGATCCGATAAGAACTGTGGGTGCTATCGTAATGACAAGACAAGTGATAATCATGGGGAGTAGAGGTACGTTTGATACACCATAAGTAATAAAAGAAATACTTTTAATATATAAAACAGCAGTGAAATTTACAGGTAATATTGTGCACAATGAAATACAACTGACGAAACTGGATTATAATGGGACAAGCATAAGTTATGTGGAATGAAAAACATATTTTCAACATTTTTTGATTCCATTAAAATTTTCAAGGCTATGAAATTATTGGAAGAAATGGTCAAAATATAGTTTGAGGTTATAAATTAAAGCTCATTAGTCACGCTTTAAAATACTTTTTGCAGAAATTATCTAAGAGTTGTAGTTTTAAAGTTATATGGACTTGAAAGTGATTAAAAATTGATTTTTTCGAAAAATCGTTGAAATTTCAGACAACCATAACTTCTTAACTAATCGACCGAATCAGCCCATCTTCGAACTTAACCGTGGTAATCACACATAGAATAAGTGTAAAAAATTTCATCAAGATCGGATAAGAACTGTAGACGCAATCGTGTCCTCAAAAGTCGGTTATATCCCATATATATATATATATACATACATATATAAATTTTCCAACGAATGGTATTTTTGAACTCTACTCAACTAATTATGATAGTTTATGATGAAATTCCTTAAAAAATCGACCATGAGGACAAATACAATAGTTAGATTTTTAAAAAAATCTACCTAAAAAGAACTATTTAACTTCTTGTGAACTGAGTAAGGCGAGCCTATAGGGAAATATTTTAATAAACATCTATCATTGGGGAAAACCTGAATATTAGATTATTTATAATATTAAGAATCACATCCCTTCTTTCTGGACCCAATCATCTCACGATCAGAGACCATCAGAAGCCGTTCACGGGAGTTTGCAGTCCAAAGACCTACTTGCAAGTAAGCAGCGAACAACGAAAGGTAGGTGACATTACCAATTTCTCTAACATATTGCATCCAAATTCTGCATCGAAACTACAGAGAGGCCCCCACGGGGTTTATCGTTCGAGTTTTTACAATAAAAATAGACCTAGAGCTAAACCTCTAGGAAAATCACCCTGTTTGCCCGGTGCCTCCCACTTGAGGCCCACGCAACTATTTCCAATAATTAATTATTATTAATTAATTAAATTCGGACATCACAAAGCTGATTTTTGGTGGCAGCGGTGGGATGCGAACGATACTCTCTCCTTTGATCCAGAAATTGGAAGTAAAATTGACACTTCCCCAGAATTTTTTTCTTCTCCTTTGTTAAATTTGAAATTTCAAAAAAAAAAAAAAAATCTTAAAAATTTTTTTTTATTTAATTTAAATTCTCTTTGAGTGTGGTTGGATACGTATTTAGCAAAATTCTTCATTTATTGATAAATCATTCGACGCTTCTTGCTGCGGTAATCTGACCCCGCTTCATATTTCTTCACAACAGTCACTGAAAAAAAGAATATTATTCTTCAATATTTTATTATAATAAATTTAATTATAAATTAAATCAAAAGTGACCTTCTACTTTTTCTGCTGATTAAGCCAACGGTATCCACGTCTTCGGACTATCTTACCCAGTTGGCAACCGTTGAATTATACTTACCTGCACAGGTGCTTATGCACTCACGTTGCTGTGTAGCTATTCCCAATCTGTAATTGGAGTATCCTCCTTCAACTTCTTCGTTGTAAATTGGGCGTTGGCACTAAACTATCTGACCTTCTCTATAAAATTTAGACATTGTATTCCGAAATATATTAAAAAATGTTTTTTTAGGTAGATTTTTTTAAAAATCTAACTATTGTATTTGTCCTCATGGTCGATTTTACAAGGGATTTCGTCATAAACTGTCATAATTAGTTGAGTAGAGTTCAAAAATACCACTCGTTGGAAAATTTATATATGTATATATATATATATATATATATATATATATATTTACGTAATAGAAACGACTTTTGAGGACACGATTGCGTCTACAATTCTTATCCGATCTTAATGAAATTTTCAACACTTATTCTATGTGTGATTACCACGGTTAAGTTCGAAGATGGGCTGATTCAGTCGATTAGTTTAGAAGTTATGGCTGTCTGAAATTTCAATGATTTTTCGAAAAAATCAATTTTTAATCACTTTCAAGTCCATATAACTTTAAAATTACAACTCCTAGATAATTTCTGCAAAAAGTATTTTAAAGCGTGACTAATGAGCTTTAATTTATGACCTCAAACTATATTTTGACCATTTCTTCCAATAATTTCATAGCCTTGAAAATTTTAATGGAATCAAAAAGTGTTGAAAATATGTTTTTCATTCCACATAACTTATGCTTGTCCCATTATAATCCAGTTTCGTTAGTTGTATTTCATTGTGCACAAAATAACCTGTAAATTTCACTGCTATTTTATATATTTAAAGTATTTCTTTTATTACTTATGGTGTATCAAACGTACCTCTACTCCCCATGATTATCACTTGTCTTGTCATTACGATAGCACCCACAGTTCTTATCGGATCTTGATGAAATTTTTTATACTTATTCTATAGGCGATTACCTTGATCAGGTTCGAAGATGGGCTGAATCCCTCAAATAGTTTTGAAATTATGGCTGTTTGAAATTTTCATGATTTTTCGTAAAAATCAGTTTTTAATCAACGCTAAAGCTTATATAACTTCAAAACTAATATTCATACACAAATTCCGTAAAAAGTATCTAAAAGCTTGACTAATAATCTCGCATTAATGACCTTAAGCTTTATGTTTTGACTATTTCTTCCAATAATTTGATACCCTTGAACTTTTTAATGAAATCAAAAATGTTGAAAATATGGTTTTCATTCCACATAACTTATGAATTTCCCATTATAATAAAATTTTGTCACGTGTATTTTATTGTTAACAAAATAACCTGTTAATTTCACAGCTATTTTATATTTTGAAAGTATTATTTTCATTTTAACTGGGCTTGTCATGGTAAGAGCGATTACAATTATAATCTCATACTAATTAAATTTTCAATACTTTATTTATGTGAAGGTTAGTTTGGTACATTACCTGTATAATGTTATATCAAATCAACTATCTGAAGTTCTCTATCAATAATAATCGTTGTCTTTTTTTACCCTCACTCCTAGAAAACGAGTCTAATTTCATATCATGACTATACACTAACAAGATATGTACGTATAAAACTATTTTTTTATATCAATTAATTGAAAAATCTACCTTCCATTTCGGCTGCCGAATGGCCTTTTTTTTTTATAGTTAATTCTCGCATTATCAACATTTTTATGTTTTCTTATATTTATTCTCGAAAATGAGTGAGATACACCGAATAAGTTGGTCACGATCGACTTTTTCGCCTATCATTTTTGACCAGCTGCGTTGGTGCTTTGGCTAGCACATCTCGGCAGTGAATTGAGGAATCACCGCGTGGAAGTTGGGTGCTTAAACAGTACCAATTCTCACTCAGTGAACCCAACTCATGGTTGGAAAAAATAGACTTGCGGGTCGCCGTTTCCAATTACAAAACGGTACCTTGACTATTTGGAGGGCAGAGTATACCATCAACGTCTAATAGAAACGCGTTATTGGGAATAAGATTCACCGATTCACACTCCTACAGAGTTTAACTTTTAGAAACCCCTCCACCAAAGTCCTAAGTTCCTATTTCCCATTAAAAATCTGAATACAACGAAATTCTCTTTTACATCGTTCTCTCTCCGTCTCAAAACTATTCCACACTAGAGTTCGCTTAAAAAATGGTCTTACCTGGAGGTACTCTCCTAAATGATGGGGAAGAAAATCCAAATGGAGGAGGGGGGGGGGGGTTAAAAATCACAACGATCCACTAAAAATCTACCTCCACAAATTGACTATCATTCAGAAGGGTACTGTCGAAACAGTAGAAAATTTCTTCTATAAACTGAGAGAGATTCTTCGAAAAATCGAATCCTCCGTCCCTGTAGGAGATCACGCGGCAATAACCAATCAAGCACAGCGATTCGCGGTTGACACGTTTTTCGACTCCCTCCCAGACTGTCTGAAACGTTTGACATCTACTCGGAAATACAGAAATCTTTCGAAGCTCTTTGAAGCTATTAAAGAACAAACAAGGAAATATGATGCGCAAATGTGTCAACAGCTAACGAGGTCAAAATCTCAGGCTCATTATCCCGATCCTCAGACCCAGCAGAATAGGTGTCAATCCTATTTCCAAGGGCAGAACCGAGGGCCCGTCCAAGACCCCAGCTGGGCGCCACAGCGACAGACTGAACTTTACGTAGAACCCAGAACTCTAGCATACGGAGTGATGCCTCAACCCATGAACTACTATGGACAGTTAGGAGCCCAGTGAGGAGAACCGAACCAAGCATTGGCCTTCTCGGTAGCGCCCTTTCAAGGTCAATTCCCACATGCCATAATGTACACCTATGAGAATAATCGAAAAGAGGTTTTTAGTGGACTTCTTAGAGAGTTAAATAGTCTTGAGCGCAAGAAGAGTGAATCTCCACTAATATTCTACGTTTATTCTACGTGACTTTGTAGCAAAAAGAGCAGATAGAAGAGCTAGTAATGTGTTCTTCAAGACTTTACCACCCTTCTTACAGCTTTTAATTTTGAAACAAGATCCTCGAAATTTAAAAGACATTTTCAAGGCCTCTGTACGCGTATGCTTAAAAACCGACTCCTCCCCACCAGCATTTGATGAACACGAAAATCATCTTATTGATACATCGTTAAATCAACAGTCGGGGGGACGAAAAGATTCGGATAATGATAAGGAAATTCCGTCGTTAGATCAACAACCGGGAGGATGAATTGATTTAGAAAGTGTCGAGAGAACGATTTTTAGTAACTCTACGATCCGAGAGGACCCTGAAGCGAAGGAAACAGCCTGTTCAAATCTCCCGCGCTCTCATTGCCAATTCTCACGGCGGATAAGTGATCGATAATACAGTCGATCACCAATCAATCATAGGCGGCTCCGCTAGTCGCTAGTCGCAAGACAGATGTTCGCGCTCTCTCACACACTCAACGCTCTCACTCACTCTTATTGCTAAAAGTGTTCTCATGGCTGACGCCTCGTGCATTTATTCATCTCAGTACGTTTCATTAATCAATTGCATTCTCATTCAATAATTTGTCTCATATTGCTTAAAATAATTATCAGTAATTATTTCTCATATTATTTTTGATCTCATTTAAATCTCAGTGAATTCGCAATTAAAATCAATCTCACCGCGTGTACCGGCATAGTTCACGCCTCGACGCCATCTTTGGTACGTGTTTCACGCGAGTGGAAATAATCTCAAATAAATACTAAAGACAATTAATCTAGTGTTTTCTCATGCAAATTAAATCTCATAAAGTGTAAATATTGTAAATAAATCGTTATATTTATTATTTACTAAAATTTAAAATGTTAAATAAAATTATTAGCTACCGACCAATTCACACACACCAAATCCTCTCATCCTCTCATCATATAATTAATTATTAATTAATTAATTAAACACAGACCTTTCGAAGATCAATGTATCGATGCCGGAAGTTGGTACTAAATCGGACAAACCAGTTATTCTAAAATCTTATGTTCATTGCAAAAATTCTTCACACACTAATAAAAATTCAGATTCCAACATGAAAAATCTTTTAGAAGGTCAAAATATTTTAAAACTCACAATAAAGAGATCTATTACAAGCCCTTTGATTGAAATGGAACAAAGCTCTATTCAAAATTTAATAGTAGATTCGAGGCTCGTAAAGAATTGTTCGAGAACAAATTATCTGACTATTATACGCTTCCCAACCATTAACGATTCTACAAAAGTCGAAGAACGACAGAATTCACTTATTGGATTAATCCAGAAAAGAAGTATATGAAACTGCAGGAAATTGAAAGTCTTTCTCTTGAATCTATTTCGGACACCCTTTGGAACACTCAAAATTCGAATGCGTGGCCTTTAGATCTATCTTCCCTGTTAAAAATCACTCCTTCGGAGAAATTTTTCTTTCTGATGACCCAAGGATTGCATTATTAAAATGGTGGCATCATCAAAATATCGAAAAAAAATTTAAAGGAAAAGAAGAAAAATTTTATTTTGAATCATTTGCGTTGTTATAAGCTTTATATTCTTCTCTCTCTCTCTCTCTCTCTTTCTCTATTCGCCGTTGAGACATTTATAAATCAAAGAAGAATAATTTTTGAGACGAAGTCAGTATCTAAATTTTACTTGTCATGAGCAACTTTACATCAATTCACACATAAACTGATTGTTAAAGTCTCAAGTTATTGTTACTATCATACTGTCCCGTAATATTAAAAATTTGTTTTACGAACTTTAAAGAAAAGGGGGGATAATAATAGTCACATCGATGAATGGATTAAATTGACATTTTCCCCATAAATTTTCGAAGGGTAGATTACAAACTTTGATGACTCTCCAAAAGTTAAATCTTAATACGCTCAACTCCATACCCGAATTTTTTTTTTCATCATTCGGAAGATAAGAGAGAGGGGAGGGGAGATGAAGCTCTATTACAAGTCTTCTAAAATCTGACCATGTTAGATTCATAACTGACATTTCCCGTAATAATATAATTTCGAGTCTTAGTTACAGATATTAGTATCACACGTTAAATTGGACTTTAAAATTTATGCAGCTGGAATTACAGTGCCTGATTATAATCCAAGATATTTCCAGTTTCCAAAATTAAATTTACTCAGAAATTCCATATTAATTAAGAACATTATGGATTTCAATTTCTGTCTTCAAGTTTTTGCTAACGCTAGAGTTTCAACGACAGTCATTGTACAGTTGAGAGACAATATAACTTACAATCATTCTCTTATTACCATCAAGGAAGCTGGGGAGAAAGCTTCTAAAGTATAGATGATATTGGATCAAACAAACAGGAAGAGTGCAACGCGAAATAATTACGGCCACTAACACACGCATCATAATAGTACTCACGTTTTTAGGCATGAGCATAATGATCCACACATGCAGAAAGTATCACCTCTTTCGTACAAGAGTGTAGCCGTAGAGACTCTACAACGCCAGCAAGATCTGCAAAAGAAACATCAATTAGGAAAAGTTCTTGAAGAAGAATATTGAATTCGAGCTTACCTCAACGATCGTTGAACCGCCGATAGAATTTCACGATGACTTCCAACATTAAAAGAAAAGCAGTGCATCGCTCTTGACGAGCTACAATTGAGCGTTGGGACTCAGACGAACGCACCACTCAAACAGGCTTTTCCCATGCCATTAGCACAAACAACTACAAAACGGAGTCCAGAGTATCCAAGCCGAAAAAAGTGATGTCATCTACCGGCAGTCCACTAGGAATACAGACGTCATCTACACGAACAACCTTGCCAGTACACCTCCAAAAGAAGAGTATTTACTTGTCTTTCTCAGAAGCACCAGGATAACAACATCAACTCGAAATTAAAAAAATTAAAAAAAATAATAATAATAATAATAATATGCTCAACCAGAAACTTCTTTGGAACTCTTATCATTCAAAATTATAGAAATGTTTATAGAAAAAAAATCGGTCTGTCAGTTGACCCTGCGGGCCAGCCTCAAAACTTCCCGCAGTTTTCGAGCTCCTTGAGCTCGAAAACATTGTCGAGAATACATTTTCGAGCTCTTCGAGAGCAACCGATTGCAACGGTTGAGGTGGCGATCGAGGCGTTTTATTGAGTTCCAGAGTTGATCAAATTTTAAAATTGATTTATCGAGTCGTTTTTGAGAAATTTCAAAAAAACTAAAAAAAAATTTTGTTTTTAATTCTTTCGTTCACGGTTTCTCTTGAACGAATGAACCGGTTTGATGGCTGAGGTAACAATCGACGCGGCTTATAAAGTTTAAGAGCTGATTAGATTTTAAAATCAATCCATCGAGCGAATTAAAAGTTATTCAAAAAAAACATTTTTGAAAAAATTTTATTTTTGAAATATCTCCGAACGTACCCTACCGATTAAGTTCAAATCTTCAGTGCTTATAGTAAATAACAAACCGCGTCGAATGACACCTTGACGATCGAAATCGGTTCATCCGTTCAAAAAATAAAGAATATTTACATACGTTCGTACGTACATACATACATACATGCACTCGGACATCATCTAGAATTTAGTCAAAATAGCTTCCTAGAAACTCAAAACGTCGACATCTGTTGGAATTTCGATTTTTGCAAATCGGGGTGAAAACAATTACTTCTCGAAATTTTTGAAAATCTTCGATTTTCTCAGCGGGAAGTTAAAAATAAGTATTAACATTTTTAACAATTCAATTAAATTACTATAAATAATTGAAACAGTTAAAAACAGTACGAAATACAATATCATACAAATTTTGACAAAATTTTAGGATTTAGTTTAAGATTCGAATATTTAATTGATTAAATTATTCAAAAGTAAGTAAAATAGTTAAAACTCATCAAATAGAATTTTTTTTTTCTTATGCAAAAATGTTTAATAAAAACAAAATTTTTTATTCTCAACTCAGGAATTTAGCTAGAGAAATTAACTAAAATTTCAAATGAGAAGAATTTTATGGTAATATTTATATTCTGAATTAATTGAATTATTATAATTAATGAAAACAATTCAAAACTGTACAAAAAAAAAAAAAAAAAAAATTCTACATATTTGAAACAAAAATTAAAAATTTTAATTTCTAATTAACCAGATTTTTATAAATAATTAAAACAGTTCAAAACATAAGATTACACAAATTTTCAAACTAAATGCAAGATTCATATAAAAATTTAAATATTTGATCAATTAAATTATTTAAAAAAACAAAAAGATAAAAATAATTAAAACTATTTTAATCCAAAAATTATAAAAACGTTTATAAAACAAATTTTTTCCTTGAAAAATTTAACTAAAAAAAATTCAAAAAAATCAAAATTTGAATGTAACGTTTAAATTTTTAATTAATTAAATTATTAAAAATTATTAAAACAGTTAAAAACTGTTCAAAATATAAAACGATAGAAGTTAGGAAGAAATTTTAAGATTCAATTGAAAATTTAAATATTTAATTAGTTAAATTATTAGAGAATAAGTGAAATGGTTAAAACTATTTAAGTAGAATTCTTTTTTATAAAAAAATGTTTGATGGAAACACATGTTTTTTTTCTAACTAAAGAAATTTAACTAAAATTTAAAGTAAATGATAATTTTAATTTATTATTTTTGTATGTAACCAATTGCATTGTTACAGAAAAATGAAAACAGTAGAAATGTTTAAGATATTAATTTAGATAAAAAACAACAAAATAAAATAATTTCAATTAAACATTTGAAATATTTCTCTAAATACGTTTCAAATCGAAATTTGAGTTTTTTGAGAAGTGATTAAAAAGAAAAGTCTTACCTCCAAAAAAAAAAAACTAAAAAATAATCTAGGTAGCATATTTTTTTAATCTCAAAAAAGATAACCTTTACCCAATAACAGTGGATCCTCAGATCGCATAGGTGCCAAATCGGATCATCTGGGTTCACCCAGAATCCGGGTATTGGTGTTAGAATTTACAAAACTGGGCCAAGTTGCATGTTTAATTTTTTTTTTGTATAAAATACATTTTATGATTAATTCGTTTCATTCCTTTCGTTTTTTTTTCTCCGAATACATAACACTTAGAATAACAAGATCACTTTACACTAGTTTTAACACTTCCACTAAATAATCCAAAATTACACGAAACACACACAAAAATTAACACGTTTAGTTCGGATGGATTAATTAAAGATTTTACTTATTTTTCTGAATAGAAAATTATACCGACAAACTTCTCTCAAGAAGATCTCACAATAAATGGTGATCAATATAAAAGGAGTAATAAGATCCTCAAGAATGTATGATAAAGACGTGGAGCTACAATGCATCCACGATCTAAGTGAGTTTTTCATACATTAGAAAGAGTGGGAGGCTAAATATAATTTATTCTAAAGGAATATAAATGATTATTAAACCGAATGTAATGAAAGATTCCGAATATGAGCAACATTAATACACACAAAAAAAAAACAAAAAGCAATAAACGCTTCCAGTTCACGTTATTTTCAGATGATATAAATATTAGCATTATTCCAAATTCAAAAAATGCAATGTATGGCTTCTTCCGAAGGATTCAAGGGTTTCAAAATTCAAAACTAGATAAATGCAAGAATTTTTTCAAAATTATTCATAAACTTAAGAAAAAAAAGCTTTAAGAAAACTGAAAATTTCAAAATTTCTTGCAAAAGAAAAAAAAACAGTTATTCAAAAAAAAAAAAAATGAATTTTGAAAATTTTACAAAAAAAAAAAAAACAAAGATAATTTTGAAAATTTTTCAAAAAAAAAAAACGAAAATTTTTCACAATCTTAAAATTCCAAAAAATTTAGCAAAATACTTAAAATTTTTTTTAAAACTCAAAAATTTGAAAATTTTTCAAAAAAAAAAATTATAAAAAAATTATTCGAAAACCCGAAATTTCGAAAAATTTATCAAAAAATTAAAACTTTTTCGAAAACTCGAAAAATTCAAAACTTTTTCAAAAAAAAACAAGATTTCGAAAATTTTTCAAAAAGCTGAAATTTTTTCGAAAACTCGAAAATTTTTTAATTTTTTCAAAAAAGTAATAACAATAGTTTAAAAAAAAAAAAAAATACTTAAAATTTCAAAAAAATTTTTCAAAAGGCAAAACTTCGTTTTTGACAAACTTAAAAAAAATTGTAAAACTCACCATGGTCATAATTTATGTGCTTATAAAACATTTCACAACTATGTTATGTTTTTTTTATCATCAAATAATGTGGTACATATAACAAATTAACAATCTTACCGACCACAGAAAATATAAATTTATCGAATAGTTTTGGCATAAATTGTAAGGGGACGCAGCAAGTATCATAAAGATTTAAGGGGTTACATGGGTTTCGTCGGGTAAAAAAAGGCCTATTTTCAATATTTTTTTTTCTATGTAAAAAATTATTTATTTAATTCAAACTTTTTTCTGTCTTATAAATACATATTTAAAGAATAATTTCTGAAATATTCAAAAAAAAAAAATTAAAACTCCTCCATTGTGACGTCAATTCCGGTGACCCCTCGGAAAAAAGGTGCGTCCGCGTTGTCAGTATAACTCCTGACAAAATCATCTAAAATGAAAAAACAAAGATAAGTGTTTTAGTTAAGACCATAAACTCGTGCTTGAAGGAAAGAAAAAAAAAGTAAAAATTGGAATTTGGCAGACATTTTTCCAAAAAAATGAAAATTTCGGTCAAATTTGCTTGACATTTTGTTTTTTTTAAAATAGTTGGAATTGAAAAAGAAAAAAAAATCCTTCGTCTAAGCACGAGTAAATTGTATCTCGAACACCTGTGTAAAATTTCATCAAGATCGGTTGAGTAGTTTCCGAGAACATTTGACAACCGACTTTGAAAACACGGTTCCGAGAAAAACGCGTTTAAAGTTTTGAGTAACAATAAAAGTGGAAAAAAAAATGTTTTTTGTAACTTACAGTGAATCGTCGATTCCTGGGCCATAAAGTAAAGATCCTGCAGCAGTTGCAATGTCCAGGACATCCTTTTGCTCCTGTCGATGACGGATTCTGACTTCGCGAGTCTCGCTCGCAGATTTTTTTTCGGCTGCGCACACTCGGTTTTTATCCGAAATTCGGGCATATTCGTGGGAGTTTCGGCCTAATTTTAAATCCATACCGTGCATAATCAATAATAAAGCTGATGTTCCTCCATTGAAGATACAACCAGCGACCAATGCCGCAATATTAACAATCTTTAAACCAGCAGGAAATATTTTTGGAGTAATTTTCCAGATCAACTGGTTGAAGCTCTCGTTGTTATTTTGTGTGAAACCACCAACACACCGTTCGAGAAGCTCATCCTTACTAAGATTATCATATAATGGTTTTATAGCAATCAAAACTTCATCTGGTAATGGAGTATACTCATGTTTAAATGATGAAAGAGTATTTGTAGCTGATGCTCGTCGCCAAGCGCACCAAGAGTCTGGACCTTTTGGGCAGTTATCGTGCTGAGGTTTTGTATCTGTAGAGCTATAGCGATAATAGGTAGCCCATATAGCCTCTTTTATTTTTTCTACTGATTTACAGTTTCTCCTTATCGCTAAACCATAGTACACAGTTAATTTGTCTATTAGTTTACTGGTCAGTTTACCTTTGCCTGAAAGAAATTTTTTTTGTGTTTTTTTACCTTTTACTATTTTTTCCTCAGTTGTTTTCTTTACTAACTCACGCAAACGGGTCCCCATTCTTTTTTGCACGTGTCCAACGCATTCTTTTTTAGTGATAACAAAATCGTCACCGTAAGGTTGGGCTTTGAGAAGACCAGAGTAGGTTTTTGAGTCCCCATCTCCTATATAATTTACGAACCTCAGTCCATATTTGACAATCGAGCGTTTAAACATTACAATAACCGATGAGACTTCCATGTTTCCTGATGCTCCAGTGTGATTGGCGGTGCATTGATTTGTTTCAATGTGTTCTTCTTTCCATTCTTCATATTCTGCAGTATCTAATTTTTTTTTTCGAGCTTTCACATAACTTACAATAAGAAGATTTCACCAACACATCCAACACTTTTCCCGAATAATATCCGATTAGTGAACTCACACCATATAGTGATGAGAAACCACGTTTCTTCCAGGTACCGTCACCGGAAACACTCACATCTGTCGTATCTTGTAAATCGTTTTCAATATTTGTAAATTGTTTTTCTTTTTCAGCAGCAGATGAGAATAGAGTCTGAGTAACTATCTCAATACACTCATGTATTTTATCAATATAAAAATCGTATGTAGACTGGTTTAAAAATGAACTGCTTATGTCCATCAAACCGCAGAATTTCTTGCATCCGGCGAGCCCTAAGCCCAATATTCTCATCACAAAAATGAACCGGTGATTTAATTCATACATTCTTCCGATTGTTTGACAAGATAAAATATATTTTGGATCACATCGTTCACATTCTACTACGATTTTATATCCCAGACCAAATTTCGAACATTGCTTAAATTGTACTTTACCATTACACAATTGATCTTCATCTTTATCGTCAATAATGTTAGAACACCGCACAAACGATGAGAGAGTTGAGAAAACCAAGGAAAAATCTATGATTGAATATTAGAGCGTATCTTCTTCTGGCACGTGCTCTTTATCATCACCTTTTAATTTTTTTGCTGAGGTGCTTGTGAAGGAACTATCATCAGTTTCCGGATCGTTAGGATTAAAGGACTGTCTCCTTTTTCTCAGTTTATCTTTTCTACGAGCTCCAAGGGTTAACTGTTTTCTTGAAATTTTATGCATTGTTTATCAACTTCACAAATGACACTAGATAACCACAAATAATACCACGTTTTTAATAAACTATATGATAGAAACTTGAGATAACCTCAAATGAACCTCGTCCTTCAAGAAGTAATCACCAAATAAAATATTTCAAACTAGTTTTCCTTAGGAAGTGAAAGTAATATACAACAATGACAGACAAACAATAGACGAGCAGCTGCTCACTATACCTGAGGCGCGCTGACCCTTCTATACCTGACTTGGAGCGCACACCTTCCAAAAGTTGTATCTCCAAAACTATTATTCGGATCGACATGAAAATTCAAGACAATATTCTTGAGATGTTGTAGAAATTAATGAGCCAAAAAAAAATCGATTTTTTGAACCCACGAAACCCATGTAACCCCTTAACTTAAGTCAAAATTGACGATGAGCTTTCCAGCGGGCGAATCCAAGAGACCCCAGTGTACAAAGAAAGGTCACTAGAAGTACCCTTCCTTTGGGGGGGGGGGGGGTACTGTTATATCCGGCTTGCCGTATATATTAAAGGGGTCTCTTTGCCGCGCTTGCTGTAAAGTGCAGCGTTAACAATTTTAAGGACAGCAACTTCGGCCAACACCTCGTTGCACGTCGTCAACGTTTCCTCCAATCAGGGAATTACACTTGACTGTATTCTAAATACATCCAATTATATATCTTAAATTATTCCCTCCAGAACCGCGAACCGAGGTAATAAAAACAACGAACACCAAGGTGCGGCAGCCTATGACGCTTGAGAAGTTAATGTATTTTCCTTGCTGGCCCGCGTGAGTTCTAAACCGTGTTACGTTAAGGCAACCCTCTTTTTCTATTTTCTATTTTTCTTCAACCGAGTCGTTCAGTTTTCGTTATAAAATCTAAACCGTCAAGTATACTATAAAATCCCACGGGAAGATCGTCTCGATATTGCACTCGAGGAGGCGTGGCAAGTTGCTTGTTACCGTAAAATTTCTATTCCAAATTGTCTTTTCAAAATTATACTTTCTTTTCCGAAAATCACCATTCAGCGTGGGTGATTTTATAATAATTGTTAAGTGTATGAATAGCGATTCTCGTCCGAGTGAATTGCTGGAGTCGGAGTTTCAGACCAAACTCAAATGAGCCAAAGACTCAATAAATTCAAAGTGTAAAACCTATAAATTAAGTTTTAATAGTTAAGTGTAAATCCGAGCGATTTAAGTTAAAGAAAAGAACTATTTAATTTCTTGTGAACTGAGTAAGGCGAGCCTATAGGAAAATATTTTAATAAACATCTATCATTGGGGAAAACCTGAATATTAGATTATTTATAATATTAAGAACCACATCCCTTCTTTCTGGACCCAATCATTTCACGATCAGAGACCATCAGAAGCCGTTCACGGGAGTTTGCAGTCCAAAGACCTACTTGCAAGTAAGCAGCGAACAACGAAAGGTAGGTGACATTACCAATTTCTCTAACATATTGCATCCAAATTCTGCATCGAAACTACAGAGAGGCCCCCACGGGGTTTATCGTTCGAGTTTTTACAATAAAAATAGACCTAGAGCTAAACCTCTAGGAAAATCACCCTGTTTGCCCGGTGCCTCCCACTTGAGGCCCACGCAACTATTTCCAATAATTAATTATTATTAATTAATTAAATCCGGACATAACACGTGTCTCCGGATTCACTCAATTGATTAGTATTAGGGTCGTTGAGTCTAACTATCAAGCTCTGATTCTCCGTTTTCGAGCTTTTTAGAACTATTTCTAGCTGTGATAACTTTTATCTTTCGATCATTGATATTTTATTAAACGATGATTATACGCAAATCAATCATCAATTTTAAGAACTTAAATATATAAATAAATAATTTTCCTGATTTTCATCCAAAACTGAAGATTATTTTATGCTATGTAACGAGAAAAAGAACGAAAATTTTTTTTCGTTCTTATAACGGAATTTCGAGCTTGAAAACGCTTTTCTAACGCTTCACTATGAAAGTCGCCGATTTTCAAAAAATTCGAGAAGTTTTTGTTTTTACCCTGGTTCTTGGAAATCGAGTTTGTGTCGGATGTCGGATGAAACTATTCTGACTATTTTTAGAATGATGCCCAATCGTCTTTATTTGTGTGTGTGTGTGCCCGGGAAAAACGGGTCATATATAATCATGGATGGCCGTATACTTATCATATATGACTTATACACAGCAAAAAAGATTTATTTGAGCCAACTAAGATTTATTTGAGTCAAAGATATCGTATATTTGGATATGGCCAAATAAATATTTAATTGTGAGAAAGATATAATATATATTCAAGTAGTTTAATTGCGTGAAATAAGTGATTTATTTGTGGTAAAAAAATGATTCAATTGCTACAAATAAATAAGGGCTTCAAATATATGTATAGTATAGCCAAATTTTAGGTTATTTGTTCCAAATTTAATATCTTCACCACTCATATATCAATTACTTACCACAAATAAATGATATATTTCTGTTAAATCATAAAATTATTTGAATCAACTGTCATATTTAGTTGTACCAAATACATTTATTTGTCATTAAGAAATATTTAAAAAAAAGCCACAAATAAATTGATTTATTTAAGATAAATATTTTTTTTTTTCAGTGTAAGTGACCAAATACGGTCATATACAGTTTTCGAATGATTTCATATATGGCCATAGGTTATATATTGCTATGCATGGGTATGTATACTCTTACATAGCTATATATCAGAATACACCATTTACTTTTTCTCTTCTCGAAAATTATATATGGGCATATATGACTTAATCAAAACATATGTGGCCGTATATGGGCATATATAGTTTTCAAATAATTCTGTACCTAGCCATATTTGACTATTCATAACTATATATGCTCATGTATGAGCATATATATTTATTGAGTTATTCCATATATAGCTATATGTGGCCATATATGTTTATATGTGGGCATATATTGTCATACATGAATAAAAGTACATAACCTATTATTTAGTCATCTTAGATATTATATATGAGCATATATGACTTGGTCAGGGCATATAAAACCATATAAAGAAACACATAGTTTCCAAGTGATTTCATGTATGAATTTTTTTTTATTCAAAACCGTAAATAGACCGTATATGCACATATATGGTGTATATATTGTAACGGGGAAAATAAGGTTACTTTATCGACCAACATTCTGATTTTTCACTGATGGTCACTTACCCTACCTGTAACCCCAAACGAGCATTCAAAAAGTTTTTTGACTTGTCGCCGAGTGCGCTCATTGAAAATACTCGCATACTAGGCCCAATTGTTATGAAGTAGGGGAGGAGTTTTCCGATAACAGCCGAAGACAATCGAGTGAAATTAATAAAAACAGAAGACAGCAGTGGAGACAAACACAGCCAAGAGGACCGGATACCCATCCAGATGTAGAGGACTGCTGACTATCCGAACATTAGCAGCGTGAAGGAGAGCGAGTAATTTAGAAAACATGAGAATTGATATGAAAGAGAAGTTAACTCCAGCAAAAGAACACGAGACACCCAGAACACATAAGACTGATCAGGGTCTGAAAAAACTCCAGATAAATAAGACAAAGATCACGACGAAAATAAAAGGATCAACGTAAATTGTAATAGGTATTTATTGTAATATTCCAGGCAGCGACGCCGGAATATTCATCAACTAAAGACGCAGTTATACGTCGTGTCCGCAGAGTTTTGTCGTGTCAATTAACGTGATCGTAGCGTCTAAGCTGTATAAATAAAGTAATTGTTAATTCATTACTTTAGTAATCAATTCATAAGCCCGGCATTAAAGCATTAGTGTTCTCGACGTTTCTCGAAAAGTCCGGATTTACTGCGTCTCATTTTCCAGGCTGGTCGTATAAATCACTCACCGAAAAATTATTCCAATCTAGTCAGAATTAACTAGTCTTAAAATTAGAATAAACTAATTGAAATCAAATACAATTAATAAATTTAAAAAAATCAATTAAAAAATCAAAAACGTTAAAAATGTTGTGAAGTAAACTGCGTAGAATCGATGTTCAAGTTTTGAGAATTGGGTTTTATGGGAGTGATGAAAAGTTAAGCTTAAAATTAAATTAAAGGAATGTAATCTTGGCAATAGAAAATAATTGGCATAAAGAAAATGTTAGCATCATAAATAATTAATTTTATTGATAAGCGATTATAAAATGTGGTGAATAGTCATATGAAAATCAATTTTATGTGAGGAAATAGGAAAGATGGAATTTTATATCATTAAAATGTTGTGTGAGTTGTGACGTTACATTGCCGAGGAGGTGGAGTTGGAGAGTGAGTAAGTGTGAGTCCGTGTGATAGAGAGAGAAAAAGTGAGTATGTGTGTGGGTTAAGTATGATAGATATTGAGTTGAGAGTATGGAGTATATGTGTGTGGTAAGTTAAGTGTATTCAGAGTAAGAGTACGTGTACGGTACGTTGGTTGTTTTGGAGTGTCTGTGTGGTAGAGCGTGGATTTAACGAGGAATATCTAGCTGAGTCGCGGATAGTGGCCAAGATAACGTGCCTCCCGACCAGTGATGATGACTAGGCCTAGGCTTAGCCCTCGGGGTTGACGTGGTGATCACGGAGGAGCGACTGAGATGTCGCCGCCCCTTCGTGTTGATACCCGGAGTTAGCTGGGGTACGTGTACGTTTATTTGGGGATGGCAGGCCTCGTTTGCGATGCTCGAGGAAGCCAAAAATTCGCTAACTTCGGATATCACGGGGAGTGACATTGCGGGAAGACCCGTGAGTCCACGGCTTGTATGTGGTGGGGAAGAATGGATGGAGAAGCGAGAATGTGAGAGTGACTGAAAGTAGTAGAGCGTGCGAGTGAATGGAGTGGGAGGACCGAGAAGGGGAGTTGAGAGTAGACCATGGAGTCGGAGAGTTGGGATTCGGAGTCGCTCGAGTACGAGCTGACCCAGGAGTAGAGTTTTGGAGTTTGGAAGCGAGTGGTGGCGAGTCGGAGAGTCTCTGAGATAGACCTCGACCGCAACCCTGGTTTGTCGTCGTTTGGAGCTTGTGGCTCAGTTAGTTGTGCTCTTGGAGCCGTTTATCGTGCGAATTGTTGTCGCGAATTACCGCATTATTTTCGTTTATTTTATTAATTATTGTGTTAAGTTTTGTGATTCGTCGTCCACGAGAGGTTCCCGATGGCGTACTCAGGTATTTATTCGGTTGATGGACCGAGAGTACTCGACCGCGGGCCATTTGGGCCCTCCGCGTCACTCTCGTGTCATCTGTACGGTATTTTATTTATTTCCGTTTCTTTATTTGATTTTCTTAATTTAAATGTGATTAATTGGCTTCTTACGCGTCGAAAGAACCGCGACCCTCTCTCCACAACCTAGCATACTGAGCGCACCAGGACATGCCGCTACCACCGTCCATTTCTCTCATCTCCGAAGGATTTAGATTTTAGGTTTTAATTTACGTGTACGTTTAGACCGGTTGCCGATACCGGGGAAATAAAAGTCGGCTGGCGCCCGTCAGGATCTGGAGGAAATGAGAGGAGTGATCGGTGGGCGAAGTGTGACGTAGCCCGATTTTGTGTAATTGGAGTTCAGATAATTGAGTACTTTTATTGGGTAATGATTTATGTATAATTTTGTTGAGTTTATCGAGTAATAAGTAAAAGTTACGTTACAAATTGGCGCCCAACGTGGGGCCCACAGCGAAAAGGAGCCGATTTTTTTTTGTTAATAACATTTATTTTATTTATCATATTTTTTTTTTTCTCTTTCCCTGGATTATTTAATTCCAATTTTTTTTTCTTGGCATTTTGTTTATCAGTAGTCTTAGTTGATTCCTGGAATTTATTTTATTATATTTTATTTTTGCTCCTCGAGTTTTTTTTTTGTCTCCGTTTATTGATTTATTGTAATTTTAATATTTTATTTTTTTTTCTCTGTGTATCGGAAACTCGAGAAAGTTTAGTTTTTTTCTCTCTTTGTAGTTACTTGTCGAAGTATTTACTTAGAGAATTAAAGGAATTTATTAAGTCTAAAATTCCTTTGGTGGGTACGACATCGGAACCTAAAAATAATATTTTTAATCCCTGGAAGAATTTTTCGGCGAATCATGACGTAACGACAGAAGTATTTTGTTGTTCGACTACGTACTCGGGTAGGCCTGACTTCGGTTAGCAACAGCCGGCCGAGCGCGGGACAACTTCGAGGTGCGACGCGACTATCGGGTGTCTAGTAGCGAGTCACGTGGCCCTCGAGGCCCGCTAGTATTGGCTCGCCCCACTATTCTCGACCACCAGACTTTGGAACAGGCCCGAGACGCACCACAGTGTTACAAAGTTTCTGAGCGACCGGACGTGTTCCACATACAGTTATCTTTGTACCGCATTCTATTGTCTTATTACAATTCAGCTATTACGTTGCAATTCATTTGCATTAATACCATTCAATTGCGACATCATCAGTAATTATTCGCCGAATTATTGTGCTGTTACCGAGTCTACTGCCTTCGAGAAGACCTGCAAAACCGTAAGTATTTACCGAATTATTATTAGTGATTATTATCTATTAATCGGGTGTTATAATTGATCAAACCTAACTACGTAATTATTATATGTAGGGTATTTGGATTAATTAAATTAATTTCGTGATTTATTCATTTTTCTTTCTTTGTCTTTCTTTGAGACGTAGTAATTGTTCGAGTCTGACCGCACTCGCGAGTCGGACCGCCATTACATACAACTGTCGTTGTCCGTGTCGAGCTATTTTATCGTTTTCCTTGTTTTATTTTTTTTTTGGGGAATTGTGTTTATTATTACCGGCGGGTATTATTATTTAAATAAACATTTAATACTTTTGTGCGTGACCAGCTACTGAAGCCATGAGTCACGCAGCTGGTGATGGAGTTCGGGGACGAGGTAATGTACCGGGCATTCGAGTCGAGGCACCGAGTTCCACCGGGTCTCACTCGGTCCAGGGCTCTCAGGCCCCGAGCCACGTTAGTGACCCACTGCCCCAGGGCATGGGACACGGTGATCCAGTGCTACCAGGAGACGGGCAGGAACATCTTGGACCCTTGGCGCGTGGAAACGCCCAGAGGAGAGCCGATGTTCAGGGTCAGGACGATTTACCGGGACGTGGTGTTTTACCGGATCCCGATGAGGGGAGGAGGCAACACCTACCTCCACTTCCGCAACACTATGGTGGCGGCGGACGTGCGAGGAGGCCGGTGAGGCCCCGGCCGGAGGACTACTGGCTAGACTCCGACGACGAGCCCGCTGCATATCGTGAAAGATACCTGTCGGCTTCCGAGGTCCTTACCGCCCTGAAGAGATGGAACCTCACGTTTGGGGGGACCAAGGGCGAGGACGTCGAGAACTTTATTACGCGTATCGAGAAAGGACGGAGACTGTTACCCATCCGGGACGCAGATCTCCTCCGAGCACTCCCGTTTGCTTTCACTGGGCCTGCATTAATTTGGTATCGGGCCCATGTGGGATATTTCGCGACCTGGGCGGCAACGAAACTTGCTCTTCATCAACGTTTCGCTGACCCCGACTACCAGATCGCACTGCGACTGGAAATCACAAATCGAACACAGGATGAAAATGAACCTGTGGGTGATTTTATCGCGTGTATGTGTGGTCTCTTTGCCCGGACCAACCCAGCATGGTCGGAGTGGGAACGGGTAGTCCACGTTCACAGGAATTTACTTCCTGCTTATCGTTTAGTAATCCCGCTTCAGGAAATGATGACCCTGGATAGTCTGGAGGTATTGGCGGGCCGGCAAGAGCAAATTTTGCGAGGTGCAGTTGCACATAAGCCACCACCACTACCCGAGGACTCCATGTGTCCAAGTTTCGCATACGCGGGACCCCGGCGTAGCAAAACTCACCGGCGGGCCCTATTGAATCATTTGTATGCGGAAGAGGAGGAGGTATATGATGAGGAGGCACCAGTCGAGTTACTGGACGCCCTCATGACTGGACGGCGTTATCCACCGCGCCGGAAGACTTTTGAGTCTCCACTACAGTCGTCCACTGCTCCTCGAAACGTATCGTACCCGCGGAGGACCCCAGACGGTCCCTCGGGGATGGCTGAAGCCCAGAAGGGAGTTCTCCCGGAACCCCTTCGATCAGTACCGGCACCAGCTCCTAGAGTAGCCCCGAGTGCTCCCGCAGGAGATACTCGACGCGTGGCTGACCTAGTCTGTTGGAATTGCAACAAGAATGGTCACCGGCATCGTATGTGTACGGAGCCGCGACGACTTTTTTGTTATCGTTGTCGCGCTCCAGGAGTCACCCGAGCCCAGTGTACGCACTGTAACTCGGGAAACGACCGGCGGTGGATGTTGACCCGACAGCAACATCCACGATTACCGAGCTGTCGGAAAGTATCCGTCCCGCCGAGATATCGAGTCCGACAATCCCGTCAGAGACTATCCTCGGTCTGGATAGCTCACCGGAAGCACCCCCTGCCTTTTATATTAATCTGGATATTCAGGGAGCCCAGATTCCAGCACTTGTCGACTCAGGAGCCAGTAAAACCTTCATAGGCCCCGGGTATATCGCTCTCTTCACAGACCTCGGAATCTACAGTGTACCAACCCCACCTAAGCGTGTGCGAGTAGCCACTGGGGAGGAAGTAAGAGTTTGTAGTGCCGCTGATGTATGTGTGGGCGTTGAAGACCGCCAGATTAGCCATCGCTTCTACTGGATGCCGTCTTTGACCCAACCATGTGTCTTGGGTTTGAATTTTCTTCGAGCAGCAAAAATCACAATTGACTTCTCATCCAACTCTTGGTGGTTCCAAAATTGCCCATCTACAGTGCATACTTTCACCCCTGGGACTCGTCCATGCGCGGTGATGGTGTGTAACGGCCTCCAAACGATGACCGAGGATGAGACAGCTCGATTAAAAATTTTTCTAAACTCCCACCTACCTATTAGCACTGATAAGCCCGGAATTACGACATTAACCGAGCACTCTATCGATGTCGGTACGTGTGAGCCGATTAAACAACGCCACTACCAAGTGTCGCCAGCCATTCTCGAGATTATGTGGAAGGAAGTCGACTACATGTTGGAGAATGGAATTATCGAGCCTTCGAGCAGCAACTGGTCGAGTCCAGTTGTCATGGTCAAGAAACCTAATGGTAAGTACCGTTTTTGTATCGACTTCAGGAAAGTCAACGCCAAGACTAAGCGGGACGCTTACCCGATCCCGATTATGACCGCCATATTAAATCAATTAAGGCGGGCAAATTATCTGACGACCCTTGACCTCAGTCAAGCGTATTTTCAAATACCGCTGGCAGAGGATAGTCGAGAGGTTACTGCATTTACCGTACCAGGTCGAGGATTATTTCAGTTCAGACGGATGCCATACGGACTTACCAACGCTCCAGCGACCTTTCAACGGTTGTTGGATAGTCTTATCGGCCCTGAAATGTATCCCCACGTCTTCGTGTACCTGGACGATATTATTATCGTCACTGAAACCTTCGAAGAGCACCTGTATTGGCTAGAGAAGGTGTTAGATAAGATAAAGATGGCTGGACTGACCATCAATAGGGACAAGAGTGTCTTCTGTCGCGCTGAAGTCCGATATTTAGGCTTCTTAGTAAATAGCGAAGGAGTCCAGGTGGACCCGGAAAAGACCTCTGCAGTCCGTGAATTCCCGATACCAAGAAACCTCAAACAGGTGAGAAGATTTCTTGGTATGGCATCTTGGTATCGACGATTTATACCAGAATTCGCTACCGTGGCTGAGCCTCTGACCAGACTGACCAAGAAAAACATTTCATGGCACTGGGCGGAAGAGCAGCAGAAAGCTTTCGAGATTTTGAAGACTAGGTTGACGTCAGCTCCAACTCTAGTCTGTCCCGATTTTTCAGTGCCGTTTACTCTCCAGACCGACGCAAGTAGCGTAGGGTTAGGAGCAGTATTGACGCAGACAGTTGATGATCAAGAACGGGTGATTGCCTATGCGAGTCGAGCACTCACCGAGGCTGAAAAGAAATACACCACGACCGAGCAAGAATGTCTCGCAGTCATCTGGTCGATCAGGAAGTTCCGTTGTTATTTAGAAGGGTATGAGTTTACGGTGATCACTGGTCACAGTAGTCTACGCTGGTTGAATAACTTGAAGAATCCTACGGGCCGTCTGGCTAGATGGGCCTTGGAGATGATGGAACACACGTTCACTATCGTTCACCGGCGTGGAGCTTGTCATCATGTACCGGATGCTTTATCTCGAATACCGGAAGGTGAGGCAGAGCTGCTGAACCTACTCGAGGAGGTACGAGACCCGTGGTATCTGCGGAAAAGCCGAGACATCACGCGGGCTCCCGATAGATTTCCCGACTGGCGCGTGGAGGGGAATACAATGTACTACCACCGGCCAAATCATTCCGTCAACTATGAAGTTGAAGATCTCGACGCCTGGAAATTGGTATTACCGAAAGAGATGAGGAGGATAGCACTCCAGGAGAATCACGAGACCCCTCAAGCAGGTCACCTGGGTGTTGATAAAACTCATCATCGTTTGGCCTTACTTTATTACTGGCCAAACATGTTTCGAGACGTAACTGAGTACGTGAGAAGGTGTGATGAGTGCCAGCGAGGTAAAGTGGAGCAAGCTGCACCCGTGGGCCACATGCACCAACGTATTATTGAGTCACTTTGGACCATGATTGCTGCAGATGTTATGTGTGCTGGTACTCCAAGTAAATCTGGTCACACAGCGATACTGGTGATCCAGGATTTATACACCAAGTGGATAGAATTATATCCACTTAAACGAGCAACTGGAGCAAAGATCGTGTGTGCCTTGGAAGACCTCATTATGTGTCGCTGGGGAGTACCGAAAGTTTTGCTTACCGATAATGGTACCGAGTTCGTCAACAGAGATTTGCACGCTCTGGCAGCGAGAGTTGGATATAAGCACGTAACCACTCCACCGTATCACGCGCAAGCGAATCCAGTGGAGAGAGTCAACAGAGTCCTAGGGACTATGATACGTGCTTTTATTGGTGCTGATCATCGCGAATGGGACCTGCACCTGCATGAGTTCCGATTCGCATACAATACCGCGTTCCACAGTTCCGTGGGGGCCACTCCAGCCTTTGCCAATTTTGGTAGAGAGCCCGAGACGGCTATTTCGCTTCGGCGAGAGGTGGAGGGGGTTATCGAAATTATTCCGCGTCCACACCAAGAATGGGTCGACCGCATGGCACGTCTAAACAAATGGAGAGAGTCCATTGTGCATGCGTTGGAGACTGCATTTCAACGTGAGGCGCACTATTATAACTTGCGCCGACGGCACCGACAGTATCAAGTTGGTGACTTGGTATTGAAACGTCAGCATGTGTTGTCCTCAGCCGCGAAGAGATTCACGGCTAAGATGATGACCCCGTTTCATGGACCATTTGTTGTTTCTCGTCGTATTTCTGATACTGTGTATGAGTTGGAGCGTTTGGACGGACGGAATCTCGGGAAGATCTCTGTCCAGGACCTCAAACCGTACCATGCTCCCGAGTAATCAGTTCCGAGTTATCTAGTGTCGCATTTTTTTTTTTCTTTCGTTTCGTTTCTCTTCTCTTTATTTATCTTGACATCGTAGAAAAGGCATGGTTTAATCAATAATCCCGGTGATAGCTTGGCCAGTCCCGCCGCTACCACAAACTAATCCCTTATTTGTTACAGATGTCTGAGACCCTTGAAGAATTGGAGGAAGGGCTAGCCAAGGTGATGGTTGCCGACGAGGAGGACGCCGCGATGGAGTCAGACGGGATCTCGGTCATCACCGTCGACGACTCGAGATCCTCAACCCCGGAGGAACTGATTGACCTCCCGGAGCCTCCACCAACGTTACCGGGAATTTATATTCCACCAGAGGAGGACCATCCTGTCTGAGATCCGGTCCGGCCTCACTTACCGTACCTAAAGTGGCTAGAACAGTATCGCCCCGGCCTAATGCAGGCGATTATGGTGACTGCCGTCAACATGGGTCACCGAGGAGAGCACGGATGTGCTCTGGAAAGGTCCACCGTGCGCCGCGCTGTTTACGCGACCCGTGGACAGATTAACGACATCCCGCCGATGAGGAGCGTTGGAACTCAGACAGAAGAGTCTGAGGTGCCGAACCCTCCACCAACGTCCCGCGATACACTCATGGGGATGGGTAAGTCGATCGAGGATCGCGGTAAGTGTACCGGAAATGCCCCGAACGTGGACCAGCCGAGGAGTGTCGCCGGGTCAGAACAACGACCTCCTCCTCTGAGTCCCCCGGAGCCGGAAGAAGGTCGGGACAAGACCAAGGCTGGTAAACTGCCACCAGCGCAGGCACGCCGAGCCCGACGTCGACGAGCAGCAGCTCGTTTTGCCGCAGAACAGCTGCCCACTGATCAGTCGGAAGTGGCTGATTTGGGCAAAACTTTACCGTCCACCACTACCGCTTCAACTACCACCGCCGAGAGTCGCAGCAAGCGACCTCGAGCATCATCTGCGGAAAAGCGGAAAGAGGAGGCCGTGGATAAGCGTCCACGTCCAAGTACGTCTCGGGGTAGAGACGACAAAAGACGGAAGATGCCTCTTCCACCCCACTTACGTCCAGTGTGCTGGAATTGTAAGGAGGAAGGGCATCAATATGCCGAGTGCCCTAAACCCCGTGGCGAATTCTGCTACGGCTATGGACGGGCAAAGAAGACGATGGCCGACTGCCCGGAGTGTCGTACGAGATGGACTCGTAGAGGCCCCTACGACAAATGGGTGGGACGCTGCGTTCCCGAGGACGAGTGGCAGAGGCCACGTTGAAGTCGGAGCAAAGCCGACTGGAGAGTGCCGTGAAGGCAAGAGAGTTTTAATAAAACTCTGATATCTTTGATATGACGTGTGTTTATTTTAAACCTCACCCATCTCCCGATAATTTTAGAAGCCGAGTTGAAACCTGTTTAGGGGAACTTTAGGTCCAACGGGCTACATCTCGTTAATAAGTTTATCGTTAAGTATTATGAACCTCAGGATTCGATCCCGTGTGTTTACTCGATCTGTACCGCGCCTTTAAGGCAAAAATTATTTTTTTTATTTTTGGAGTTACGGTCGTAAGACCGTAATACATCGAAACATTATTTCGTCTGTCGTGTGGTCGTGGACCACGAAGTAGCTCCGTTAAGCTGGCAATGAAAAGTCAGCAGAATCGACCGAAATTAGCACCAAAATTTGTTGCTAAATAGTTGCTAATTAGTTGCTGAAAACCCGATTTTGTTGCTCGAACCGATTCCCCAGAAATCGAGTTAATGCTATCTTACACGTAAGCTGGCAGTAAACTCGCCGGATCGTTGTTAAATAGAACGGTTGATGCGTGAGAATTTGTTGCTAATTTGTTGTTGAAACACACCGCGAAAAACGCATCAAAAAATTGAAAATCGGCGGAGCTTAACCACCGGCAGTAAATGATTAATGGCCCTGCTAACTTAGCACGTGGTTTTAAATAACGAGGGACAGTTATTTGTTTTGTTGCTGCTCAGAAATAGACTCAGTCGTACCCAAAGAGCCAGCAACAAAATAAAAACAAAAGATCGGTAGCTCGTAACGATCAGCAAGGAAAACGTGATGGCCCTGCTATATTAACAGGCGGTTTTTATGAGCTAAAAACAGTCGTTGATTTTGTTGCTGCTCAGAAATAGACTTGAAAATACACAGAGAGCCAGCAACAAAATAAAAACAAAAGATCGGTAGGCCTTATGGATCAGCAAGGGAAACTTGATAACCCTGCTATGTTAATAGGCGATTTTCATGAGCTAAAAACAGTCGTTCATTTTGTTGCTGCTCAGAAAGAGACTCGGTGGTACCCAAAGAACCAGCAACAAAATAAAAACAAAAGATCGGTAGGCCTTATGGATCAGCAAGGGAAACTTGATGGCCCTGCTATATTAACAAGCGGTTTTTATAAGCTAAAAACGGTCGTTTATTTTGTTGCTGCTCAGAAAGAGACTTAGAAATACACAGAGAGCCAGCAACAAAATAAAAACAAAAGATCGGTAGGTCTCAACGATCAGCAAGGGAAACTTGATGGCTCTTCTATGTTAACAGATGGTTTTTATGAGCTAAAAGCAGTCGTTGATTTTGTTGCTACTCGAAAATAGACTTAAAAATACACAGAGAGCCAGCAACAAAATTAAAACAAAAGACCGGTAGGTCTTAACGATCTGCAAGGGAAACTTGATGACCCTGCTATATTAACAAGCGGTTTTTATAAGCTAAAAACGGTCGTTTATTTTGTTGCTGCTCAGAAAGAGACTCGGTGGTACCCAAAGAGCCAGCAACAAAATAAAATCAAATGATCGGTAAGCCTTATGGATCAGCAAGGGAAACTTGATAACCCTGCTATGTTAATAGGCGATTTTTATGAGCTAAAAGCAGTCGTTGTTTTTGTTGCTGCTCAGAAAGAGACTTAGAAATACACAGAGAGCCAGCAACAAAATAAAAACAAAAGATCGGTAGGTCTCAACGATCAGCAAGGGAAACTTGATGGCCCTTCTATGTTAACAGATGGTTTTTATGAGCTAAAAGCAGTCGTTGGTTTTGTTGCTGCTCGGAAATAGATTTAGAAGTACACAGAGAGCCGGCAACAAAAAAACAAAAGATTAGATAACGACCGATAACTGAGAATTAATGGCCCTGTTGTATTAATACTTGTTTTCTATACAATAGAAGCAGTTGCTGATTTCGTCTTTGTTCTCTTATCTTTTCATATTGATCTAAGTTATCACTACGACTTATATTTGGTCTTTAATTTTCTGAACTTTAAAATATATTCGAATTAGGCAACTCTTGTTCTCTTAATGGTGATAATTTTAGGACAGCAGATCACCTGAAAATTAATCGTTTGTGCTTTTTCTATACTTATTGTTTTGCCACAATTGTCAAAATTATTTGAAGTCATTTATATTTAGCTAGTCGTTACATCGTTTAAAATGTTATTAAAATTTTTCAGTTTATGTTTTACAGATCGGTGTCAATAATCCTACCCAGACAAAACAGTTAGCTTGAATGAAGGAAAATATTCTTGATTCAAGAGATTTTTTTTAATCGATCCGGAAAATGAAAATTTACTCGCACCAAGTTAACAATGATCTTCAAACTTTATCTTGAATCAAAATTTTTTTCTTACTTCATCATAATTTTACGCTCAAATCCAAAATTTTTTCACTTGTATTAAGACTTTATATTTCTTCAAATATCTGATTAAATTCAAAATCTTAGTTATTATTAAATATAACTAACTTAGTCATAATTATATATAGCTAACGTAGTTATAATTATATATAACATATAGAATTTCATATAACTATTAATCAATAATTAATAAATTAGACATAAAACTTTGTTGACTAAAAATCTATCATGTATAAAATATAAAATTCGTTTAACCCAGAATCTATCACGTATAAGATTTTTATTAGTTCAAGTTCATACAAAACTATCTTTTTAAGTCAATCTCTGAGGTCAACAGGTAGCGGGTTAAACTTCCGAGCGCAAGGACCACGGTTCAAATCCTGCCCATGCCCGTATTTTTTTCATTTTTTTTATTTTTGTAAAAATAATAATATATAATTGTATAATATGGTTATCCATAATTATATATAATTATATAGGGCCATTTTTTATCTATAATTTTTTTATCTGGATGGGCCTGAACACACATGAACATACATGATCAGACCTGAACATGCCTGGCCAGGCCTGGTCATTTTTCATGTCTGATCAGGCTTGAAGACTCATGCCTGTTCATGTTTGATCATTTTTTCCCGGGTATAGTTCGGTGCTCACCACAAGATCGTGCCTACTACTTGTAGTGTTCCGGGTAAGAAAGATATTTTAGAATTGTTTTATTTCAAATTTCAGTACGATTTTGTTCGAGTACTCATCTGTCATTTGACAGAGCAGCAATTACCTTTTTAGATTGTACTATAATATATCCTTCAATACCTCATGATTTTAATATTTAATATCAAGAGACGCGGTCGAGTCTCGCGCTAAGTATGCATCTAACAATGTGAGAGTGCGAGAATTTTGACCGTGTATCTGTACCCGAACCAACTATCAATTTGTTAACATAAATTTATTTATTAAATTAAAGAAAATCTATTGAATTTCGATCTAAAATGACCTTAGATACATCATATAAATAAATGACTCGCTTTCGATTGCAACTTGAATTGAATCATTCGGTCTAGTACTTAAAAAGTTATACCTCATGGCAACGTCTCATGCGCCAAATATAAGTATTTTTCATATTTTATAATTTTATCATCCACATTTGAGCTATATATATTGTAGAAAGAAACAGAAATAGCTGACAAACGTATATTAAAATGAGTAAGAAAACGTAGCAACCAAATGAATTTTAGTCATAAAAAGCATCTTTTATGACTAAAATAACCATATAAAATCAAAAGTCTGTCTTTTAATTTTTGTTTAGATATGGTTATTTTAATGAAAATATTTATAAACGTTGATAAATTTTGAAATTTTAGTAATTTTCTAAAAATATCAATACAGCTTCTCAATAAAAATTTAACGAGATGCTACATTTTCTTGCTCTCAAGTGATCTTAATTTAATTTTTTCATGAGGTAAGAAAAAAAAATACACAAATCTATTTTTTTCTACTTTTTAGATTTACGTAGCTCTAAACCATTCTTTTCACTGGCTGTAACAACTGTTGGTCTACGATAATAATTTTTACGCTAATATATTTCATTTAAAGTATATTATGTGGTAATTTTAATAACTTAAATCTTGTTAATGCTTATTTTATGATTCTTTACAATACTGTTTAGAGTTCATTTTTAATTTAATGTATATTGAAAAATTCAATCTGAAACAATCTATTCATCCCGTGGATAGAGTAATTTTTCTGAACGTCGCAACTTTGAGTGACCGAATTTAGATTAAAAAGTCATAATAGAGTTATCAGAGATATATCACGGTGAATGGGCATAGACTATCATAATATTTTTACGGTCTTTTTACTTTATTAATTTAGATTTTCATCTTAAAATTTTTTTTTAACAAAAACAAGTGAAACCAGCCAAAAAACAGATTTCATGTGTAAAAAAGTGCGCCAAGTATGCATCTATTGCAGTGAAAATTGATGAAATCAAAATAATCACCAAGTACCTGAGCAGCAAAGGGGCAGAGGCAGCCGATAGGTTCTCGAGTGGCTCGGGCGATCACCCAAGCTAAGCAGCATCGAGCATGATCGCTACTTGGATGGGTGACCGCTTAGCCAAGCGTTGAGCTCGATCGGAGGTCTGCGGCCGTTAGGCGCAGGATGAGGAGCTAGAGATCGATAAAATGGGAATTTTATCGATCACTAGAACGTCACGCAAGCCGAACTATACTGGCAATGGTTTTCTCTGTGGTTTCCCTTGCCCCTATACTCCCATAGCCAAAGGTGGGAGGTAGGGTATCACCGTAGTAGTGAGGCAGGGGGGTTCACCCCCCCGATAACACAGTACCCTTCCTTACCGACCGTCGCGGATACCTCCCGCCGGTAACTTATCATATCTACTGTCGGTAATTTGTACACATCTGTGGTCGGTAAACGTACCTGTCGTCGGTAAAGTGGGTATTTCTTGATGTCACTGCCATCTCGCGGTTTATTTCTTTCCCCACCCCTCTTTTTAGCGGATAACATCATTCAGCGTGTCTGAACTCTTTTTTTGTGAGGTAGAGTGGGGGAAATGAAGCTGCGCAAATGCTTTAATGATTACATCACCTTCCGCGTCGTTTACCGTTACTAAGCTCATATTTCAAACCAAGTGGGGTAATATGAACACCCGCAATTACGTCATTTTACCCGATTACATCATCTTTTACGTCATACGACAAGTCAAAACTCGTTTTTTTCGGTAACTAAGTGGGGAGGAATAAAGAGTTGAGTGGGTGACTCTCGCAGCCATATGCATCAGTCCGCCCTAGTTTCCGGTAGTAAGAACAATCGTTTCTCAATTAAAAAACCTGTGAAAAAAGTGATAAACAAATGGACCGTCGAATTCTAAGGTATAGTTAAAAAACTTATCTTTATTGATTAAACTGGCGTGCATCTTTCCAACCATATTAACTAACAATCTTTTACAGACCTCATGTATGCACTGATCATTGTGATCATCCAGCACAGATTGAGTTTGATGAAGTGTGTGTTGTGAGTGAACAAGAAGAAGACAATTATATTCAGAAATTAGTTACTCAAGAAAGAGAAATTGACTTACAGATCTTATATTGGAAGAACTTATTACTTTCCTTTAAAGATCGTAAAGGTTACGAACAAGCCTGTCACAGAGTCACATACGTTATAACAGACTTAATGTTTAAGACTAACTCATCAAAATAAATCGTAGACTCCTGTAATGGATCCATTAAGTGAAGAAGAAATAGAGTATCTGGCAAACCATCCACCATACGTTTTATTTGAAGCAGAATTATTATCACGTTATTTCGAACAACCAACACAAGACTACATTGAAAGGTTTGTACGTGATATTCATCTTTTCCAAACTAATTTGAATATCATTTTAACTAGACGTGATAAAAAAGCGTGCCCATACTGCTGTGCATTCAAAGACTCTGTAAAAAAACTGCATCAAGTGATCGAAAGTTTGGAAAAACTAGAAGAACGTATCGAAAAAAAATAAAAGACAATGGAATTCATCGTAGATTTCACGGGGTTTGTTATGCCTGATGACACCTTAGTAGTGAAAGAATTATGTGTAGTTGATATTTATGAAAATTCCTCAAAATATAAGTGTAAACATTTTATCTTTCAACCACCATTGGAGTACGATGGAGCAATTATGCAAGAAACTTTTGATGAGAGTGGGTGCGGCCATGGTATCCGGTGGGACTCAGGTGAAACACCATACGACAAACTCCAAGAAATTATTAAAGATTTAGTGAGCAAAGCAAGTTATATTTATGTCGATGGAAAGCAAAAAGACAAATGGTTGACGATCATGACCGATTACTCAGCACAAATAATCGACATCCAACTAATGAGACATTATTCATTTGAAAACGTGGATCGCTATGATAAAGAAAAATGTCCACTGAGGCAGTTTCATCGCCGAAGAACACATGCGTGTGCTTTTCAAAATATTCAACAATTAAAGCGGTGGTTCCTGGATTTCTGGGGTGAAGAACCATCATACGAAAAATCTGTGCAAATATATTATCAACTGTCTGATTTGAAAAAAATGCAAAAACGTGACATCGCCTGCCTTGATTATCACTTCCTTCTACGTTTTGCGAGGACCCAAATACGTCATGTTTACGATACTCTTCCTTTGGAATTACAGAATAATGATAAAATAAGAGATTACTCATTTTGTATGGACCACTACCCAGTGACTGGTGGAGATTGGGATATCTGTGGAATATGGCTTTATCCATACCGAAAAGATTGCCCAAAGTGTATAAAAAATAGTAATCCTATAAAAATAATAATTCATAAAACAAGTTAAAAAATTATACAATTTAATCAAACTTATGTATTAGGTTAAGATTATAAATAAAACAAATTAATTCATTGATAAAAAAATTTTTATTTATTTATTAAGGTTATTTTTTTAATTAATACAGGTTCTATAATATATCTTGATCTTTCTATCCTAAGTTTAAACCTTTCTCGATCTCGAACCATTTGCTCCCATTCACCTTGTCTAGCAGTTTTGTATGCATACCTCCATGTATACATATAATGTATAGTTGGTGTCAGATCAAATTGCACAACCATGTTTCAAGTCAATTTTCGTACCGTGCTGCTGATGGGGTTATACTCAACGATTCGATCGTGGATTATTAAACAATAAGCTGTTGTGTTTTGTGGAAATTGATTTGTGGATTCAAACTCCAATCGAATGTCTACTGGTCCAGATTTAATTGCCTCATTCTGCTTGGAACAGTCTATGACACAGAGCGGAGCTTCTTGCAAAAATTTCTGCTTTGTTAACAGTGGCTCAGCCTCTTTATTATAGTATGAAGATTGGAAATCAGTGTACATATTATACAATAAAGCATACTGATTGTCGTTTATGTCCAAATTCAGATCCCCGTACGGATAACTCTGTGAGTTCAGGAATAACTTTACGTTACGAAGCGTACAATGATCAAATCGACTCGCATTCTTCCTTGCATCGTTTTTTCTTGCTGTTTGAAATCCGAGGATGACGTAACGTGGCTTCTCCAGTTGTGTTGATGTTTTGACAGCCCAAATATGTCTTGATGTCGCTGGTAACAGCGGATACTCATACAATTCCCAGGTTCGAAAACTAATTGAGATAGCCGGATCACTGGTAATATAATTTAATGCTTGAATTTTTTCCTTGTCTGATAGGGTGACATACGGCACAATCCACTCGATTTTTTGTAAAGTTAACTTTACTTCCTCAGCTCCCGCTGCTTGTTGCACGTAAGCATTAATGTCACTGTTTGAAATCGTAAGAACTAACTCTAGCTGAACATTCATAAGAACTTTCAGATAATCTTCAGCAAAACCACTTAAAATATTCAGTGGAATCAATAAATCAAAGCTTCCTGCAGCGTTTGTTAATTTAACATCATCTTCCATCACCCAGCCAGCATTCTCCAAAGCACTCAACTGATTTGGACTGAATGATACATAACCTTTCATCAGGCTTGTTATACCAACGTTACTACTTCGATCAACTTCAACACCATTCATAAGTAAGCGGAATTCTTTAATCATGTGGCTAATCCCCATATTAACCAAGTTGGTGGTGGCAGCGACAGCAGTATTATCACTCTTGCTAAACTTCCCGAGAATATGAAGTGCACTTTTGCTAGGAAGTATGCACAAATTTTGATTTTGGATTGTGATACGAACTTCATCATTGTTGTTCAAAGTCGACGATGCATACGGTTGATGAGCATGCAGTTCATAGTGAGCAATTGACTCATCGAATATAATTGGTCGTTGAATATCCAATATATTAGCCATTATTTTTTATATCCTCGGTCACCTATAGCACCGTACTTGTTGCCTTTCTCGTAACTACCGTACGGTGTACTACCTTTTATGCTTGGTGCCGAATATTTATCTTTGCTATTTTTAAAATCTGTGCCGTATTTACTTTGTTGGCTCTCTAAATACTTTCTCAAGTTCTTTAAAGCTTCGTTATTGGACATTATACTCAACAGCTCACCACCTAAGTCTTTCGACACGGGATTATGCAGCAGAAATTAAATTTTATTTTGTGAATCTTCCACGTAAACGTAGTCCGAGACTTTTCAGGAACAGCTTGTTCTGATGTGTTAACGCCTTGTGAGGTGTTCTTCGACTGATTGTGCTTGGCCATGTTGATAGCTTTTTATAGCCCGCACCACTCTTTGTATCATACACAATACCCATTTATATCGTTTTCACATGTAATCTTATGGTTATAGTTTCACCCCTAAAATTTGCTAATTTTCCATCCTGATCCACTATACGTAGTCTTATATTATATATAGCATCTGCGGTGATTGGAAGGTAAATGACGTGTGATGGTAACTCAACGATCTTATATCCTGGTGGGACGCTCGGAAAAAACTCATGAATTGTGTGAACTTTGTGTTCATTTATGTAAGCACCTGTGGTAATATTACACTCAACCCTTAAAGCATTTAGTTTTAGTATAGCCACAGGTAATTCTGATGAGTGAGTTTTGTTTGGTTGAAGCCGACGATTCTTGAAACCTAACAGTCGACCAATAGAATCATTAGGTATAAAATTTATAACCTGATCACATTTAATTTCACTTCTTAGTTCATTATTATTTGCTCTTATACTGATGCTAAGTCTCGGCAATGACTTTTGTATGTATTTCTCAATATCTCTAATTTCATAACTACCGGTCGGTATTTTAATTACTTTTTCTTTAACAGGAGCGATTCTTTTGGGGATTATTTTCTTGGGAATCTCTTTTTCAGGTTGCACATCAATCTTTGAAGCCAATGAAACATCATCGTCATCATCACTTCTCGTCACTATAGTCACATCTCGTTTTTTCCTCTTTCCACCAGGTTTATCGATATTTCCAACGTTGTTATCCTCAATGTCATTCGTATCTTCTTGTTCTTCATTATCCAGAGGATAAGTTACATAAAACTTATTAGCGCCAATGTCTATATTAGGTATCGAATTAAATGTCAGCAATTCTACAAGACCCAAGACATAATTTTTTTCCTCTGACAACTCGATTGGTGGGAAATAATTCGCCTCTAGCACAGAGGATGATCCTGTCAGCGTTAACGTGAAAGACTCAGCCATGACTAATGTCCTGAGTAACTAGTCATATCAATTTAAAGTTGTCCGGAAAGAAATTTTAGACACAAATGCCCACATATAATTGTGTCAAAGTTTTGATATCTTTTATGATTATATTTCACGCTACCAACATCGAGATATTTTATAAGGTCTTCCGGTGGTTGTAAATCACCAAAACTATCGAAATAAATTACATTATCACGACTTTTTTTGTACGCAACCCAATGAGTTCCAGGTCCAAATCTGTCATCAAGATTGACAATAGCTGATTCGAATTCTTTAGGTCCAGATTTTGGCAAATCGTTTCTCATGAAAACACCGCGGAAATTGGGTATCCTCAATGCCTTGGCGTATTTCATCAAGTCGATGTTTGTAAGTGCTCGATGTGGTAGCTCTACTTGTTTTTTGACTTACATCCTCTACCAACCGGTGGATATGGCCACAAATATAGACCCATACCACGTCTGTATGGCTTTAAGTATAAGCCTTTACCTACAGCTATCTCTTCCATTTTTGAATTATGTCTCTTGCTTTCCTCTAACTGTCTTTTGGCTGAACTGGCATCGTTGACAGCCTTCGCAACCGCTGCAGCGCCACCAGCGAGAGCACCGGTTGCTGAAAGACCTGCAAATAGGGGTATCAAAAATGGAATTACACCACCGATTTTAGATGGAACTGGTAAAACACGTGGCTGTCGAACATTTTTCTTCCCACCAGATTTTTTTACCTCTTGTCGAGCCCCTTTGAGTGCCGATTTAATTGGATCACCACCTGCTTGCATAGCTTGCTTAGCAGCCGTTACAATTTTTCTCAACGCCACCTTGGGTCGTCTGCTGGTACTTTTTTTCTTACCACTCTTTCTCCTCTTCTTACCCACCATTCTTTTCTTCTTACCACTAATTCTCTTCTTCTTACCACCCATGCTCTTTTTCTTCTTCATTCCCATTCCGAAGCGTTTTTTTACCTTCATGATTTTGTTTACACTCCAAGCAGCAGCTTTTTCTCCAATAGAAGCGTCTTTCGCTTGAAAACGTTCCCACGCTTTGTCAGCTAATATTTTATCAGCCTCGTGACGTGCTGCCAAATTTTCTCGATTTTTCGAGTAAGCAATGTCGTGATTCTTACACGCTGCATCCAAAGGATTAATGCCAGGATCACCACGAGCCAATCTCTTCTCTAACTTTGTTCCTGGTCCACAATACTGATAACCGGGTATATGAAGTTCAAAAGGTAGCTTGTTAATGATACTGTTGACAATACCTTTCCCACTAATACGTCCGCACTCCATCACAGTAACATAATGACTGATAATAAATCATTATAAATGATCTTACTTATAGTCATAAAAAAGAGTTGTCACTGTAACAGTGAACCGTAAACATGGAGTTTAAAAAACACCACGCTAAATTACCTGTGATCAATTTCGATCAAATTGTTTAAGGTACAGGAGTACAAAGAATCAAAAGACATGGAGCTCTACTACCAAATAGTGTACGGGCAGTGTTTTGTGGTCCATCAAACTGTGGTAAAACAAATGCCTTATTATCACTTATTATACACCCCAATGGTCTGAGATTCAACAACATTTACCTATACTCAAAATCTCTCAATCAGCCGAAATACAAGTTCTTAGAGGCGTTGCTGAAGCCCATAGAGGGTGTAGGATTTTTTCCATTCAATGAGCACGAGGACGTGATTAAACCTGAGGATGCAAAACCCAATTCACTGATGATATTTGACGATGTCGCTTGTGAAAAACAGGATCACATTAGAGCTTACTTTTGTATGGGTCGACACAAAGACGTAGACAGTTTTTATTTGTGTCAAACATATACACGGATTCCTAAGCATTTAATACGTGATAATGTAAATTTTTTAGTTCTGTTCCGTCAAGATGAAATGAATTCAAAACATGTATATGACGATCATGTAAATACTGACATGTCATACAATTCATTCAAAGAACTATGCTCTGCATGTTGGAATGATGGTAAATATGGTTTTGTGGTAATTGATAAAGATAGTGAGCTCAACAATGGACGATACAGAAAAGGATTTGACTGCTTTATTAGTATAAATTAAAGTGTAACTATTAATATGAATCATATATCTAGTGAACTCTAATACATCAACATGAAGCCTGAAGAGATTTCAAAACAAAAAGATGTGCTGCGTCAGATATCTGAAGCAAGTGACGCAATCAGACGAAAGCATAAAATGCTGAAGTTAGGAAAAGATAGCGCTGAAAAAGCTATGGGTGAAATGTTCAAACCCATAGTTACACCGTTGCAGAATCTAGTTGAATCGTCGAAACAAAAAATTAAGCAAGAAGTCAAGAATGAAATTAAAGAAGAGGTAACACAAAAGGACAATTCAACACTCAACAACAAAACAGATTTTGATGATACAAGTCATTATGATAGTTTTATTTCTGATGACGATGGGAGTAGTAGAACTCTTAATGAGAGCCAAATAAATCCCTCTGCTTCAAGTACTCCCGCTAAACCGAGCAGTTTAGTGAAATCCTATTTAGCCAAAGTGTATAGAAGAAGTAAAGAAATAGATTTGAGATATGGCGTTCGTCGGCGGTACAATGATTTTTACATTGGTGATTCAGAAATAAATTTTGAAGAAAATATATTTCATGTTAAAGATCAGGAATACCCAATAACTCCTGGTTTATTGGAATTGTTGTTCAAAAAATCACCCCATGATGCGAGTGTTACACAAGATGATAAAAATAAATACCTTGAGATCATTAAAAATACAAATGCTTACAGAAAAAATTACAAATCAGATGGTAGTATTTATGAAGACTCAACAATTAAGTTTAATAATTATATTGCTGATTTTCTTACAAAAAATACAAAAGCACCTAAGGGAAAAGGGTTGCCTAAATATAAGATTGTAAAAAAGAAGAAAACACATATGGATTACGTTTATTGGGATGATCCAAATGAACTGGTTGATCGTCTACGTTTACTCATGGCATCTCAAGCTGCTGGTAATCCAAGTCACACAAATGAAATTATATCGATAATCGAAGAATTACGGGAGGCTGGAATTATATATTAACAGTATTTTTTAACTGTGTCGATCAGTCTCCTACTGTTCATAGAAGTGTACAGAGCAAAAAAAAAAAAATGAGTATCGACATATTTGGACGCTCGTTAACGACAGCTGCAGTTATTAGTGGACCACCTGGACCACCTGGAGTTGGTTTTAAGTTAACTCCTGGTGGAGATTATGATTTAGAGAGTAAAAAATTGTGTCGTGTTGGTGATCCTTCAGATGATAATGATGCAGCAACATTGAAATTTACGCGTGATCTTGTCCATAAAAAATTGACTTTAATGTATGATAGTATGAAAGATGATCTGTCCGAGATCATTTCACTTTTGCATGCTGAAGTGGTAACACTAGACTCTACAGTCGTCTCATTAAAAAAAGAGGTTCAAGAACTAAAATTAAGGTTAAAAAAAACAAGAAAAGAATCACTTGATGACAATACCCGGCGTATAAAGAAATTGGAAGCTAAAATTTTTAACGATGGAGGACAAGAAGTCAGTAATAGCTTATGAGCTCCATAAACAAGCTCGTAGAAATTACCTGCGACGACATGTTGACATCCGTGGACTCGATGAAACCTGGCAGGCAGATTTAGTTGAAATGATCCCATACGCTACATCAAATAAAGGAAATAAATACTTGCTGACGGTCATAGATATATTTTCCAAGTATGCTTGGGCTGTACCAATAAAAAATAAAAGTGCTAGTGATGTTACGAATGCAATGAAATCTATATTCCAACAAGGACGTATTCCAAAAAATCTTCATGTCGATCAAGGCAAAGAATTTTACAATAAAGAGTTCAAAAATCTTATGAAGCAGTATAAAATTAATATGTACTCTACGTTCAGTAACCTGAAAGCATCCATATGTGAGCGTTTTAACCGAACACTTAAAACTAATATGTGGCGTCAATTCTCTGCTCGTGGTAATTATAGATGGATCAACATGCTAGAAGAATTGTTAAATACTTATAATAATACTAAACATCGGACAATTAAAATGAAACCTGTTGATGTAACTGTTGCTAATGAAAAAGAACTGTTTAAAAATATATACAAACCTCTTCAAAGGCAGCAGCGAGTACGAAAATCTAAGTTCAAAGTTGGAGATAAAGTTCGAATTAGCAAACACAAACATGTGTTTGAGAAAGGTTACACTGCTAACTGGACAACAGAGATTTTCACTATAAAATCTATACAAAATACGGTACCTACGACCTACAGACTTGTAGACTATCAGGATCAGCCTATAGAAGGTGGATTCTACGATGAAGAACTCAGCAAAGTTAAATATCCGGATGTTTACCTAGTAGAAAAAGTTATAAAAACACGTGGAAATAAATTATATGTAAAGTGGCTCGGCTTTGATAACTCTCACAATAGCTGGATAAATAAATCTGATCTGTAAAAAATGTATTATATTTTTGAAATAAAACAAAATAATTTTTTAATCATGTATATATAAGTTTTTATTTTTTACTAGCCTAAAATTTATAAATATTTTTTACATTTTTCGTCTTTTATTTGGTCTCGGTATAGTCATAATATCATCTCTTGATACTTTGTAACCCCATGGTACGGTATCAGTACTGTTTAACAGAAGCTGACGTTTGTCATCTTCCCAACTTAAAGCTATCTTATTTTAAACTATTGTACTAACACTATGTTTGTTACTTTTAATTACATATTGTTTCTTACTTAAATTTACATGATCTTCTAAACATCGTTTGAAATCTTCAAAAGTGATAGTTCGCAAAGTCGGACGTTTAACACCTTTGGCTCGTTTTTTTACCTGATCTTCATTATAAATTTTAAAAGCATACAACTTTGCTCTAAGTCCAGTGAATTCAGTCATAATTTTACCATTATTCTCATCTTTCATCAGACCTAAAACTTTTTTATTAACTAGTGGTATATTGTAAACATTATCAGGTGGATAATCAGAGGTGTCAAACTTGGCGATATCACGTTTGATGATCTCATAGATGTCCGGTACAATAAAATGGTAAATAAGACTATCAGTGTCAGTATACATTAATTTCGATTCATTGTTTGCAAAATTTTGTTTCACATAATTATAATGAAAGTCATATATGTAAGTCTTTGATAAATCTAATATACAAAAACCAACATAGATTGGTTTGTCAAAGCGTACTTTTGCCGCCTTCAATTCAATAATTATCATATTCTCGTCAAAAATAGTAAGACTATGGAAATTAGGATTACAAATATAGTCAGCAGCGCCATATCTACCGGCCCATCTTGTTACTATATGAATCTCTTTGTATTTTCTAACATTTTCCATAGTCTTACCAAATACAGCATTATTCATAAGTTTATAAAAGTCTTTTTCAAACTCATTTTTAGCAGCTTTTCTACAATCTGTATTTTTATCGATATATGACTTGAGCCAGAGTGACTGTTCGAATTTTAAAACTCTGTGAATTTTTGTTAATTTTAATCCTACATCTAAACATTGTCGTAAATTCTTATAATGTATAACATAATTTTTTTTATCATATAAAGTTGTCGATAATTTAGTATACTTGCTACCCGGTGGTGAAAAATGTTCAGGACATAGTGGTAAATCTTTATGTAGATCATGCAATTCCTGAGGATAATGTAGATCAACTTCTAATACATAGCCAATGCTATCGATGTCGTTTAAAAATTGATCTACGTTATCGACGTCAAAAGATAGATCGTCAGGCGGGTAAACCCATTCAAATGAACCTTTTGGTAGCGGCATACTCATAGCAGCACCATACAAATTATTCACATCATAATACATTAAATAGGATTCAGCTTTATTAGGATCAAAGCTGGATCCCATGTAACGATTATTGGCCACTGCATACCTATTTGTACACTGAGATACACCACCTCTGATACCTTTTTCAATAAATAGCATCATTTCAGGATCGGTAAATAACTCGAGTTCAACATTTGTATATTTTAACATCGCATCGAAAGCAAGTCCCGGCGCTGTATAGTAATGTAAAGGATCTAAGCTATAAGTAGCCATACAATTATGTCTAAAATTTTGAAATATGTCAGCTAAAAGAAGTACATCGGTTTTTAAATATAAATCTGAATATTCCCCTAATGTTTTAATATCAAATTTATTCCACACTAATTGAGCAAGAGAATAATCATTATCAGATACACCATCGTTCGATAATTTAGAATAAAATGAGTCCTGATCAGGCAGCTGTTTGTCATTAAGTTTGTCAATATCAGTTACGTACTCGTATGGGAATACACCCTTTCGAGTTACTAATTTGAATTTTTCTGGATCATTGTAATGTTGTTGAGTAATTTGTTTATCACAATCATTCAGATTAGATGCTAATTTGTCAAGACTAGAAGCCATAAACCTGAATGAATCTATAAAACGTAAGCAAACTGATGTGTTCTCGACATACTTCGTGAAAGATATATAACATTCTTTATTAATTGGTAATAATGTAATTTTACCCTCGAAAACGGTTGATAAAGATTTTATTATAAAATGGGAATCGTAACCAGATAAATTATGAAATACTATTGGTATAGTGTGAGATTTTCGATAATTTATATTACAAGATAAGTGAGCTGGACCGCGATAGTTACCAGTAAAATGACAGTGATCGTAGCATTTATCTGTAGCAGAAGTTATAGATCTTTCACAAATATGACAAACAGTTGCTTGCTCATGACTCTCTTTTTGTTGTCTCGACAAAGGCTTCATAGCAACAGGATTTTTTAAGTATGATTCGACTTCTAATGCTAAACATTCTAATTTTTTTACAAACCACTCAATGCAGGTTTGTGATCGATTCAGTTCAAATTTAGATAAATTGTTATTATAACTACAAAAACGATAAAATGCGATACTATGTGGTATATGTTTGTCAGAATTATCATTTTCTTGAGGCTCAAGTGTACATTCTAGGTCTGCATAGACAACAAATGGTACGATATCTTTATACTGGTAATTTTTAAACTTTAAAATTTTATTTTCTTCAGTCGGAAATGTCATGTGAACTTTATTTAATGCGAAACAGTCTTTTTTATGATCTTCAAACGATTTTTCCAGTTTAAAATGATTTAAGCATCGGTCACAAAAAAATAATTTGCTTTTCGAAGCTGATATCTGACTTTTAACTAATCGCGAAAGATCTTTAATTAGAGCAAAATGATATATAGGCTCATAATCTTTATACTCATTACTTGTCATATTTAAATTAACATTAGCTTGTAACATTAAAAGATGGACTGTTTTTCTATTGAGTTTACAATATTTACTTAAATATAATGGAATTATCGTACTTTTTTCAGATTTTTTCTTTGTAAAATGAGATTCAATACCATATACATTTATTGTTAAATCATTTAATCTTTCAAACTGTGGGATTTGCTTAAGCGTCATAGGAAATTTAATACCTGTATATTCTAGGACAGCACTGTAATGAGGATACGCCGATGTTCTCTCAGGATGTCCAGTGTTAGGAAGATGAATCGCAGCAACGACGCTCCATAGAAAACAGTACTCATCGAAATTTTCTATGTTGAGAACAGCTCGTTCCATCTGGATATCTCGAGGAAGCCTCACAAAAGTTGAAATCCCTCCTTGCAGAGGTGTGTATTTTGACATTGTTACCACCAGATTGGTAATCTCCGTCAAACTCCACCCAGAATCTTTTTGATTAAATTCTTCGACTTTGTTTAACATTTTTTCGTATACAAAGTCTGTATACCACTCAGCTAAAGATGTTGCAGGTAAAATAGCCCGACTCTTGGTGTTAAATGATTTGACTTCTTCTTCGATCGATGTATTTTTCCTGAATTTGCAAAATAGTTCAACGTTTACTTTAACTCCTGCAACGTTTTCCAGCATTTCTTGGATTTTATCCAAGACAATGTCTTTAGACACATTTAAAAAATCTCTCAAGTCAGTGTGAGAGCGGTTGATTATTGATCCTGTTTTAATGTTATTCGAGAAAGCGTTCTCAAGATCTTGCCATTTAATAGATTGATTATTTACACTTAAATCACCACCTGCTACCTGCCCACTTAGTTGTAGAAACTGATTACTGTACCAACAAAGAACTGCTATGTTGGCTTGCACACTTCGTCGCACTTGAACAGTAGTATTAGGATCTGTCAAAATTGTATTAAAATAGTCTATTGTATCATTACAAACACTGTAACACCTCTGGCATTGCTCTTCATCCACCACCTCCGATTGCAAATCATTATATGATTGTGCTACCGTATTTACTAAATCATGGAGAGCTTTAACTAAACCTCGTTGGGACATTTTTTTTAATTGTTTGATAAAACACTGTGTATTAAAATTTCGGATCACAAACACTTGTGGATCAGGAATAATTATTTTATACAAATCTTAAGATGTGTTCACATAAAGATTTACACTTCAACTGTAAGTTAAGTGTGTTTTCACAAGCTATTTAAGGTTTTGACTATAGGTGTAATGTTATCAAAGTTTCTGAGTATTCAAAACGAGGAACACACACAGAGAGTAAAAAAAAATTTAATTTCATAAGTATGAGACTGAGAGTATCAAATATTGGTGATAGTACAGATCTCATGAAGCAGCGTAAGGGATATGTTATAAAAATGATTTACTTGGGATGGTATAGATTAAAGAGAAAAGTATATATCAATAACATAAACGATCGTTTGAGATTTAAAACAGAGTAAAAATACATAATAAATTTAAGAATTATGAGTATCAAATATCGATGCTAGTACAAATCTCATTAAGCGGTATAATAAAAATTGTTTACTTCCGGTGATAGAGTAATCGATGACAGATATATGGAATTACATAGAAGAGGGTTATAAAAATTATTTACTTGGGTGGTACGGATTAATAAGAAATGTATATATCAATAACATCAACGATCGTTTAAGATTTAACACAGAGAGTATGAAATACATAATAAATTTAAGAATTATGAGTATGAAATTTCAATGCTAGCACAGATCTCATTAAGCGGTGTAATAAAAATTGTTTACTTCCGTTGATAAAGTGATCGATGATAGATATGTTTAATTACATAGAAGAGTGTTATAAAAATTATTTACTTGGGTGGTATAAATTAAATAAATGTAAAAATAAAGTAGAGAACTAACATATGAGATTTAAAACGAAAAGTTAAATAAATAATGAGAATGTAAGTACCAAAGATCGATGATAATACAAATCTCATTAAGCGGTGTAATAAAAATTGTTTATTTCGGGTAGGTATGTTGGAATTACATATCAAATATAAGATTTATTATATATACGATTTGGATCATAAAAAATGTTTATGTTTGGTAAATCGTAGAAAAAAGATGTGAGAATACATGTATCATATGTAATTTAATATATATTTACTTTAGACCGTGAGATCGATAATAATGTCTTTTAGAAAAGATATATGTAAAAAATAAATGATGTTACTAAAGATAGGTAAAACTGTTAATCTATGGAATTTTTGTAGAAGTTGGATAATAAAGATTTAGTATCGACTTTTTTTCAGATAGATGGCAGAGTTAACATGATTCCCTATTTTATCGATATATTTAAAGATTTTCAAATATATCTTTTAAATGTATACCTTTTTAATTAATATGAAAAAAAAAAAATGATTTTCACACAAATAGGATAAGACAAAGTAAATTATTATAGTTAATTTCATAGTTCATTTCACAATGGATAATATGTTCGTATAGATTTTCAGAAAAAAAGTCTTGTAATATAGAATTATATGTATATTATTCCAAGCTAAAGTGAGACACCCATATCTATCACTACATGTTAGAGTGAGATGCTCTATGGGTGTTTCTTACACATGCGAACGTTATATGGGTTTGTTTATTAATTTTTGATACTCGACTGTGATTTCATTGTCAAGCTATACATTGATCTCTCATTATACAAAGTTAATGGATCGTGAAAGAGTCGATGACAGTTGAAGTAAGACTTTTAAAAGAAATTTTTGTTTGAATTTACTTTAATCGGTTTTAAAATTATTTTGGAAGTATACAGTGGGTGTTTTCAAGTGTTTATGAACAAATTTAATATTATTTCTAAAATATTCAGTGGGTGATTTAAAGTGTTTATGAACTATTGTTTAATATTGTAACTTGAAGGATTTATTAAGGAGCTTTTTTTATAACTAAGGAAAAAATAATTAAGGTAAGTTAGTTAGCATTAATCCTTATTTTATATGCTGAAAGATATTTTTTTTTATATTAAAATGTAGGTTTTCAATAGAATCATCGCTGTTATCATCGGAATTATCATTCATATTATCATCAGCGTCAACATCTCGAGGAAGTAAGTAATAATCATTAAAATGACCGTAAGAAAATGTTAATAGGAAAAACTTTATAATTTTTTAAAAATTTTGATTTATGTTTCAGTTTTTAAAAAATGATACACGGGCTATCATACGGATACATAATCCCTAATGAGTGGGCTGATCATGCAATCGGTCTTATATGGCGAATAATCCTGCCATTCCTCAGGGAAATTGTTGCTACAGGACAGCAGCTGAATGGGGCTACCATCACAGCGGTTGGTGTACCAACAACTTTGAGGGTGTGGAACGCTCGGCTGTGTTGGTTTTTTTCAAGACCGGGGGATCTGATACCATCACCGCATTACTATACATTTAGTCCAAATTTATTGATAGAGCAGTTCCCAGAATTCCAAAGGATATACGGAATCGAACTTCCACCACTTTCTTTGACGGAAGCTCTGAATGGTACGATTTTTGTTATTTAATTTTTTTAATTATATTTTTATTATATGGTTATTATAATATGTACTATCTTTTCTTCAGACGTGGCATTGCTGAACCTAACTTACAGCGTCCTGATGCCACAAGGTTGGATAGATCAAAATTTGATCGATAACATCCCCAATGAGATCAATGCTGCCCTTCAACCTGGTATTGATGATCCTGATGGTGTGACTTTCACGCTAGGAGGAATCACAGTCGAGTTAGGTGTGTTCCCTGAGGCAATGTGCTGGTGGTTCCGAAGCGTTGATGATGATACACCATATTTTGAAAGCGCGAACCTGCACACTCAGGGTTCTGTGGCTAATAATGGCCCTCTTCAAATATATTGGTTCGATGATGTTAGCACGGATGATGGTATTGGGGATCTATCATCGGATTCATCAGGATCGGATGATGATTAAGTATTTTTTATAAGTTTGCGTTAAGTTTTTTATAATATCAATTTAATATAATCATTTTTTTTATATATTAATGTTTAAATATCTTTTAGATTCATTTTTTATAAATAAGATTTTTATTTATGTTAAATATACTTAGGATAGTTGTGTACGGCTTTTTCAAGTTTTTGAAAAATAGTTTTTTAATACTAACGTATTTTATAATTACTTTTGTTTTTTTATTTTTTTAAAAAGTTATCCCTTTCCCCTCCTTAGATTATTATTATTATTATTATTATTATTATTATTATTATTATTATTATTATTATTATTATTATTATTATTATTATTATTATTATTATTATTATTATTATTATTATTATTATTATTATTTCTTTTTAAGTTAAATGCTCAGGGGGTTATCCCCGGTAGTCCGACTCTACCGAGGGCCTCAACTGAGCGCCAAATCATTACTGCTGCGATGCTTCATCAACAAGATGATTAGCATGCGCAGCAGGCCAAGTTTCGTTGCCTAAGTAGACGGAGGGATCCGAGAATTACAGCCTTTTGCATCCTCGATGCCAAAAACTCAACTTGCGATGAGCAAGTTGGGATTTTAGCCAATGCAGATACAAAATTCTGTTTCATCCCTCCTAGGACGCCAACAATGAGTACGACAAGCTTGACACGGTAGCCTGGGTAAAGTTTGCCAATTTCAAACAGGAGATCCTGATATATTTCGTGTTTGTGCTCTTCTTTAATCGTGATGTTATATTCAGCTGGAGCTGAAAACTCAATAACATAAATGTTACGAGCGGTTTTATCAAAGAGCACAATATCAGGTTTATTATGATCTATTTTCCGCGTTGTTGCGAATGGCACGTTCCAATAAATACGGCAACGGTCATTCTCAACAACTTGCGGAATATCTCCTGGCAAATAAGGCAGCACTGGTGTTTTATCGATACCGTGCGTATGTCTAAGGTGGTAATAAAGTACTCGCAGAGCAGCATTGTGACGCTGGACGTATGCACTTCTTGCCAGCACAGGACATGCTGACAAGAGATGCATAAGCGTCTCAGGATGCTGTTTACACACCCTACACAATGTGTCGGGTAGCTGCATCTGGAGCACTTTTGCACGGTATTCGAGAGTGTTAATTACACCATCTTGGCAGGCAAAAATATACCCTTCAGTCTCGGACATCAGGCCAGCTGACTTAAGGAAGGAAAACGTCAGCTGTTCGGACAAGCCATGTTCACGCACGTGTTTAAAGAACACGCTGTGCATTGACTTATCCATGTGTGTACTGAGCAGTTTTTGCTGCTCAGCGTTGCTGATGACCCTCTTGAATTCCTCCTTAGGGAGTTCAATAAGAGGGTTTACTCTTCCGAGACCAAGGGATTTTGCCGCGTACTTTGCTGCCTTATATAAGAACGCTCCCTTATGCGCATTCTCATGCTGATGAACAATTTGCATAAGGAAGTCGTCTTCATCTGCTGTGAAATTGACAACTTCATATGTTAAACCCAAAACCAAACGATCGTGTAGACACTCCAAGCTCTGAAGACCTCTCCCTCCGATGTGCCGGGAAAGGTATAATCTGGCGACTGAAGACTTAGGGTGCATGCTCCGATTTATATTCATGACTTTGCGTGTCTTGATATCGAGGTCTTTAAGCTCTTTTATTATTATTATTATTATTATTATTATTATTATTATTATTATTATTATTATTATTATTATTATTATTATTATTATTATTATTATTATTATTACTATTATTCCTATTATTTTATTATTATGATTATTATTATTATTATTATTATTATTATTATTATTATTATTATTATTATTATTATTATTATTATTATTATTATTATTAATATATTGATAAAAAATTTTTCTTCGAATTATGTGAACTAGAGTTTAAAATATTTATAAATAGTCAATTTTCTCTATTTGTAAGTACATCCTTCATTCTCGAAGTGAAATTGCGGTATTATGGTAATTATTTTTTGTATTATTACTTTAATGGATATTATTATTTTTTTTAAATTATTCTTAGTAATCATATAATGTATGTAGACATTATGCGCATGCGTTAGCATCAGCCATCTTTTGTTGAGTTATATGTTTAAGAGCTTACCCCTACTTATTTTTATGAATTGTCTGGCCCTCGAAAACTTTCTGGTGCGCAGAGGTCTTCGATCATATGACGTTTTTTTATGTAGAAATAGAATTTCTTACTTACCTTAAGATGATGAATGTTTTACGAGTGGTAACTTGGTTTATCAATTACTATATTGAATTTTCTCTTAAGTGTAAGATGGTAAGGTTAACTCAAGATAAAGAAATTTTTAACACTAGCTTAAGATATTCAAATAATGTACATTTTTTTCATGTTTATTATGGTTACAATAGTTATAAAAAAGATATATATATATAATAAATATGTATGAAATTTACGTTCAAAGTCTTGATACCTCGAAACTATACTGAGACTGGTGATTGTTTTGACACAAATTCAAATTTGTTGTACTTGGTCCCAAGAAATTTGAGATAAAGCGAGTCTTCAGATGCCATTTCGCTCAAGCTTTTGAACTTCCCCGCGTCACCCATGAGTTCGTTGTTTGTCCGGGTTGGAAAGTAGATAGAGAATTCATGGTTTAGATGTGCAACGACTTTGGATCCATACTTCGTATTTATTTTTTTGATCTCGGTTATTTGATATAATTTATCCACTTCCAATTCTTGCATTTTTTTGTTTGGCAAAATGTTTGCTAAACAGTTGACTTCATTGATAGCTGAGAGGTCGAATTTTGACACTAAAAGATAGATGAAGGGGGACATTTTCAATAATTATATGTAAGAAGTATCAGTGTATGTTTGAATAATAAGAAATACCACTAACTTTTGAGGTAGTTTTTGCTGATACACTTGGAGACTTGCAAATGATTGCACTTGTATTATGCACTTTTTGTGAGAACAACGGTAGTGTTTGCTTCAAAAAACTAGGCAGACTGATGCATATGGCTGCGAGAGTCACCCACTCAACTCTTTATTCCTCCCCACTTAGTTACCGAAAAAAAAAAAAACGAGTTTGGACTTGTCGTATGACGTAAAAGATGATGTAATCGGGTAAAATGACGTAATTGCGGGTGTTCATATTACCCCACTTGGTTTGAAATATGAGCTTAGTAACGGTAAACGACGCGGAAGGTGATGTAATCATTAAAGCATTTGCGCAGCTTCATTTCCCCCACTCTACCTCACAAAAAAATGAGTTCAGACACGCTGGATGACGTTACCCGCTAAAAAGAAGGGGTGGGGGAAGAACTGAACCGCTAGATGGCAGTGGCATAAGAGCTTCTCGCAAGTGCTCGTCCTACCCCCTGTTTGAATATATAAATCCTCAGAATGATCATCATATAAATACATGTCATGCTATCATCAGGGCTGGTATACGGTAAGGTACGAGCTCCGATGATAGTGTGACAGTATTTTGTCATCATACGCATGATAATTGACTGCCGACCAACATTGGCAACAGTCGGTAATATAAATACCCACTTTACCGACGACAGGTACGTTTACCGACCACATATGTGTACAAATTACCGACAGTAGATATGATAAGTTACCGGCGGGAGGTATCCGCGACGGTCGGTAAGGAAGGGTACTGTGTTATCGGGGGGGGGGTGAACCCCCCCTGTCTCACTACTCACCGTAATGGTACAGTACAGTATAAGCACAAGTCGGGCCACAGCCGCATGAAAAAAAGAGGAGGGAATAGAAAAAGTTAGTAATTTGCCAGTAGAGGCAAGAAGTGTAAAAGGCATAAAGATGCTATACACCGCAACCATAATAAAAAAAAAAAAAAGTACCTGAGCAGCACATAATAAAAAGTTAAAATTTTTTTTCCGCCGATTAGGTTTACATTTTATATAATTTAAAAAAAAGTTAAATTTAAAAACTATACGGATAAATTTGGGGAGTCAGTATCAACTTAAATAAGTCATAAATTAATATAGTACTAACTCGCCAAGTTTATCAGTATAGTTTTTAAATTTAACTTTTTTCTAAATTATATAATAATTATACCTTATCGGCGGAAAAAAAAATTTTAACTTTTTATTATGTGCTGCTCAGGTACTTGGTGATTATTTTGCTTTTATCAATTTTCACTGCAATAGATACATATTTGGCGCACTTTTTTACAGATGAAATCTGTTTTTTGGCTGATTAATGCTTACTTGAATAATTTTTCTCAAAATAAAAAAACCAAAAAATTACGTTCCAGATAAAAAAAAAAAACAAATCAACACGTCAATCTTTCGGAGAGTGAATACATTTTTGACTGATAAAAATTTAAGTCTTTATTAAAGAAGTAAAGTTTTGGAGCAAGAAATTTTTTTTCTTGTCCCAAGCAACTTTTATTTTCACTTAGGCAATTTGTTTTTCGGAGCATGAGCATTTTTTTCTTGGGCCACGAGATTATTCCTTGGCCCATGGGCTCTGTTTATGAAGTGAAACTTCTTTACGGAGGCTAAAATTGAACGATTTGAGGTGGAAAAGGGGAGGTAGCGCCAGAGGAGAACCATTCAGTGAAAGCTTAGAATAGGCGAGAAGGGGAATTGCTTGTATAGCAAGCCTTATACATTTTAAAGAGTGGGGGGAGTTGAGAAGAGTCGAGTAGAATGGACGAGTGTAGTGCGCATGCGTCGTAATTTAACCACGTTATTCATATATATATATATATATATATATATATATATATATATATATATATATATATATATATATACAATATTGGCTATTAGATCTTATCGGGTAGTATAGCTCGGGAAAAAAAATTCTCTGAAAATCAAAATATGTATAACTAGTTTTCTACTAAATGTAAAAATATATGGATATTAATTGAATGTAAAATTATAAATATGTATTGTAAAATAAGTCACTAAAAAAAAAATGGTCAGTATTTAAAAGTTTGTAAAGAATTTTTGTGTGTACTTAAAAATATCTATAATTAAGAAGAACTAAATTAAAAAGTTAATAAAAAAGTAATTTCTATAAATAAAGATACATCTCTATATAAATTACTGTATAAAATTCAATTGCAACAAATAAAACCATAAAAAATTAAAAATAATTGTAATTATAAAGGTTTAAAATCATTTGAATATATTTAAAATATTGTCTTTAATTGAATAAATCAATAAACAAAAGTATGTAATTTTAAAGAGAACTAAAAAAAATTACTATAAAAATACAAATCCTAAAAACAAACATTCGCATCACTAAACATGTATATAAGAAAATTAAGTAAAAATGAACATCTCGATAAATAAAATATCAAATCAAATTTGATTATCGACATCATATTTTATAGAGATGTTCAAAAACAGTTAATTTTTTATAGATATTTTATTTAAAGAGATGTTCATTTTACATATTTTTTGTATATACATGTTTAGTTATGCAAATGTTCGTTTTTAGAATTTTTTTTTTCATAGTAATTTTTTTTTTGTTCTCTTTAAAATTACATACTTTCATTTATTCATTAACCCTTTAACGGCGAAGTCGGACAAAATAGTACGCACGGCGCCAAAGTGGGGATAGCCTACAGCGTGCGCTCACATTCCCCACTACCTCGGTTTATGACATTGGGGCTCAATCATTACCAAAATTCACTCATGTTCTGGGTTCCTTTGGTATCCTTTTACTTGCTATTTTAATGTTTTCAACGATTTTATTTCATTAATTATTTTCAATATTATCAATTATTTCAAGTTTTAAAAGAAATTTAAATTCAACTTTTTTTTTTTTTTTTTTAAATATGAATTTCTCAGAATTTCTTTTCTTTTTAAATTCTTATTTTTATGTACGGCACTGTTTGTCAGAGCTCAAGGATACACATTAACGCAGATACGCTCCTCCCGCTTGACAGGCCACAAAGTGGAGGAAACGCCCAGAAGCGTTAAAGGGTTAATTCAATTAAAGAAAATATTTTAAATATATTTAAATGATTTTATTCTCTTATAATTACAGTTTTTTAAAGTTATTCATGTTTTTATTCATTGAAATTAAATTTTATACAGTAATTTACACGGGTATATCTTTATGTATAGTAATTACTTTTAATCAACTTTTTAATTTAGTTCTTTTTAAGTATAAATATTTTCAAATATGCACAAAAGTTATTTACAAATTTTTAGATAGTGACCATGTTTTTTTTTTTTGTGGTTTACAAATCTAGAGATTTTTTTTAATGGGGCTTTTTTTTTATTCCGTCATTTTACAATTCATATTTATAATTTTAAAATTAATTAACATAAATATAGTTTGAAATATTGAATTTTCTTCTGACAATTTATTGTTTTTTTAATTTTTACATTTAATAGAAAACTAGTTATAGAGTTTTATTTTCAGAAATTTCTTCTTTTCCGATGCTATACTATCCGACAAGATCTAATGGCCAATATTATATATATTTTATATTTATATTAATTTATTTATTTATTTAGACCAACTTGATTATTAAAAAAGTTTCACTTCTATTGTGACCTTATGTCTGTGAGGCTCACTTGATTTTTTTTTTTAATTAAGACGTTTATTTTTTGGAGCAAGAAAATGTTTCTTGGCCGAAGTAAACTTTTTTTTCGTTCAAAACGTTGAATTTTCGGCGAGAGATAATTTATTTTCTTTAGCCAAGAATCTCTTCTCTTAAACCAAGAAATTTTCAATTTTGCTTAAAAAATAAATTTTTTGGAGCAAGAGAATTTACTGTTTCGAACCAAAAAAAAAGTTTTTGAATCAAGTGTTTTATTTTTATTGAATCAAGAAAGGAAATTCGGAAGACAATATTTTTCTTGAACTAAGTTAACTGTTTTTTCTGTAGCCTCTAAAAACCTTTATTTTTTACAACTCATCATTGCAATGAAAAAGTCCTGTTTACTTCTAAGCTATGTCTACTTTGGAGTAACCTAAGTTGAGGAAAATTGTGTTCTAGCTTATGCTATTTATTAACTGATTAATTTTTAAAATTTTAGTTAAAAATAATTTTTAGCAGTGAATAGTTGATTTTTGAGAAAATATTTTCCTATTTCGGGCTTGCATTTTATTTTTGTTACGTTCACGAATTTACCATTGCCGAATGAGCAGGATTCTGAGCTGTCTAATCCGTAAGTTATCGTAGGCCTCCAGTTGACATTAGAGACTTCAACGTATAGATAAAAATTGAGCCATTCGGAATTTTTGTATCAATTTTGCACCAGGAAATTATTGATACTTAATAATCACGTGGAAAACAATAAATGTTCATGTGATTTAGTTCTAAATAGCCGATTCACAAACAATAATGTAAATGATACCCTTGGCGAATTTATTGATACCGAAAATTTGAGTTTTTATGGAGTTTATTCCTGATATAGTAAAAATTCATTTACGTTTTGGTATGTTTAAAGAATTATACCAAATTCAGTATCATATTTTACTCAAATCATCTTATGGTTTGAGTATATATTTGAATTTTTTTCACCTTAATGATGTTGGCAATATATCTATTTCAAGCACGATTTATACTCATCTATATAGAATACCGAGAGGACGAGGACAATATTTTTCTACGTAAAGACTTCTCTAACAGCATGAATTTCTTGGCGGAAAATTGGGATCTGTTAGTTGCGGTTAACTTAACGACAATTTTAAAGTTCTTGACGCATTTTAACCGTTGGCAACAACTTAGCTCCAACTTTTTTAGAAAGTTTACGTTGATCTACTGCCGCAACTTTTGAATGTTAAGACAGAAAATTTCCCGTAAATTTCTATGAACTTATGACTCACCAACTGATGGCATTCAACTTGATAAAAAATTTGCATCAACTTGAGTTAGGACAGTGTCAATTTATTGCGATCAACTCGGCGACCAATAGCGACAGTTGATTGATGCTAATATACTGCCAACTCGATTATCAAGCGCATTTATGCACCCTGATAGTCAGACATTCTGATCAAAAAGTTGGTGTACTTTAGTTGTGACCAACTTGACGACAACCTGTCAACAACTTTCAGCTTTTGTAACTGTTGACTACAAGTTGTTACTAACGTCCAGAAAGTTGGAGGCACTTGCGGCAGTATATTGTCATAGAAAATTCAAGGCAACTTTCCGTTTACTAATGTAGTGCCAACTTTTGTTACCAACTTTCTCAGAAAGTTTGCGACAGGTTGCCGCCAACTAATGGAATGCAAATTTTTTCCACCAACATCCCGAAAGTTGCCTTCAACTCATGGAAATGTCAATTTTTGCGACCAACTTGGTGACAAACTGCAGCATAAAATTTTCGTCAGCCTGCTGCCAACTTGACCATCAGGGCAAAATCCAGGAACCCAGAGTTTCAGTTCAGAAATTGGAATGAAACTTTTCAGATCTTGATGACGTACAGTGTATATAAAGAATTTCAGTTCAACTTTTTAGCTCTTATATGCTCAAAATAAAATTTAAATTTGACGTAAAATTGGAACTTCTATTTAACATCGTTTATATTTAATTTTACGTACAGGAGAAAGTGAAAAATTATAATGATAATTTTTATGTGTGCTAGACGTCATCAAGATGTCAAGTGTTTCGTATGAATTTTTGAGTTGAAATATTAATCATCTAGAGTTCTCATCAAAGTCAATTTTTGTTACTTTAATTTTTGATTTCACGTATACGTGAAATACCTGCTTTAATTTGATTGTTGCCCTGACAGCCAGAGTTTCTGATGAAAAAGTCGTGTACATAAGATGCGATCAACTTGACGACGAATTGACAGCCATGGCTATTTGGAAATTAATAGAAATTTTTTTCTCAACAACAGATAAAATAGAAATTTTTTCAAATCATCTTGTTGATTGACTACATATAAACTGAAAATTAAGTTCTGGGTAAGTTTTCACTGACAGCATTCATTGAAAACTTACCATTAGTACTAAATGAGTTGTGTTGAATAAAAACGGTCATATTGCATAATGAACAAAGGAAGCTATTAAAAACTGTCTAAATATCATAAATGCGTTATTTTGTCCTTGAATAAAATTTATTTCTATTCTTATTATTATTTAAATTGATTATGAAATAATAATAATTACTTTTTAAATATTATCATTTACATCTATCAGATACGTTATAATAAATAAAATCAACAGTGAAAAGAGGTTATATTCTTAATTAAAGCCATTAAAAATTTTTTTCTTTATTCTTTCGATCTATGGTATGAGATTATAATTTTTTAGTGAGATTTTTTTGATTTTTTTTTTCAACATCACTCGGTAATCTATTGAATCAAGATTTAATAATGCCGAAATCTGGTCGACCTCCATCAATCGAATCGAATAAAATTGTTAATGCCGTTCTTCAAGAATCGGGAAAAATAATTATTTCCAAATCTGGAAACATTGCTGAAAAAAAAGATCCAATTTGGACAATTTTATCAGGAAATTTACAAAACTTAATTACACCTGGCTCATTGTACTCCTATGTGACAACTGATCGTTTTCAGCTTAAAGTGAAATTATTTGAACGTGAAGGAATTGGTATTCCATCAGCGGATAGCACTGCAAATACTACTGTAGAAGAAGAGTCTGTTAACGAGACTAATGCAAGTGATTGTAGTTTGAAGGAAAATATAACAAGAACCTACAGTATTAATTTAAGCAAGTTAGAATATGAAGCTCTAGTTGTTACAAAAACTCGCAAATGCTCTACTATAATAAATGACCGATTTTAGTTAAATCATATGCTGTGAGAAATTTTCATGAACTATTTTTGACGTTATAAAATTTCTAAAATATTTGAAGCAGTTACTAATTGTGAAGATTGTAAGTTTAAAAATAATTAAATATTAATTTTAAGGACATAAGATATTCATTTGATGACAATTTTAGGACTTTTATACAAAAGTGGTCAACTACTGGTGCCCGGTCAACTACTGGAGCATTTACCCTAATTATGGAAATAAATCTCGAGAATTTTCACGCCTTAACAACATAAAAATATTAATTTATTTCTAATTCTTAAAAATATTGTTCCTTTTATTAATTTATAAATTTTTCATCAAATATATATTTATATATACCAAAATATGACTAATGTGATGTTTTTAATAGCTCATTGCAACTGCGGAAGCTCAATTTCGGGGATAATAAAAGAAAATGAATTGGATAAAAATTTCATGGAAGTTATCTGCACTATCTCAAAAGGACCTGGAAAATGCGGTAAGAGATGGTTAAGAAATCAGAAACGAAAAGAAACTGTTGAAGAAATTGGTGAAGAGACTGTTCATATTTATCGGGCTAGAAAAGCAGACGAAAAAATGAAACAAGGTGATGCCGAGCCTCCAAACCTTCCTTCTTCACCAGTTCTTCGACTTGCGAGGCACGAAGCTAGGAAGAAGAAATTTATAGATCCTGACCCAGTGAGGGCTCTACAAATTCTAAAATATACAGATTATGCCTACATCATAAGAAACATAGGACTTGACCCATTTTATGTACATTATTGGACTCGTCACCAAATAAATATTTATCGTGACTATGCTACAAGGGAATCGAGTTGTCTCTGTATAGATGCTACTGGTTCAATCATACGTAAAATTAAAAAATATGATGGTGTCAAGTCCAAATCTATTTATTTGTATCACGGTGTAATCCGATTGAATGAAGGTCAATTTCCTGTCATACAAATGATAAGTGACAGCCAGAATACAAACACAATACATTTTTGGTTGATGGAATGGATTAGATCTGGAGCTCCTTCTCCTCAAGAAGTAGTTATTGATGGTGGTAGAGCCATAATTACAGCTGCCATTAGAGCATTTACGACATATTTCACAATTGATGAATATGCCGATGCTTGTTACGGTCCGAATGTACCACAATGCTACATTAGAATGGATAACGCACATTTCATGAATACGTATGTGAAATTGCTCAAAAATGTTCCCCCGCGTGTCGGTATTTTTTATAAAGCTGCGATTGGCCAACTTATCATCAGCAGGACTCCAGAGCGTGCAAAAAAAATCATAAGATCGCTCCTTATAATTTGCCAACTCCAGACGGAAGGAAATTTATCCGATGGTAGTGAAACGGAAGTTGATAGGGCTAAAAATTTCCTAAAGGCATTGATTACGAATGAAAATGTAAGTAACTCCTTTAAGTTGATCACACTCATCAATATATATATGTATATATATATATATATATATATATATATATATATATATATATATGTAAATATATATATATATATATATATATATATATATATTTATAAAACAATTCAAGCTCATATTATTATTGATAGATATCTATTAATGGGTCGTTTATTTGCATAGAATAAAATTATTTTTATGTTTTATTTTAATTATTTCGTTTCTTGAAACTATTTTTTTTTTTTTGTTGAAAACTTGGTGTATAATCAAATTCAATAGTAAAAATAACGAAATTTAATAATATTCTCAATTGGAATAAGTTAAAGATATACTCAATGAAGTATATTAATTAGAGTTGTTTTAGAGAAAATTGAAGTCGATTTGTTTGTGTTATTTGAATAATAAAAAATCAGATTCTGTTTCAACTTTTATAGAGGCAAATCTTCTCGTTATTATGATAGAAGATTAGTAACAAATTCTTGAGTTTAATGTGTTTAATATTTTTTTTAGGTTCATGAACTCACTGATTTTAATGAGTCAAAGTTGATTGATAATGAAGTAGAATCAACCACTGAGAATGATTCTATTCAGAGTGATACTAGTTCGAGTACGAATAATAATGAGCCGAAAAAGAAACGATTAAAAAAATCTAATAAATCTAATCATTGGATGAAAATGGGTCAAGAAATAAATGAAGACATTGGAATAATAGCAAAAACTCAAATAGGAAACAGAACAAATGCCCATTTTATGCCTGCGTTCAAAACCAAACTAATAAATGATTTATCAGACTTGCCATTGTGGTCATGTATCACAAGAAATAAATTTGGCTTCGGAAGAGTACCAGCATCTAGTGCGTGCGTAGAGAGTGATTTCAATATAACCAAAAACATACTATTAAAAAATGCTGTACTACCGATTCGTGTTGATGAATATCTTCAGAAATATATTAGTTATATCAATGGTAGGCTAAAAATTATCGAGGTGAAAATCATCCAAGACCAAAAAGACGAAACCGATTCTAAAACTGATAATTTATTGAACAAAGATGAGAACCTTGACGATGAAAGCAACGATGGTTTAAAAACTGATAAAAGTACGAATGGTCCAAGCACAGTTTCATGCCCTGCCTGCCTGAATTATGATAAACCAACTGGTATGCATAAATGCTTTATATGTTACACGCCAGTTCATAATCTGGATTCTTGCTCCAGCCCACTCGACATAGGAGAAGGATGCTCTCAAACCAGAGTATGTTTCCCATGTTCAAAGTCGGGAAACATTAAAGTCATTTTAGCGTCTCGAGAAAAAGAAAATTGGAATAATGAAACTTTACAAGAACCTGCCCTGAAACCAAAGCTTTCTTTAGCTCCAACAATGACATCAACTAAGAGTAAAAAATCAAAATACTATGGTGAGCAGTCTCACTTGATTAATGAACAGCTACAAATGGCAGGAAAATGCAACAAAATTTCGATATTAAGAAATGGTAGTGATGAGAAATTACGCGCAGTGAAAATTGACGGAAAAAGTGTTAACGCTATTTTAACGTGTCCATTTGATAGTGTCTATCAATTAGTGGCTGCTGCCATATGTGATTGGCCGGAATTAAGAGCTAAAGTAAGTGTGAAAACTTGAATTTCGATAACTAAACATAGTTTTGAGTAGCTAATTTTACATTAATAATAAGAAATAAAGTATTCTTGAAAAAAGTAGTAAGGTAACAAACTGATAACCCGTTTACTTTCCATCGGAACGAGATTTAACCACTCGATGTAAATTAGTAAATAAATCAAAAAATGTTTTTCTTCTTTTTTTATAGTCTTAACTATTAGAATCAAATCGTAATTTAAAGGACAATAATGATAATTAATATTAATATTATAATTAGAGGTCACTGATCGCAATTTTCTACTTCCAATTTAAATAACATAGGAAAAACAAATTTTAAGTTAAGAATTTCATACCTCGGCAATAGCTTATTGTACAAAAAAGCTCAAAATATAATTTTGTAAGCAATTGAACGCTCTACAAAAAAAGTATCTAATCATTTTTTTGAGTTATTGAAGTTAGAATTCAAATGTATAGTAAATTTTGAGATTTTTTACCTTTCCGGCGAAACTATCATACTTATCAAAAAATGTCATGCGATTTTTTCTGTTGACTATTTTATCCCTTACAAATTATTTCGAACAAAGGGTTTTTTCAATTCCATATTGTTTCCTAGTTATTCTCATTTTTAAATCAAGCTCTTGAAATTGAACAGAATTGATTTTTTGAAAAGCTTGACGTTGAAATGGGAATAAATAGGAAACCATGAAGAATTTTAAAAAAACGAAATCAGAGATAATTTATACAGGGTAAAATTGTCTACAAAAAGATTCTCTGAAACTTTGGGATGAGTCCAATAGTTTTGCTGGAAAGTAAGATCTCGAAATTTTGTATGAATTTGACATCAAGTTTCAATAACTTTTAAACAGATGACTTTGTTAAAAAATAACAAGACTTTTGTTGTACAGCGTTGAACTGCCTACGAAATTATATTCTTAGCTTAATGTACAATGAGCAATTGTCGAGGTATAAAATATATTTTTATATATCTCGGGAGTCGCTTAGAGCTTGTTCAAAGCTCTAACGAAGAAATGTTCAAATAAAAGTGGCCGAATGAGCGAGAGTCACTTAATTTGAAATTATAATAAATTGTAAAGTAGTTAGATACTTAATATTCTAATATATGTCGATTCACAATTAGTTATTTATCAATGATAGCTTTTTGAATGAAGCTTTTAATAAATATCATATAATATCTCATTATTCCGTTGAATTAAATAACTATTGGTACAGATCAGGCATAAAGCTTTTTACCTTATTTATGCACGGAATTTTGAATTTAATTAGTATAGAAACTTGCTGGGATGGTTTAATAATATTTGATAGCAAATACAAGATGATTGGATTACTATTAATCGGTAGATAAATTAATCAGAAGATACTTTACATAATCGTTGAATAGTAAACTAACCAACAAAAATAATTCACGATGGCAATTCCATCGATAGACAATACTTTCCGAAATTCGCGTTCATTGTTTAATGATTTTATGAATAACAAAAATTAGTACTACGATCAATCAAGTCAATGTATTCTGATTTAATTATAAATATAGAATAGTAATCATGCATGCAATACAATTGTAATGAATTAATTATACCATTTTCAGATTAAAAGCGGAGAAATATCGAACCCAATATTTAATTTAGCGTTGAGTATCTTTGAAAAAAAAATAACTGCTGCCTCATACGCTGAACGGACTAGGCTCCATTATGATTTCATCGAACACGATAAACAAACGGATGGTTCAATTTTATTAAGGTGTGAAACCAGCGTCATGCAGATAATACTACGTATGTTCGTTAAGACACCTAGCTGCACAATAACTGTACGCTGTGACAAGTGCTCAGGACAAATGCGAAAAGATATAATAGCTCCAATTATATACCCGTCAGATATAAAAAACAATGACCTTGACATGACCAAACTTGGAGATCTTTCAATGACTACAAAATGTAGGGTTGAAGGTTGTTCAGGGCGAAAGAAGACGTCAATTTCTGACTTAGGTAAAGAAAATTATGCTATTCTTCTGATGGATAGATGAAAATTACATCAGATAAAGATTTTGTTTAAAATTAAAAAATTCATTTTTGCAGGTGATATTATAATCTTCGAAGTATTCAATGCTCAAGGCGATGTGCGAATGAAGCTAGATGATCTGCCAAGGAAATTAAGAAATCCACTGAACACTGAAGAACCATACAGGCTTGTAGGAGTAGTAGATTTCATTCCGCCGGTGACAATCTCAAGAAGATCATCTTCAGAACATGGTATAGGCCATTTCAAAGCGGTTTGTTTGCGAGGTGTTCAATGGGTAGTGTATGACGATCGCGAAAAAAATGAATACAATATCGCAAAAACGAAATCCGTGAACTTGCAGATCTTAATGTATATAAAAACAAAATAAATAAGGTTCTAATCGTAAAAAAACTTTGAATATATGAGTTATTTATTTCGCATAAACAGAGCCATTAAACCTACAAAAATGCGTAAGATATAAGTTGATTTGAGATACGTTTAAAATCCAAAATTGTAATAATCTTAAGATGAATTAAAGTGACGTGGGTCTTAAGAGGTGAAAGACGAATATCATGGCTAGCATGTATTTAAATGCTACTTTGTTCCTAGCTCTCCAAGTATCTCATTTTCTACTCATGGGCAGAAAGATAATTAACATTCGTTTCTAGTAAGTGAAAAACACCTGTTAAGATAGCAGGGTACGTAGGCTTCATTAGCTGATCAGTGTGGCCTGCTGATCTTTTGTTAACAATTTATTACTGACTTTTTGAGTATCTCCGATTCTATTTATAAACAGCAATGAAATAGATGACTGTTGTCTGCTCATAAAAACCGCCTGTTAATATAGCAGGGCCATCAAGTTTCCGTTGCTTAGCGTTATGACCTACCGATCTTTTGTTTTTATTTTGTTGCTGGGTCTCTGTGTACTTTCAAGTCTCTTTCTGAGCAGCAACAAAATAAACGACTATTTTTAGCTAATAAAAACCGCCTGTTAATATAGCAGGGCCATCAAGTTTTCCTTGCTGATCGTTAAGACCTACCGGTCTTTTGTTTTTATTTTGTTGCTGGCTCTCTGTGTATTTTTAAGTCTTTTTCTGAGCAGCAACAAAATAAATGACTGTTTTTAGCTCATAAAAATCGCCTATTAACATAGCAGGGTTATTAAGTTTCCCTTGCTGATCCATAAGGCCTACCGATTTTTTGTTTTTATTTTGTTGCTGGTTCTTTGGGTACCACCGAGTCTCTTTCTGAGCAGCAACAAAATCAACGACTGTATTTAGCTCATAAAAATCGCCTATTAACATAGCAGGGTTATCAAGTTTCCCTTGCTGATCCATAAGGCCTACCGATCTTTTGTTTTTATTTTGTTGCTGGCTCTTTGGGTACCACCGAGTCTCTTTCTGAGCAGCAACAAAATAAACGACCGTTTTTAGCTTATAGAAACCGCTTGTTAATATAGCAGGGCCATCAAGTTTCCCTTGCTGATCCATAAGGCCTACCGATCTTTTGTTTTTATTTTGTTGCTGGCTCTTTGGGTACCACCGAGTCTCTTTCTGAGCAGCAACAAAATAAACGACCGTTTTTAGCTTATAAAAACCGCTTGTTAATATAGCAGGGCCATCAAGTTTCCCTTGCTGATCGTTAAGACCTACCGATCTTTTGTTTTTATTTTGTTGCTGGCTCTGTGTGTATTTTTAAGTCTATTTCTGAGCAGCAACAAAATGAACGACTGTTTTTAGCTCATAAAAATCGCCTATTAACATAGCAGGGTTATCAAGTTTCCCTTGCTGATCCATAAGGCCTACCGATCTTTTGTTTTTATTTTGTTGCTGGCTCTCTGTGTATTTTCAAGTCTATTTCTGAGCAGCAACAAAATCAACGACTGTTATTAGCTCATATAAACCGCCTGTTAATATAGCAGGGCCATCACGTTTTCCTTGCTGATCGTTACGAGCTACCGATCTTTTGTTTTTATTTTGTTGCTGGCTCTTTGGGTACCACTGAGTCTATTTCTGAGCAGCAACAAAACTAATAACTGTCCCTCGTTATTTAAAACCACGTGTTAAGTTAGCAGGGCCATTAATCATTTGCTGCCGGTGGTTAAGCTCCGCCGATTTTCAATTTTTTGATGCGTTTTTCGCGGTGTGTTTCAGCAACAAATTAGCAACAAATTCTCACGCATCAACCGTTCCATTCAACAACGATCCGGCGAGTTTACTGCCAGCTTACGTGTAAGATAGCATTAACTCGATTTCTGGGGAATCGGTTCGAGCAAAAAAATCGGGTTTTCAGCAACTAATTAGCAACTATTTAGCAACAAATTTTGGTGCTAATTTCGGTCGATTCTGCTGACTTTTCATTGCCAGCTTAACGGAGCTCCACGAAGTTGTCGTGTTTTCGGCAATGTACGGCCGACCCCAGGAGGTTTGCCAGGCGAGCCTGTCTCTAAGGAGGGGGGAGTTTGTGACGTTACATTGCCGAGGAGGTGGAGTTGGAGAGTGAGTAAGTGTGAGTCCGTGTGATAGAGAGAGAAAAAGTGAGTATGTGTGTGGGTTAAGTATGATAGATATTGAGTTGAGAGTATGGAGTATATGTGTGTGGTAAGTTAAGTGTATTGAGAGTAAGAGTACGTGTACGGTACGTTGGTTGTTTTGGAGTGTCTGTGTGGTAGAGCGTGGATTTAACGAGGAATATCTAGCTGAGTCGCGGATAGTGGCCAAGATAACGTGCCTCCCGACCAGTGATGATGACTAGGCCTAGGCTTAGCCCTCGGGGTTGACGTGGTAATCACGGAGGAGCGACTGAGATGTCGCCGCCCCTTCGTGTTGATACCCGGAGTTAGCTGGGGTACGTGTACGTTTATTTGGGGATGGCAGGCCTCGTTTGCGATGCTCGAGGAAGCCAAAAATTCGCTAACTTCGGATATCACGGGGAGTGACATTGCGGGAAGACCCGTGAGTCCACGGCTTGTATGTGGTGGGGAAGAATGGATGGAGAAGCGAGAATGTGAGAGTGACTGAAAGTAGTAGAGCGTGCGAGTGAATGGAGTGGGAGGACCGAGAAGGGGAGTTGAGAGTAGACCATGGAGTCGGAGAGTTGGGATTCGGAGTCGCTCGAGTACGAGCTGACCCAGGAGTAGAGTTTTGGAGTTTGGAAGCGAGTGGTGGCGAGTCGGAGAGTCTCTGAGATAGACCTCGACCGCAACCCTGGTTTGTCGTCGTTTGGAGCTTGTGGCTCAGTTAGTTGTGCTCTTGGAGCCGTTTATCGTGCGAATTGTTGTCGCGAATTACCGCATTATTTTCGTTTATTTTATTAATTATTGTGTTAAGTTTTGTGATTCGTCGTCCACGAGAGGTTCCCGATGGCGTACTCAGGTATTTATTCGGTTGATGGACCGAGAGTACTCGACCGCGGGCCATTTGGGCCCTCCGCGTCACTCTCGTGTCATCTGTACGGTATTTTATTCATTTCCGTTTCTTTATTTGATTTTCTTAATTTAAATGTGATTAATTGGCTTCTTACGCGTCGAAAGAACCGCGACCCTCTCTCCACAACCTAGCATACTGAGCGCACCAGGACATGCCGCTACCACCGTCCATTTCTCTCATCTCCGAAGGATTTAGATTTTAGGTTTTAATTTACGTGTACGTTTAGACCGGTTGCCGATACCGGGGAAATAAAAGTCGGCTGGCGCCCGTCAGGATCTGGAGGAAATGAGAGGAGTGATCGGTGGGCGAAGTGTGACGTAGCCCGATTTTGTGTAATTGGAGTTCGGATAATTGAGTACTTTTATTGGGTAATGATTTATGTATAATTTTGTTGAGTTTATCGAGTAATAAGTGAAAGTTACGTTACAGAGTATAACAACTATAATTATGGTTGAGTCATTCCATATGAAATCGACTGATTAGCAGTCAACTAATTTTAGATTTTGCCCTTAATCTGAGAGACTGTACCTTAGGATCCCAAAGAACAAAATTTAGGCTCATTCAATTTTTATAAGCACACATTTTCATCTATCCGAATTCAGACTTTAAAAAAAAAAAAAATGTAGTAAAATGCAAAATTTCACACCTCAGTCACTCATTTATCTTCGATCTGTTACATACTGGAAAATCCAGGCTTACGGAAAATTACCAGGTTGGTGGCGTTAGGGTGGTAATCGACCCCAGGTGCACCCGTCGCTGAGCTCTCTCTAATTTTTATTTGTTTTGTAAGGTTCGATAATTTAAATAAAACATTTTAATTATACGAATGTGAATATATTTCAAAAATTGAAAATTTAATTGGAGCCAGTCGGTCTCCGGACGTACATCCGGGGCCTAAGATTTTCGTCGGCTGACTGGTTGCTCTGGATTTTCATCCATAGTACAATGAAATATAAAAATTAATTATTGCGACGTCGCTTCTCAGGTTACTCTGGTGAACACCATCGTGACCCGAGTCTCATGCATCGTCATGAGTTTGGACTATTCGCGAGCCACGGCGATTCTCTTATCGCAAGAGATTCCCGTTACATTATTTGCGGTGAAAAGAAATAATCTCACCAACAAAGTCACGATTTATTGATTTATTTATGATTCTAAGAAGTGACGAACCGTTTATTCGCCCACCGTGGCGAATAAATAATTCGAGACTTCAAAAAAAAAAATTTCTAAAAATTTTATTTAAATGTAATTAGAGCCAGAACGTAACAAATCATTACTTTTATTTTTTTTTTTACTATGAGTTTTTATTCAACTTTTTAATTTATAATTTGATTTTTTTATTTCTTCGTTCCAGTTTGATTTTTTTTTTTTTTTTATTCAAATTTTTTCTACATGTCCCGCATTTTTGTTATAGATGTCACTCTTTTTTTTCAAACCTACTGTTTTACGCTAGTGCTGCTGCCAGTAGTTAATAGGGAGAAAAAAAGAAAAAAAAATTTACCCTTGTAATAATAACAATATTAAAAATAATAAAAATGACCGCTAAACTTTTCGTGAATAATTGGTTTTACGTTTTTAATTAATTAAAATTAAACTAAAAGGATTTAGACAGTAATTTTCAATAGGGTTCTTGTGATCAAGAATACAAAGATAGTAAAAAAAAAATTAGACCAATTAATTATTTTTATTGAGAGTTATTTGGTTTACTAAGTTTCATACATGACAATTGACAACTCGTGTCACTGGGATTAAAATGAGTTATATTTAATTTATGGAATAAATAATCGACTTAACATTGATTCGAAGTTATTCTTTAATAAATTATGTTAGTGTTGGTATAAAATTTGACTCATTTTAGTGTAATCGAAAAAGTCTAGCAATAATTTAATGTGAGTGAATGAGTCATAAAATTCAAAGCGATCATAAAGCACCCTCAGCGCTACAGCGCTTGAGGTGTGCAAAAATGTCATTTTTATGCTTTATCATTGTCAGCTGTAAAAATTTTCCTATTCAAGATATCTATACGTTTGAGGTGACATTCCAAAGGGGAAAGGTAATAGTTAATTTGTGACACGGTGCTGAAAATACGCAGGTTTCACTTAATTATTGTGTTTTTTAACTGATTCTATCATCTCGGTTGTTTAAAGTAAGCAACTAATGTTACTCAGAAATTAAGTGTACATATCATAGAAGAAATAAAGCCAAGAATAAACGCGAACAGCCCCGTCTTTATACGCAAAATCTTCGCTTAAATTTTTGGAATTTCTAAAAATCCCGTAATTTATAGGATCTTTAGTTTTTACCTTAACTTCAAATGTCCGCAAAGCTCGTTTTGTTATTTTCATTCTTAGTACGCGTGCAGACGGTTTTTTTGAAATAATAATTAGCTTGATTATTTTATGTTTTAATTCAGTAATTTTATTTACAATTGATAAATCTTTTAGTAAAAACATAAAAAATTATATATTAACTTCTCATTTTCATCTTTTTTTGTTTGTATTGTTTAAAAATCTCTGCAAGACATTGCTTTATCCAAAAAGACGATGTAATATTATCCGAAAAAAAAAATAAGCGCTACAACAGGACACATCCTGTGGGAGCAACAGGATAAAATCCTGTGGGCGCAACAGGATAAAATCCTGTGGGCGCAACAGAATAAAATCTTGTGGGCGCAACTGGATGAAATTTCGTTGCAGCAACAGAACACATCCTGTGAGAGCAACAGGATTTTTCCTGTAGAAACAATAGGATAAAAAGAAGATTCATGTACGAATATATTTTTGTGAGCGTGAAAAAATTATAATTTTGAAAAAAAATTTTTTTTTTGCATTCTTATACTTTGAGACTATTCAGGCCCGTGCTAGTACAGGCATATTATTATTCATCTATAACCAAAAAAAAATGAGGTCTACTCACACTATCTTTTCAGAATTTTAATTTTTTTCCAGATTTTGAGAATGTTACTATACTGACAAAAAAAAATCGATACATTGAACTAGTTCCTTATCGTATTGATTTCAGAGGAAAAATACTATCGCTGCAACAGGATTCTGTCCTGTTGCACACACAGTATGATTACTGTTGCTGTATCATGAAAATCCTGTTGCTGCAATATGGGATTTGTCCTTTTGCTCCCTCAGAACTGTGGCAGCGCCAACTCGAGATGATATACGAGTATATGTATTTGTGTACGTACGTACGTATGGGCGTATGTATGTGAATATTCTGTCGCTTTTGAACGGATGAACCGATTTTTTTCGTCAAGCCGACATTCGACGCGGCTTGTTAATTTCTTTAGTTGTGAAAATTTAAGCTTAATCGGTGGAGTGCGTTCGGAAATATTCCAAAAATATAATTCTTTCAAAAATGTTTTTTTTTTAGATAACTTTTAATGTGTTCGATGGATAGATTTCAAAATCTGATCAACTCGAAAAATTTATAAGCCGCGTCCAATGCTACCTCAACTATCGAAATCGGTTCATTCGTTCAAGAGAAACCGTTAATGAAAGAATTAAATAAAAATTTTTTTTTAGTTTTTTTGAAATTTCTTAAAAACTAGGTAAATCTATTTCAAAATTTGATTAGCTTTAGAACTCAATAAAACGCTTCGATTGCAACATCAACCGTCTCAATCGGTTAATTCGCTTGAGAAATATCGTTGAAAAAAAAATGGAAAAAAACATTTTTTTTCGAAAACAACGGTATACAAAAGTATTTTCGAGCTCGAAAATGTATTCACGACAATTTTTTTGAGCACAAGGAGCTCGAAAATGTATTCACAACAATTTTTTCGAGCACAAGGAACTCGAAAACAGCGAAAAGTTTTGGGGCTGGTCTACACGGTCAACCGATGCGTATATTTTTTTTCCGTGTAGATGATGGATAATACTGAAAAAACTACATAAGATGAACATGAGAAGATAACATGTTATGTTTTATAAATTTTTACTAAAAAATTTATCAATTGTAAATAAAATTACTGAATTATAGCATAAAAAATCAAGCTAATTATTATTTCAAAATAACCGTCTGCACACTTACTAAGAATAAAAATAACAAAACGAGCTTTGCAGACTTTTGAAGTTGAGGTAAAAACTAAAGATCCTATAAATTTCATATCTTTATCTCGGAGTCAACACGTTTATTTTATAGCCTGAATTACGGGATTTTTAGAAATTTCAAAAATTTAAGCGAAGATTTTGCGTATAAAGACGGAGCTGTTCGCGTTCATTCTTGGCTTTATTTTTTCTATGATATGTACACTTAATTTCTGAGTAACATTAGTTGCTTACGGTAAACAGCCGAGATGATAGAGTCAGTTGAAAAACACAAAAATTAAGTGAAACCCGCGTATTTTCAGCACCGGGTCACTAACGACTGGTATAAACTGTGTTTATTTTTATCGGCTACATATAAACTATCACCTTTCCCCTTTGAAATGTCACCTTAAACGTATAGATATCTTGGATAGGAAAATTTTTACAGCTAAAAATGATAAAGCATGAAAATGAAATTTTTTTAAAGTCTTAATTCGGATAGGCGAAAATGTGTGCTTTTAAAAATTGAATGAGCCTAAATTTTGTTCTTTGAGATTTTAAATGAAATTTTGTAATCACGTAGAGGGTCCAGGAGACCGCATGAGTTAGTTGCTTAAATAAGTAGTGTCCAGGAGACCGCGTGAATTAGTTATAAGTTTTTATCACACAGAGGGTCAAGGTGACCACGTGAAATTTAGCTTGAAATTGACTGTGATTTGACATCAGTTGAAGTTTCCTACCTGAATTTGCCAACAATTTGACAATAAAAGTTGGAAAGAAAAATTTGCGGTTAATTTTTGTTCGATTTAGCGGTAATCTTTTTCTTTTATTACTAGAAAAAAAAAGTTAGTAACGATCGTTCTTACCATTTTAGAAGGTAAGCCAATTTATACATGAAATTGTCTACAACTTTACAGTAAAAAAATACCTAACAATTTTTCACGTCAAATTAACAATGAAATAATATAAAATTCGCCTGAAAATTGACGACAGCTTTTTTCTAGTCAACTTTTGAAGTGAATTTGCATTCTAATTCGGGTATAGTAAATTTACGTAAAATTGTAGAGGAAATTGCATGCAAATTGTCGTAAAAAACGGAAAAGTCCGAGGTTAACGAAGATTTGACGTAAAATTCAAGAAAACTTTTGTAAGTATACTTCTGCTAAAGCAAACTGCCCTAATAGCACAGTTTGCTTTAGCAAAAGTTTACTTACAAAAGTTTCCTTGAATTTTTTCTCAAATTTCCGTCAGCTTCGGACATTTCCATTTTTGACGACAATTTCTATACAACTTTCAATACAATTTGACGTAAATTTACTACCTGAATTAGAATGCAAATTCACTTCAAAAGCTGACTAGAAAATAGTTGTCGTTAATTCTCAGCTAAATTTTATGTCAATTTGTTCTTTATTGGACTTGAAAAATTGCTAAGTATTTTTTACCGTGAAATTGTAGACAATTGTTTGTATAAATTTGCTTACTTTCTGAAGTGGTAAGAATGAACATTACCGACTTTTTTTCGTAAAAAGTTACCTTTAAATTAAAGAAAAATTAACCGAAAATTTTTCTTTCTAACTTTTGCTGTCAAATTGTCTGCGAATTCGGGCAGCAAATTTCGAGTAATTTCAAAGTCAAATTACAGTCTATTTCAAGCCAAAGTGACTATTAGGGTAAAAGCACAATTCTTGCTTTAGCAAAAATTTACTTACAAAAATTTCGTTGAATTTTTCGTCAAATTTCCGTCAACTTCGGGCTATTCCGTTTTTGACGCGAATTCGCGTACAACTTGCTATACAATTTTACGTAAATTTACTACCCAAATTCAAATGCAAATTAATTTTAGAAGACGTATACAAATTACTGTCTAAAACGAATGAGCCCGAAGTTGTCAGATATTTGACAAAAATTTCATGGGAACTTTTATTAGGGTTTTTTTTCTATGAAAAAAAGTTACCTCTAAATTGAGGAAAAATTCACCACTAATTCTTCCAAGTTTTGCTATCAAATTGTTAACCAATTCGGACAGGAAATTTCGATAACTTCAATCCTCAAAATATTGTAAATTTTAAGCTAAAGTGGCTTTTAGGGTTATTTCGTACATCTAACAACATTGTCGCGCTACCTGTCAATACCTTACTGGCGAAATTTGAAAATCAGGTTTTTAATCACTTGAAACAAATAATTATTTTTTGTTATTTTTTAATCAAAAGATTCATAATCATTATACAAAAAAAAAATATAATTTCTATTGAAGACTACTAATAACAATTATAGTTTCTAAATTATATTTTTATTATAAATAAATGACTGTTTTATTTGTTCTAACCAGCAATCACCAACAAACGATTTCCTAGCGATTTAAATAGAAAAATAAAAAAAATATCGAAGTAGAGGGGTTAAATGGAAAAAATTAAAGGCTAATTTTTATTTACTTTTTCATAATTAAGCAATTGACCCACAAACAACTTTGATAGACCAACATTCATCGACAAACGACCAACAAATGATTGCAATTATAATAAAGCGGATCGGTTTATATTGAATCTGTTTATAATAAGGAGTTCAGTATGTGGAGCTTAGATATACAACTTCAGCCATAAGAGATTTCTGATAATCAAGCTGGAAGCGAGCTAGTGGTGACCAACTGCAGCAACTTGATATCAAGTTGGCCACAGAGAATATTGGTATTTCTATAAGTTGACGGCAACTAGTTGCCTACTTTCTGAGAAAATGTGTGCCAACAGCTGGCATTTCCTTAGTTGACAAGGTTGACGGAAAGTTGCCTTCAATTTTCTCAGAAAGTTGGCGACAGTTTGCGGCAGTAGATTATCGTCAACTTTCCAGGAAGGTTGGTGACAACTTGCAGTCAAGAATTACGTCAAAATTTTAAACTTCGTTTTGTTGTAAATATAGTTATATCCGCTAGACAGTACCAAAATCGAGAAATTTAGTGATATATATATATATATATATATATATATATATATATATGTAGATCAATTGATATATGTTTGGTTTGTAATTGCGACAACAATACGTATAATTTTCTCCAATTCAGTCATTATAATTGACTAACAATTAATGACGCATTAGATAATTCTAAAAATTTTCAAATATAATCCGTGATCAGCTAAAAATTTTTTAACTTTATGTTCTATCTAGCTACTCGCAATGTCTATATTTAAAAATTACCTCTCTAATAAACAGACAAAAAAGTTATTTTTACTTCATAGGAAATCATTTGTGTAAATTTTAGCAATGATTTGTTATGTAAGATTAATTAATCAATAAGTAATCAATATGTGAGATGCTAAAGCTGAAACTATTTATAACTGTCTACCCAAATAGTTTATTATTAATTTTAAATGTACAGTAGATTAGGAACGATTATTATATAATTTTGTCTAAGCTTTTCTCTGAAATGAAAGTCCTAAACGCAAAATAAAGATACAGATTCGATTCTTTACTTTATGAACTAGCGAAGTGCACTTCAATTTTTCGATAATTTTCCATTCGTTTACGAGAAAAACTTGGACAAATTTCCTATTTACTATACAAGCGCAACAAAGATAGTACCGTTCATTAATTTAAGTGCGAATGGGGGAAAAAATAAAAACGGGTCTTAATCGTAAAAAAGAAAATTCAAACAAACATTGGTTTTTGGGGTAATTTTATTACACTTTTTTTATTTTTTTTGATACATGTAATAAATTTTTGTTACCCCCCCTCTTCCACGACCGCCTCTGGTCCTTCGCCAATTTCCATTGGCACTACCACGGTTCCGCCCCGCCGGACCCCTGGCTACACCTCCAGCGGCCCATCGACGTAGATTATCTGAAAAACAAAATCAAATGTTTACATTTCTTTAAGTATAATAATAAAATATATTATTATCCCTGTTTAGAAAATCTCATAAAATTCAATAGATTCTCATAAATCCCCATAGAAATTTTATAAAAATGAATGAGTTTTATGAAAAATACTATAGTTAAGTATAGGCTTTATACATACAGCTTTCAAAATCTATCGGATTTTTTAAGTAAAAATTCTCCAACTTACCTACTGCAGCTGAAACAGCTTCTTGAGCTAACGGTTGTGCTGCTGGTCATTGTGCTGGTTGTACTGCTGGTAGTGGTGGTGGTTGTGCTGCTGGTAGTGGAGCTGGTAATGGTGCTGGTAGTGGTGCTGATTGTGCTGCTGATAGTGCTGTTCCTTGAGCTGCTTGACCTGGTAAAGGGATGTCGGCTACAACAATATCAGCTCCCCCTGACATCCTTTCTCTACCTCCAGCTGCCAGGCGCGGTGGTGATGGTGGCGGCGGTGGTGGTGTTGTTAGCTGCCCGAAATTCGGGTTGGCCCGTTGGAACGGTGGCAGGTAGTTGTGTCGAGCACGTCCACGGCCCAACCTATTATAAGCCTCAATCGCCGCTTCAGCAGCGGCTCGAACATCCCTTAGCTCTCTTTCTTCTGAAACCAAAATCCCATGAATATTAGTTTAATGACTTTAAATATTAAAGTCGATAAGTCCATATATATATATGCAAAAGTATTGATTAAATATTATTCACTTCAATGGGACTTTATTTGTATAATATACGCTATTACAATATACTGCGTAACGTGATAGTGGAAATGTATATATGATAACTAATAACAATGATATAATTATGGTATGAGTGAAGGGTGTACAAGATAAATCACTACGTGACGAGGGTGTCGGGGGTCGTGCCAGAACTGCATCTCTCCTCGCTCTCCTCTAGTCCCACGGCTTGTAGCCGGTGGGCGTAGCCAATCTATGGGGGTGTGATTGACGTCACACTGACGTCAGAGCCTGAGTCCCAAGTGCCCGCAACCACGAGCATGGGCTGTGAGGATTGTCGCGGCTTACAGTCGGCCTTCCTGACATCCGTCACGTCCTCGGGACGTCAGCATCCGGAGGAGAAGACGCCAAGGCCATGCTCCGAGTCACTCGGCGTTTCTCTATAACAGTAGAAATTATTAGTAATTTGTGCTCCTAGCAATATACAACATGCGAATAGACAGCCGTGTGTGCAGTCCAGCTGCCTTAATTTCATGCAACATGCTAAGCCATGCGTGGCTACTCGACGTTTTCCGAGTAGCACCATGCGTCCGTCTTGCTGACCGTGACAAGGTTATCATGTTGCCAGATCAACAAAACTACAGTCACCCGAACCACCACCAACCGGTGCAGGTCGTATCTCACGACGTTTCGCAACTCGAGATGACTGTCGGCCTCCAGAACCACCACCAACCGGTGTGATCATATCGACTCTTCGCAGTCCTGTCAGCCTCGGGCCTCGCACCTCGAACCACCACTAACCGGTGCAGGTCGTACTCTACGACTGTTCGCAGTTCGAGTGCGTTTTTATCCTCGTCAGAACTACCACCAACCGGTGCAGGTCACACAAGTGTGACTTTTCGCAGTTCCTCCGATAGTTTAGCCTCTAGAACCACCACCAACCGGTGCAAGTCATACTCTACGACTTTTCGCAGTTCTTGAGGCCCCCTTCTGCCTTAATGTAGATATGGATCGTACCCGGCAGCGCAGGTGTTGAATCAGAATCCTCTGAGCTGTCACTGGAGCTGGAGTCGCTGACCTCGGTACCATACATCTTCAGCTTCTCATCCGGAAATACCCCAGTATAGGGTTTTTGTGTCCGCTCCACTCCCTTGACGTCCTCAACGACATAACGGTCCTTATCGAGGACTTTGGTGACTTGATATGGCCCAGTGTATTTCGGCAGTAATTTTTTACTCAGCCCATCATTTGAGCTTACAACGCGTCTAGCCATTACTGTGTCACCACAACTGAACACTCGAGGCGAAGCTCGTTTCCGATTGTACCGAGCAGCCTGCTGTTGCTGAGTCTGCTCGATAACGCTTTGTGCCTCCTGAATATCATTCATACGGTCATAAATACAATCACCCTCTCCCAACTCATTCAGCACTCGTGACTCAGTCGAATGTCGCGGGCGAAACCCGAACAACAATTGAGAAGGTAATTTCCCAGTTGCTTTATTTACGGTGTTATTTAATCCCCAGATTACCCCGGGTAATTTACGATCCCATTGAGGTTCTTCTTCAACGCTCGCAGACAACATACCTAATATTGTTCGGTTATACCTTTCTACCTGCCCGTTTGCTCTCGGTGTCTGTACCGCAGTTTTAACGTGTTGTATGTTTTTCTCTTTACAAAACTCTTCAAATGCCTTACTCGTGAACGCAGTGCCACGGTCGCTAATTATGCGTCGAGGATAACCAACTCCCGCGTCCGCGGTGTCGTTTAAAAATTTTATAACTGGTGAAGTCTGTGTGTTCTTCACCGCACGTGCAAATACGTATTTTGTAAATGAATCGACCATTGCAAGTATTCGAGTATTTTTATAGGTGCTCGGCACGAAGGGCCCCAAATGGTCAATATGTACGGTATGCATGGCTTCGGCGACCTTTTCTATGGGATGTAAGTGACCTGGCCTTTTTCCAGTCGGCTCTTTATTGTACAAACAAATTAAACATGAACTGATGTCTCGCCTGACATAAAGTTTCATTGACGGAAACCAGTAATCACTGCGCAATTTCTCTAACGTTTTGTCAAGTCCCACATGTCCAATATCATTGTGGCATAACTTAACGATCTGTCGCCTCGCCGCCTGCGGTACCGCCCATCTTAACTCTTTGTCCACTTTTCGAAATACTCGATTGTCTTTAAGTTTAAACTCACTGTGAACTTGCTGATCCTCGGCGTCTTTAGGTTCGGCACTTAAGACCTCCCTCACGTATATTAACCGTCGATCCCGATAAGATCGTCGATCGATAAGATCACGCTTAACAAAAGTTGCTCTCAACGCGCTACAATCGCTGATAATTTTAAAATGCATCCCGTATAGATAGACGCGATATCGTTGGAGGCTACTTACTACCGCCAGTGTTTCGAGCTCGTAGGAATGATACCGCTGTTCTTCTTTTGTTGTTTGTCGACTGTAATACGCGACGGGTTTCAAGGTTCCATCGTCCTGTTTTTGAAATAATATTCCGTCAACACCGATCTTACTAGCATCAGTATGTAACTCGGTCTCCGCCCCATGTTTATATAATGCTAACAAGGGTCTACTTACAAGTTTTTCTTTTAGTTTTTCAAACGCGTCCCTCTGCTCATCGCCTCAACGCCAACTTTCACTTTTCTTTGTGAGCAGAGTTAAGGGTCTAGCAATTACAGCAAAATTCTGTATGAATTTTCTAAAGTAACTGGCAAGACCAATAAATCTTCGAACTCCATGTACATCTTCGGGTACTGGCATCTGTGCGACCGCTTCGATTTTATGACCACCCGGCCTAATCCCTTCAGCATTTATTTCGTACCCCAGGTAGTCGACCGTTGTTTGCAAGAATGTACATTTACTCAGTTTTAAAGTTAGTCCAGCATGCCGTATTTGTTCTAACACGCATCTCAATGCTTCAAGACCGGTTTGTACATCTGTTGATGGTATAAGAATGTCATCCATGTACGCAAGAACATGAATTTTTCCTCTAAGAGGTGATATTATTTGATTTACGAGTCTTTGAAACACCGAGGGTGCGTTTGCCAGTCCAAACGGCATGCGGAGGAACTTATACTGTCCGTCTGGTGTTACGAACGCGGTTTTCTCGATCGATTCTTCCGCGACTCCTACCTGGTAGTACCCCGAGAACATATCTAATTTTGTGAACCACGAGCTCCCTTGTAGTTCGTTCAGTTGATCTTCTATTAGTGGTAGCGGTTGGTGATTCTTTTTTGTAATTGCATTTAACGCACGATAATCAACACACATACGCGCCTCGCCGTTCTTTTTACGGACTAGCAAAATGGGGCTTGAGAACGGTGAATTAGATTCGCAAATAATACCGTGTTCTTTCAATTCATTGACCATCTCGCGTACTTGTTCCCGTTCCGCATACGACAACCAATACGGCCTGTAAGTCACGACTTTATCTTCCGTCAATTCTATTTTTATTTCTGTGACGTTTGTTTGCCCTAACTCTCCTATGTTAAACGCAAAGCAATCTCTATATTCGTCTAGCAATTGAAAAAGACCGTCCCTTTCAGCCTCAGGTAGTCGACCTTCTACCTGGACTTGATCCCTCGGTATTCTATCTTTTTCTATTTTCGTCATCGCACAAATTTCTCGAACTTTACGCTCGTCTATTGTCTCCTCTCGGGCCTGTTCAGCTCTGGCGACAATTTTATCTTTATTTATTATGAGTGGACTATCGGAAAGATTTATGATCGGCAATATTGACGAATTTGTGTCTATCATACACCGAGGAACGCAATGTTCCCGGCCTTCTTGCCCGCGTACACTAAGCTCTATATACAAATCACCAATATAATTGTCATTTAGTTTTACCTTGATGTCTGCTGATTGCTGCGGCGGAATGACTGTCGTCTCCGTGGCTCGTAATGACATCTTACGAGGTGGCAGCTTGTCTAGCCCTGTCAGTGAAACTGCTGCCTTGTGGAACACTCTCAGCTCGCCATCCCCTGATGCCGTTCTGATTCCTGGCAAATCGAGGAATGGCTGTCCCCACAATTACCGGGACAGTCTGTAGATCATCTGGTACAATGTGCATGTTGACCTCTCCTTCAGCGAGGTCTACTTGCAGTTTCGCCATTGCGATCCCGTATGGATGAACAATGCCTCCACCGAAGCCTCGTAGTACTTCATCCGTCGGCTTGATATCTAGTTGCAAGCTATCTGTATCTCCCTTTCTCAGGGTGACACACTGGCTAACGGCATCAACATATGCCTTCAGAGTTTTTCCGTTAACGGTGATGTCTATGAACCTCGAGTCACCGGCTCGTGGCTCTGATCCGATAGCTAAGACTTTCTTCTCTCCATCGTTTTCCTTCTTAGCTTTTACGCACCGGCTTGCTACGTGGCCCAACTCGCCACAACGGAAGCACTTAACTTGTCCTGTCGATTTGTCTGCCGTCTTCTTTTCCTCCGCAAACTTCTTGTTCGCCTGACTACGCTTAATAGTATCAGGGTGAGGCCGGCGAGGCTGGGGCATGTTCCGTTGGAGCCGGGCATGCCTCGATGTTTTTCTCACCTGGTATCGCTCTGTCGGTTTCACCGTCTCCTCGACGGTACTCAGGAACACTCGGAGTTCTTCCGGTGTTAGGAACTGATTTCTCGCGATCGTGCGGCTCAAAGAGTGATCGGTGATCCCGTCAGCGATACAGTCGGCCGCGTCCAATCCTTTAAGGCCGCACGCCGCGACGAGGGATGACTTAGCGAAAAAATAATGCATCATCGACTCGTCTGACCTCTTCTTACGTTCCAGCATCGCTCGCATTCTGTCTGGCATCCTCCGATGCACCGTAAATGCCTCAATGAGTTTAACCTTCCATTCTTCCTATGAAAATGCGACGGAGTCTAGTCTCTCGTACCACTGGTACGCTGTGCCTTTTAGTTTGTCCATCGCTAGGTTGGCGGTGATGACGTCATCCCATCCGTTGATCTTTCGGAGTTCCTCGACCTTCTGGATCCACACCTGGATGGTTTGGTTACCACTCTCTGGGTCAAAGATGGGGATGCGTCGTCCGTCAGCAACGCTGTGCGACCTCGGTCACTCCGCTGGCACTCTCATTGCCTCCGCAATCTTAATAATCGCCTCTTGTAAATCAGAGACCGATTTGCTACGTGATGATGTTCCGCGACCACCATATTCGGCTCTTCTGTCCTCACTGTCGCATCTATATGGATCACGACGATAGCTGCGCTCCCCATAGTCGTGCCGATTGTGATGAGGTGCTGGTCCCCTTGACAAGGATCGTCGTGAGACCGATCGCCGACGTCGATCTCTGTCTACCGACCGAGACGGCGTCGTCTCCCGGGACAAGCTCCGTTGACTATCTCCCGGCGGTAGGGTGTAGTGCGAAAGACTTCGCCCTGAATGTGCGTCACACGCTGGTTTCACCATTTTCACTTGCACTCTAGTCACCTCACTACACCACTAATAACTCGCGCACAGATTACTTATCCCACTTCTGATATGTAAAAGTATTGATTAAATATTATTCACTTCAATGGTACTTTATTTGTATAATATACGCTATTACAATATACTGCGTAACGTGATTGTTGAAATGAATATATGATAACTAATAACAATGATATAATTATGGTATGAGTGAAGGGTGTACAAGATAAGTCACTACGTGACGAGAGTGTCGGGGGTCGTGCCGGAACTGCATCTCTCCTCGCTGTCCTCTAGTCCCACGGCTTGTAGCTGGTGGGCGTAGCCAATCTATGGGGGTGTTGACGTCACACTGACGTCAGAGCCTGAGTCCCAAGTGCCGCAACCACGAGCATGGGCTGTGAGGATTGTCGCTGCTTACACACACACACATATATATATATATATATATATATATATATATATATATATATATATATATATATATATATATATATATATATATATAATTAGGGTGTGCCAAAAAAAATCGATATTTTTTTTTTTTTACGCTATCCACCCAAAATATCGTAGGATATGTCAAAAAAAAAATCCTGTACAAAGCGGAGCTCATAATTTTAATTTTAAGAGGTCCATCATTGAATCTGAAGTTTTCTCATTTAAATAACATAGGAAAATGTTTTTTTTTACATTATTTTCGCCTGCAAACTATGAAGAAATTTTCTTTGCAGGAAATAAATGAATAATTCTAATTTGGCATTAAATTTTGAACAAAAAATTTCGTTAAGTCATATTTCTATCATTATTATTTGAATTTCTACAGAGCATTAAAAATATAATTTTTTTTAATTTTACGTTTTTTACATTTTTAAGCCAAACTATTAGAAATAAAACAAAAAGTCAAACGACAATTTTGTAGTCCATCTGACGTACTACAAAAAAGATCTTCACAAATTTTTTTTTATATCAATATTTATAAAGTAACAGACCTTTAAAGTCTTATTTTTTTCATTTTAACTTTTAAAAAGTATACTACTGACGGCAGCACAAAAAGTTAGGTGGAAATTTTGTAGTACATTGAATATACTACAAAATCATAAGGGTGAGATTTTTCGTATCCTCAACTGTTGAAAGTGACAGGTCCATTAATTCATATTTTCATAGTTTTTTTAAGTGTATAAGGTAAACTATTGATGATAGAAATGAAAATTCAATAATAGTTTTGCAGTACGTTTGACGTTCTACAAAATTAGTCTCGGTAAACTTTTTGTGTCATCAGAAGTTAAAAATGTCATTGATCTTATTAAGATTTTCATGATTGTTTTGTTAAATAAATATAAAAAATTGCACATAAAGTCGTTATCAAATGATTAGATTATCAACTATAAGCATTTATCTAATTATTTAATATAAATTGAAATATAAGTACAAAAAGTTTACCGAGACTAATTTTGTAGAACGTTTCCTGATTAAACAAAACGATTTGTGACAATTAAAACTGTTTGAATCGTTTTAAATCATCTTAAATCGTTAATTGATGAATAAAAACGATTAAATTTCTCGAATGAAGATTAAAGACGATTCATGACGATTTCAAATTTTAATCGTCATTAATCGTTTTTAATCGTAAAATAATAAATCGTCTTTTGTTGATTTGGGACGATTAAATCTAAAAATCCATGACGATTATGACGATTAATGATGATTTAATTTTTAATCGTCACAAATACTTTTGTTTAATCAGAGTTAAATGTACTGTAAAACTATTATTGAGTTTTTTTTTCTATCATCAATAGTTTACCATATACACTTAAAGAAACTATGAAAATATGAATAAATGGAGCTGTAACTTTTAACATTTGAGGATACGAAAAATCTCACCATTATCATTTTGTAGTATATTCAATGTTCTTAAAAATTTCCACCTAACTTTCTGTGCTGCCATCAATAGTATACACTAATAGAAATTTCATATCGACTCAAGAAATATTTTCTTGAGCCAAGAATTTATTTCTGAAGAAAACTAATTGTCTTGCTTCAAGAAATTCTTGTCTGGATTTAGATTTTCTTGGCTCTAGAGATGTTTCTTTGATGGATAACTCTCGTGTTTTGACCCGAAACTATATTATCTTCAATCGATACTATTGAATTCTTCAAGCAAGACCACTTGTTTCTTCACCTAAAAATGTCGTATTATTATTTTGAGAACTTTAAATTTTTGGTTAAAGTAATAATTCCTTGATGGAAGATGTTTTTAAAGTAATAAAAAAAAAATTTGTTTTAAAATAAATTTCTACTTTAACATATCTGAAGTAAATGAATGTTGTCCTAAAAAATCACTTTAAAATTTTTTATTTTTAAAATAGAAAAAAAATTTTTTTTCAAGCTAAGTAAATTGTTATCTTGATTTAACAATCGCGCCATTCTCGAAACAAGTCAGTAATGTCTTAAACCTACATTTTGCCTATCTTAATCCAAGAGCAAGAAATTCTTAAGCGAAATATGTCAGAATTTTGTTTCAAACCAAAAAAGGCTTCATCGAAGAATAAAATTCTCAAACGAAGAATTTTTTTTCTTTATCCGAGAATTTTAATATTTTGGTTCAAATACTTATTTCTTGGATTAAAACAATTAAAAATTTTGGACCAGGACCAAATTTTGAAGAAAAAATTTTTCTTGAATAAAGATAGTTTTTTCTATCAGTATACTTTTGAAAAGTTAAAATGAAAAAATTAAGACTTTAAAGGTCTGTTACTTTGTAAATATTGATATAGAAAAAAATTTGAGAGAACCTTTTTCGTAGTATATCAGATGGACTACAAAATTGTCGTTGGACTTTTCGTTCTACCTTTAATAGTTTGGCTTAAAAATGTAAAAAACGTAAAATTGAAAAAATTATTATATATTTTCAAGGCTCTGTAGAAATTCAAATAATAATGATAGAAATATGACATCCGAAATTTTTGTTCAAAATTTAATGCCAAATAAGAATTATTCATTTATTTCCTGGAAAGAAAATTTCTTTATAGTTTGCAGGCGGAAATAATGTAAAAAAAAACATTTTCCTATGTTATTTAAATGGGATAACTTCAGATTCAATAATGGACCTCTTAAAATTAGAATCATGAGCTCCGCTTTGGACAGGATTTTGTTTTTGACATATCCTACGATATTTTGGGCGGATAGCGAAAAAAAATAAAATATAGATTTTTTTTGGCACACCCTAATATATATATACATTAAAAATGAATCATCAAGATATAAAAAAAGCTTGTGTAGAATTTTTAACACTTTGGTGTGTCAATTCAACACACAGTATTGATCTTGTTTGAACCGTTGCAATCGATTGATTTTTTAACACACAAAAATGTTATTTTATACGGAAGTAGCACTTTTTACATGTTACTGTTTAATCAACTCAAAATATATTGAAAATATTTTTGACCATCACAGAAGAATTCTCGGGAAATTTTGTACTTTCAACATATACGTGTATAACTTTTTCAACACTCGCGACATGTTAAAATAACATATAAATTAGCAAAAACCGTTTGTTTGACACACGATATGTCTTAATTTTGACGAATCCTTTTTCACCGTTTATGCACAATAAAAGGCTGCCTTGGCTTAAAAATTGTTGGACAAAAAAATTTTCATCGGCCAAGGCAATATTATTTTCTGAATGTATAAAAAGGTATATAAATAAATATACAAATCTTTGTACAAACGGAAAATAAGACTTCCTTGGCTAAAGAGAGTTTTATGCCATATAAATAATTTTTAAGCTAAGGCAGCCTGTTATATATTAGGAGTACAAATAAGTTTCCGCCGTTTTATTGTAGATGGCGCGGCACGGAGTTTCGATTAGCTTTCGCAGATGATAACCGGCTTAAAAAATAATAACTATACGTATGTCGAACAATTTTGAATGCACTCACCATTAAAATTTTCTCCGTTGTCCATTTTTTTCTGTAAATAAATAAATAAATAAACAATTAATAATTAAATAATTTTTTTCATCTTTGTAATATACTTGATTGTATTTCCAAAGTTACAATTAATTTAAATATTATTTCACTTTGAATATCCATAACAATGAAATAGATGACCTCAGACGCTTCCTTATTTTTTAATAAACTTGAGTTAATTGTAAATGTAAAAGTTTTTGACATGCAATTTACATCAAAGCATCGTTTATAAGTATTTAAAATTTTTATTTAAAGCAAAATTAATTATTTTTTTATTGTCTTCTACTTGTAATTGTCTGCTACTTCCAGAATTATGAATTTTTAAAATGTTTTAAGTAAAATAAATAAATGAGAACACTGTACTTACTTCTTGGTTGTTAGCGAATGAATGAGATGACCAGATTTTCAAAGTTGTATTGTTGGTCTTTTGTTTTAGTTTTTTTTTTTTTTTTGCACGTAACTTATAAAATTAACATCAATAAACTGATCCATTGCACTGTTGGCTCTTATGATAATCTATAGTTGTTACCGTTAGAGTTATTTATTCAAAATGATCGTATCACAAAATGACGATAAATTTGACAACAACCCTGATAGCCACGTTCGCGACAACTTACTGCAACAAATTGTTACCAAGTTGGCCGCAAAAATTGAAATTTCCATAAGTTGTTAACGGTAATAAATCATCAAGTTTCGACAAAAGATAGTGGTGAAAGTGAACATTCCATTAGCTGCCAGAAAGTTGTCTTCAATTTTCTCAAAAAGTTGGTGATATGATGGCCCCTGATGGCAATTTACTGACATTAACTTTCTGACCGAAAAGTCTGGCTATCACGGAGCTGACAGCAATTCTAGCCTACGTAACTAATGGTTACATGATGACTAAAATTAAATTACTCACGTATCCAATACACCTCAGTAGCCAGTTGAGCTCAACCAACGGTCGAATTAAAGCAAATATTTTTAACGTATACGTGAAATCAAAAATTAAGGTAGCAAAAATTGATTTCGATGAGGAACTCTCTAGAGGACCAACAATTTAACTTGAAAATTGAAATGAAACATTCGAAATCTCGATGATGTCTAGTACCGATAAAGAATTTCATTTCAACTTTTTGCTCTCTCACACATGGAATTGCATATCCTACCAAAAACAGATTGTCGGTATAAAATCACGCCAAGCACACGTTTAAAATTTTTTACAATTACGAAATGATTCTTTTTACGAAACATGAATCAAATCGCAAAAATACCAAGTACCGAATATAATTTGAAATCGTGGAAAACATTTTCATAGAATTGAAAAAAAAATTCAATGTACTTGGTGTGCGTTACTAAATTTATTCAAGCAAAATTAATTTCTAGCATTGATTTCGCATATAAATTATTTTCTAATAAAATTGAATGATATTCTTTTTTTTTCCAGTTTATAAGCACACCAAGTACAGTGAAATTTTTTTTTTCAATTCTATGAAAATGTTTTCCATGATTTCGAATTATATTAGGTACTTGGTATTTTTTCAATTTGATTCATTTTTATAATAATAAGGAAGTCGTCTTCATCTGCTGTGATATTGACAACTTCATATGTTAAACCCAAAACCAAACGATCGTGTAGACACTCTAAGCTCTGAAGACCTCTCCCTCCGATGTGCCGGGAAAGGTATAATCTGGCGACTGAAAACTTAGAGTGCATGCTCCGATTTATATTCATTACTTTGCGTGTCTTGATATCGAGGTCTTTAAGCTCTTTTCGGGCCTATTTAAGGATACCGAAAGAGTAAAGAAGTACCGGGACAGCAAGCATGTTTGTTGCAGAGACTTGGTTCTTTCTGGAAAGTTCTGATGACCAGATTTTCCGGAGTCTCCGCACATACTCGCTGCAGAGAGTCGTTTTGATTCTAGGAAGGTCCTGCATATGACTCCCCACAATACCTAGATATTTGTACGACTCTCCGGCGTCAAGATGGTCAATGACGCTCTCATCTACCAACTCGATATCTTCACGCACATCAGAGCACTTACCCTTCACCAGATTGACGACTGCGCACTTGTCCAACCCAAATGCCATGCCGACATCCCGTGTATACTCCCCTACGATGTTCAAGGCTGTCTGAAGGTGTTCCTCATCAGGTGCATATACCTTCAAATCATCCATGTAGAGTAAGCGGGTGATCGAATAACTCTGATCAGTTAGTGGGCCCACTAAGTATCCACGAGAAGGGTGTAGCGTAACAGATATTGGCAGCAGTGAGATGCACAACAGCCGAGGGCTCAGAGAATCTCCCTGGAAGACTCCTCTTTTGTACTGTACAACTTCGGTTACGCGTTTGTCGTTGCCACATGAAACGTGGAACCGTGTTCGCCAAAGTTGCATCGTACGCTGGATGCATCCCACTGTATCACGATTGACCCCAAGGCATTTTAGCAAAAAGAGAATAAGCTTATGATATGTTGAGTCAAATGCCTTGCGGTAGTCAATCCAGACCATTGACAGGTTGCGCTGATAGTAGATCGCGTCTTGAATGACACAACGATCTACTGACAGATTCTCTTTGCAATCTGACAGGCCTCTTTTACTGCCACGTTGTTCGTATATCTGCTGCCATACAGGATCTATCACTTCTAGAATGCGATTGTTTAAGATCTTAGTAAAAATCTTATAAACCGCATTCAAACAGGTGATAGGCCGGTAGTGCCTTGGGTCAGGCAAGTTACCTTTCTTAGAGATGAGCACGGTTCGCCCTTCTACAAGCCAACATGGAATTGGTTCGTCGCCTCTGAAAAACGCTGTGAAAATCCGGGCCAGATGGCTATTGGTAAAAGTTAGTTTCTTCCACCAAAATAAGTTAATGCCATCTGGACCCGGAGCAGCCCAGTTCTTACCATTATTCAGAGCTAAACGAACTTCTTCTACGCTGACTTCAGGGCTCTCTTCATCAGCATTGTCGTTGCGGTGTTGTCGACAGAATGCTTCGAAGTCGTTGAGAGCTGGAGTGTCACGATTCACGTTCGGTTGATCACCATACAACTCGGACCAGAAAGCTTCTACTCGCTCGATGGATGGGTAATCGCCAGAAACAGATGTCTTAGGTGTCAGAAAGCGTGAAGGACTTAAGCCAAACAAAGAGTTATCGGTAAGCCACTTCAGCTTTTTCTCTTGTGACTTTTTAGCAGTCACCAGAGCCCGTAACTTGTTAAGGGAATCTTCTTTGATGTTAAGAAGATTCTCCTTATTCAGAGTGTGATGTTGGTATCGTAGTTTAGCCGCAATATGGCGAACTTTAGGTGTGAACGCTTTACGAGCATTTACATACTCAATCGCACACTGAATGCGGGAGACATGTTTCCGGAGATCATCAATCTTCAGTGAAAGCTGCCCAATGCGCCCTCTTATCTGAGCCTCAGGAGAAAAGGTATTTCTTCTCGCTAGAGGTAAGAGTGAGAAAGCAGCATCGTAGACAGCTTGATTGATGGTGAGTAGAGTAGAATCTTTCCCGATCCGGGCAGATAGTTCGTGGTTTTCCGTGACAAGTAGATTTTTTTGGTAATGTATCTTCTTCGAGATACATACTTGCCGTGTGTCAAAATCATTGTTGTCGTCTTGAGAAGAACGGCGTCTCTCCTGATGTAGCTGTGCCGGAAAAGACAGACGGTGAGATAACTGTCTGTTAGTTAACAGTAATCTTCGTGTTCGCCGGAGATGAGAGGCATAATCACATAGATCTTGGTGTGAAAAATGACTATGGCTAGGATGCATATCGCTCCAGAGAGCATGCATCCTAGCCATATAGCCTCTCCGCTCCAGTTCACTGTTGTGATAGCACATCAGGAGATCAGCTCGTAATTCCTTCGTCCACCTAAATGCGGTCCGTTGTTCGCCAAGGTCGTCATCATTCGAAATCTCGGTGCTCCGATCAGCTAGTAGGTAGCCCTCATCCAAGAAGGGCCGGTTGTGGGGATCACTTCCTGGTTTAGTAATGTCTTGAACTCAGTATGAATTAACGTTGGGAAGTTAACCCAACGTAAAGTTTGTTGTGCGATTGGTAGGCCAGCAGATCGAAGGCTGACCTACATTGCCCACGGTGCGCCACGGGGTAAACTAAATCCCCGCTGGCCGCACAACATGCACCGTGGGCACCATTATCATCATCCCTGACTGAAGTTTGATTTATTCAAACTAGGGATAGCACTTGCGAGAAGCCATGCTATCTAGTGGTGTATTTTCTCTCTCCTCTTTTTTGCTGATGCGTAGTAGATGACGTTATTCGACAAGTCTGAACTTGTTTTTTTCTTCGTTTATGACGTCATCAAAAAAGTCTGAACTTGATCTAGGGTGGGGAAAATGAGCTGAGCGCTGAACGCAAGAGCTCACAGCCGTCAGTCTACATCCAGAAACGTTCTAGTTGACAGTCTGTAAAAAAGCTTGTGGTTTACAACTGAATTATTTCATTATAGAGAGCGTTCTATTTATTTCTTGATCATTATTTATTGTGTGTTTTAATACCAAGTTAGTATTAAATTATAATCTCATTCAAATTATGTGTTATTAATTGAAAAAATTAATTAATTGAATTACTAGTTTTCAAGATGGATTTAACAAAAATTAATAGAATCAACACCTTGGCCTACATCTTGCCTGTTAAAAAATTTCGGGAACTGGAAGCTGACAAGACATAAAATAACTGAACTTAAAAAAATTTCAACGCAATATGGACCTGAAGTAGTGTCCAACCTGAATGATAGAATTACAGTTTACTTTCCTGCAAGAACAAAAAACGAATCGATAGCTAATGAAAAAAAATTAAAAACTCTTATTGATATGGTGTCTCAAGAAAATTTTTATCTTATATTTCATGCATCTAAATAAATTTGAATTTGTTACTTGATCATGAATGTAATTCTTATGCAAAAAACTTATTGTAGTCAAAAAATATTTTATATTCTATATCATGGTTTGAAATTTGTGTATATTTTCTTTTTATTTAATAATAAAAATAAAAATTTTAATATTGAAAATGTTTTTAATTGTTATGTATACTTCGTGCATACATTATAGATTTGAATATAATTAGAATCGTTTATCTTGAAAAATGAATTTTTTTTATATTATAAAGAATGTAATAAGAAAATAACGATAAATCAATTGATTATAGTTTGATAAAAAAGATAGAAAAAATAAAATCATAAAAGTGTGTGGGAAATTAAAACAGTTGTTTCCGCATGCGCGGTATCGTCTGATGCTTCAAGCTAACTTTTTGTGCACATTTTCAATGAAAGTATACCTATAGTAGGAAAATAATATAAGCGGATATTTCAAACATCATTTTACGCAAGTTGGCATGTAAGTGACATCACACTGACATTTGGAGAATGATGTTGAGGAGCAGCAAGCGTGACCATTCAGTAGGTGTAGAGGAGCGCGCAGCGGCAGGGGTGCATAGAGAGAGGTACAAACGAGAAAGATGTAGGAAAGGAGCCGCAAGCCTGACTACTTGGTAGATGCGGAGGAGCCGCGAGCGGCTACAACGCTCGAAGACGTTTAAAATATACGCGAGAAATAAATATATTTCCTTGCGTATACTCTGCAGTAGTGGTGCTCCTGAGTGGTAAGAAGTTGTGATCATGCAAGAGGAAATTTCGAATAAAAATATTATTTTTATCAGAGAGGAGTTTTTTATTTTTAACTATATATTTTAATAAGATCATCAAATTTTTTTCATTTAAATTATTTAAATAATTACTTAAAGCTAATACAAATAATGATTGAGGATTTATGCAGTGTGTGTGTGTGTGTGTGTGTGTGTGTGTGTGTGTGTGTGTGTGTGTGTGTGTGTGTGTGTGTGTGTGTGTGTGTGTGTGTGTGTGTGTGTGTGTGTGCACTTCAATGTATTATTTTTAATTATTTGCTAAATATATTTTCAAGTAAAATAATAATATTAATGCAGATAAAAAAACTTAAAATTAATTACTTTAAATAAAAATGGACAAACGGCAGCCGAAAGAGAAGGTAGATTTTCCAATTAATCTATATAACATATCTTGTGATACATGTTAGTGTATAGTCATGATAGAAAATTCAGCTCGTTTTCTAAGAATAAGGATAAAAAAAGACAACGATTATTTTCGATAGAGAACTTCAGATAGTTGATTTGACAAAATATTATATATGTGATGTACCAAACTAACCTTCACGTAAACAAAGAATAGAAAATTTAATTAGTATAAGATCATCAGGAGACACGGTAGTGTCTCGCGCCAAGTACACGTTCAAACACATGTATATGTGTGAAGTGTCATGGCGCGAGCCTGCCGTGTATCTATACCGGAGACATACTGGTTTTTGGTTCTTTTTAGCTCTCATTTTTAAAAACTTTTTTAAAACAATAAATTTTTAGAAAATTCCTTCTCTATTCGAAAGATCATTGATTGTTCGTCTTAAAACTATAAAATTTTATTCATTTTAGTTATGAGAATAATTTGAATAATAAAATTAGGCCAGCATATACTATAGCACCCCCAAAACACACAATTTTATAAATTTTTTCGTGCAAAAAGGGCACTGCCAGAGAATAAAAAGTTACAAGAAATGCCATGATTCAGTAAAACATTGAAATTTTTTTATATCTATGATTCATTTATTCACCACCAGCGGTGCTTTAGTCTGTATTTTTTACTATAGTTTCATTAGTTAAATTCAAATTCTGATATAAAATTTCAAACAATCCGTAATTTTAAATTATTATCGATATCATATCAGGAGATGACGATCAATGATCTAAATAAACATGAATAAATCCTTGTTAATTTTCTTAATATCTAAGATGAATTTTTTTTTTTTTTTCATTTCACATTCATTCAGAGTTTACTTGTATTTTTTTAATGTTTCCCGACTTTGCATACATGTATATCACAAAAATGTTATTTGTAGGTTGCTAAAATTTTTGTTTCTTATTTTTTCAAGTTCTATCTATCTATCCTGATAGCCACAGCTTTCTCAGTAAGGTCTGCCGTGAAACACTTTCGGCTAACTTAACGAAAAAGTTTCTGGTAAGCTTGGCTCTCCAACACTTTCCTTTAAGTTACCTTTAGAATTACGGCAGTAGCTTGTAGTTAAATTACGGTTAGGACGGCTATCAGGGTTAGTTAAATCCGCTAGGTGGTATCAAAATCGTGTAATTTAGAGCGATGACGGATACAGATGTTGTAATTGGCCGTCTTTGGCCGAACTAAGTCCTGATTTATAAAATCCCCTAATGGCCACTTTAGCTCAAAATTGACTGTAATTTGACATTAAAATTGTCTGAAATTTGCTGCCCGATAGCAAAAGTTAGAGAGAAAGATTTACAGGGAATTTTTGCTTGATCGTTTTTACTATTTCAGAAGGTAATTTTTACTATTTCAGAAGGTAAGCAAATTTATACATAAAAATATCTACAATTTGACGCTAAGACAATGCTTAATAATTTTTCAAGTTCAAATTAACAATAAATTGACATACAATTTGCCTGAAAATTGACGACAACTTTTTTCTAGTTAACTTTTGAAGGGAATTTGCATTCTTATTCGGGTAGTAAATTTACGTGCAATGTAGAGGAAGTTGCATACAAATTGTCGTAAAAAACGGAAAAGTCCGAAGTTAACGGAGATTTGACGAAAAATTTTAGGAAACTTTTGTAAGTAAAGTTTTGCCAAAGCAAACTGTGCTATTAGGGTCAGTAAGATTTAGTATAGTAAATATAGTAGTATTTAGTATAGTAAATATAGTAGTAAATATCCTTATAGCCACTTTAGCTTGAAATTGACGGTAATTTGAAAATAAAATTACTAAAGTTTGCTGTCGGAATTTTCCGACAAATTGACAGCAAAACTAGAATAAAAGTTTCCTTGAATTTTTCGTCAATTATCTGTCAACTTTAGGCTTTTTTGTTACTGACGACAGCTTGTACACTCGTTGTCATTAATGCCTGGCCCCCTGTGTGGTAAAGATTCTATCTATAGTTTGGGGGACCAGGCATTAATGACAACGAGTGTATACAAGCTATTGATGTTTTTCAAGTTCACTAATTGATTGACAGGTGGAGGCACTTGAGACCATTGAGGACGTAACCGTTTCCTTGAATTTTTTATCAAATATCCGTCAACTTCGGGCTTTTGAGTTTTTGACGACAATTAATATACAACTTTTGAAGTGAATTTGCTTTTCATTCCAATTTGGTTAGTAAATTTACGGCAAATTGTATAGCAAGTTGTATACACATTTTCGTGCTGCGTCAAGATTTCTAATCTTAGTGGTAACCCAGGAAACCAGTTTCCTGAAAAATTGTTGTATTTTTTTACCGTCAAATTGTTGACATTTTTATATATAAATTTGCTTACCTTATGAAATGGTAAGAATGAAAATTATACCGACTTTCTTTTTCTAGTAAATCATCGAATATTATGAAATAGGTCCATCATTATATTTAAAACGAAGGACGCGAGGTTATTTAATTAATCATTATAGATATAATATTGCTAATCAACCAGAAAATTATTTTTATTCATTGTTGTTATTATTTCAACCATGGCGAGATATAGAAGATTTGAAAAATGGATTTGAAACTTACGCTGAATCATTTAGATATCAACAACATATACTCGAACAAGCTAAAGAATACCATGGATACACTGAAGATTTTCAAAAAGGTTTAGATTATATAAAAAACCTAATTGAAAATAAATGTAAGGATGACAATGATGATGAAGATTCAAAAAGTAAATCAGCAGATTGTAATGCTGCTGAATTTAATTTAATAGCTAAAGAATTAGATGATGTAGCAAAAAAACAAGATAATAATTGTACTTTAACCGACATGATCAATAACATGAACGTTGATCAGACTAAAGTTTTTCAAAAAATTAAAAATAAGGTATTGTCTAACGATACAAAAATTAGATTGTATGTTAGTGGAGAAGGAGGTACCGGAAAAAGTTTTCTGATAAATGTAATTAAACGTTGGATGAAAGAAGAAATGAATCAAGATATTATTGTAACTGCTTTAACCGGTATTGCAGCTTCTAATATCAATGGCCTCACTGTACATCAAGTATTTCAATTGCCAGTTGAATACGGTTTTACACCGTCTTATAAACAACTATCAGACAATGCATTAAAAGTATTACGCGATCAGTTAAAAGACGTTACATTATTTATCATTGATGAAATATCAATGATTTCTAATATAACTTTAATATACATAAATTTGAGGTTAATAGAAATTTTCAATGTTGATGACTGGTTTGGAGGAAGACACATGGTTGTTTTCGGAGACTTACTCCAACTTCCTCCTGTACATGAAGACCCAAGTTATATGACACTATCGTCAGCAGATGCGCAAAAGTATATTGGGTCGTTAACATCTGTGAATTTATGGAGTGAGTTATTTAGCTATGAAGAACTAACCATTAATATGCGACAAAAAACTGATAAAATTTACGGTGAATTACTCTCTAGAGTGCGAGTTGGCTCAATGACAGTTTACGATATCAAATTATTAGAACAAAGAAAAATTACAATTGATTCTTCATTGTCATACCATAATAGATTGCAAGAAGTATGTAATTATATTGAAAAATTACCGTCAGAAACAGTTTGCTTGGTACACACTTGTAAACAGTGTGATTTAATAAATTCGGTAATGACGAATAAAATTTCTTCTGAAGAAATTATACTTAAGGCTCATGATTATATCGATTGTCCTAAATCATTAAAAAAGAAAGCATGTGACACTTTGATTAAAATAGAAGAAGATGCTAGTCGATCAGCTGGACTTGCTGGAACAATTATAATTAAAATTGGTGCAAAAGTTATGCTTCGACGAAATATTGATGTCACGCTTGGTCTAGTTAATGGTGCCATTGGTACAGTTATATCAATCTCAAAATCCATAGATGGCAGTAAGATACAAGGTGTTAATGTAGATTTCGGTTCAGGTAAAGTAAACACTATTGAGAGGGCAAAAGTTAAATTTCAATTACTGGAAAGAGCTTTTGTCATAAGAGAACAGTTTCCATTGTGTTTAAGTTATGCAGTTACTATCCATAAGAGTCAAGGTTTAAGCCTCAAAAATGCTATTATTGGAGCAGGCAATAGTATTTTTAATGTTGGTCAAATATATGTAGCTCTTTCTCGGGTTACAGAACTTGAAGGATTACATTTAATCAATTTCGATCCTCATTCAGTTAAAGCTAACCTTTTAGCAATCGAAGAATTCAATCGCTTACGAAAAATTTATAGATCTGACCTTCCTCCCATTCCAGTTTCTAGTATACGCTGGCATAAAGTTTGGGATTTAATTTGGGCCGTTGATGAAAATTCTGTTGAAATTGTAACAAAAACTTTAAAAAAATCATGTGAAAAGTTATTGGTATTTCGAGGTATCGAAAATTCTGATTTCATTTCTAGTGGTTTAAATTCAGTCATACAGTGTATCTTTAATAATACAATACTCAGAACGGCGTTGAATCATGATCAAAAAAATCAGTTCAATAACGAAAACTTAAATAATTTATTTAATGTATACAATAGTCACGAAAATGTTTTAAAATCTAGTGACATAAAAAAGTCTATGTCCAAACATATGTGTCCTAATACAGAGGCTGATCCTGTAGCAATATTCTCTACAATATGTAATGATAATCATGATATTAGAAATTTAGTACGATTTGAGCAAGTATGTATGGATCGATGTAAAAAATGTAATTACACTAATTCAAACAAAATACTAGAAGATATTATGTGTATTTCGATAACCGATGAGAAAAAAATATACAATTTACCAGAATTATTCAGTTCATCCTTCGGTAATTGGTTTGATACTTTGAAAATTTGTAACAATTGCAAAGAGATTGAAGAAACACACACAAAAATTTTATTACATACCTTGCAATCGGTAGTAGTAGTGAAGTTAGATTTATCTTTAGTAAAAAATAACGCTATGATTCAGAAGAAAGGATATATAAAATTTGTACCAGAGGCCAAAATATCATTGTGTAATAAGACATATAATGTCGTAAGTGCAATATTTTACTCTGAAGAAAATAATAATTGCACTCATTATGTTGCTATGATTAAGGATACTTCAAAATGGGTCAAAATAGATGATACGAATGTGCAATCAGTTCGATGGCCCACTAATGCTAAGAATGCTTACATATTATTCCTACAAGAAAGTAGAAAAAAATAATCAAGTAACTCAGCAACTAGATAGATGCTTGGTTAAAAAATAATAATAACAGTTGGAAATCGATTTCTTGTGTTCTCATTTCAAATTTCAGTATAACGATGGAAAAATGAGCCCAATTACTTACGTACGACAAATATTGGGATTTTAGTTTGAAAGATATTAATACGTACTTTTTGTTCACATTGGTATATAAATTATGTGATTAGATTATTTTGTTTAATTTTATAATTTTGATTACTGTTCATAAATAAATAAGTACTTCATGTTCCCAAAATATTGCTTATCATTATTTTCATCACAATTTATATATATATATATATATATATATATATATATATATATATATATATATATATATATATATATATAAGTGCTGTTATGCTGTCAATATATGACTGACTGACTCTAGTCGCCTTTCTATAAAACAAGGGAAGAAGGAATTTGTTTTTTAATTATTCAAATATTTTAAAAGATCAGTTTCACATTCATTACAATATATATATATATATATATATATATATATATATATATATATATATATATATATATATATATATTATCCATTGAGATTCAGAAAAAAAAGCATTCCATTTGCTCAGAGGGGAGGGAGGATAGGTAGTTAGCACCATATGCTAGTTGTAATAGCTAGAAGCTGCTGGGAGGTAAAACTACTAAGCCATTTGATGTTTTAAATTACTAACAGAAAAGTCCGACGTTAATGTATATATTTGACGTTAACTTTAAAGGAAACTGTCGTTAAGCAACTGCAGCTCTTTGTCTTATAAAAATTGATCAATCAGGCTATAATATCTAGCAGTACAAAATTACTACAATTGTTACCAAACAATTTTATTGTTTCTACAAATTCATACTATAAACAATATAGGCTCACGTGTCTTAAACTAGAAGTCGATTTCTAATAGTGTATATTAAAATCATTAACAATCAACACGACAAAAAAAAGACAAATCCTACCAAAAACAGATTCTCTGTATAAAATCGCGCCAAGTACACGTTTAAAATTTTTTACAATTAAAAAAAGATTTTTTTTACAAAAAAAATGAATCAAATCGAAAAAATACCAAGTACCTAATATAATTCGAAATCATGGAAAATATTTTCATAGAATTGAAAAAAAAAATTTCAATGTACTTGGTGTGCCTATAAACTGAAAAAAAAAGAATGTCATTCAATTTTATTAAAAAATAATTTATATGCGAAATCAATTCTAGAAATTAATTTTGCTTGAATAAATTTAATAACGCACACCAAGTACATTGAAATTTTTTTTTTCAATTTTTTTTTTTCAATTCTATGAAAATATTTTCCATGATTTCGAATTATATTAGGTACTTGGTATTTTTTCGATTTGATTCATTTTTTTTGTAAAAAAAATCTTTTTTTAATTGTAAAAAATTTTAAACGTGTACTTGGCGCGATTTTATACAGAGAATCTGTTTTTGGTAGGATAATTGTAATCGCTATTACGATGGCAAGACCAGTTATAATTATAAGACGTACAGGTAAGATTGAAACATCATAAATAATAAAAGAAATACTTTTAAAATATAAAGTAGTTGTGAAATTTACAAGTTACTTTGTTTACAATAAGATACAACTGAAAAATTTGTATTATAATGAGAAATGCATAAGTTATGTGGAATGAACACCATATTTTCAACATTTTTTTATTCCATTAAAATTTTCAAATCTATCAAATTATTGAAAGAAATGGTCAAAACATAAAGCCTAAGGTCATAAATAAAAGATTATTAGTTAAGCTTTAACATACTTTCCAAAGAAATTATCTATGAGTTTTGGTTTTAAAGTTATATGGACTTGAAAGTAATTAAAAATTGATTTTTTCGAAGAATCGATAAAATTTCAAACAGCCATAACTTCTAAACTAATCAACCGATTTAGCCCATCTTCGAACTTAACCGTGGTAATTACACATATAATAAGTGTAGAAAATTTCATTAAGATCGGATAAGAATTGTAGACACAATCGTGTCCTCAAAAGTCGGTTCTATTCCATATATATATATATATATATATATATATATATATATATATATATATATATACATACATATATAAATTTTTCAACGAATGGTATTTTTGAACTCTACTCAACTAATTATGGTAGTTTATGATGAAATTCCTTGAAAAATCGACCATGAGGACAAATTAAAAAGTTAGATTTTTAAAAAAATCTACCGAAAAAGGAAGATACGTGGTGCAATACTGCAGATATGCGCGACGAGATGATGATTTGCCGCAGGATACGAAAAAGAGCCGGAGGAAATATGGTCAGTCATCGAGGAACATGTCAGCCGGACGCATTTGATAATCAGAGAGTTCCTCATAAGAAAAAGAGTTATGGGGGATACAATAAACTAGGATTTGGAGTTAGAATTATTATAGTTAAAACAAAATGAAGAGAAGTATGAAGGAAAATGTAGAGAAGAAGTGGAAGAAATGACGAGAATCGTGTTAATGCGTCAAGGGGAAAGAGAAGTGACACCTATCGACGTGTGGAAGGCATTAACGGAAAGTATGAGGCGATTTATAAGACACAAGGATTTTGTCCGAAATCTTCAGCGAGGAAAGATCGGCCTCTATGGGGATAAAATTTTGGAAAATGTCGTGGTGGCAAGATACAGGGAAAAGCTCATCAAACGGGCTATTAAGGTGTTCAATAATGCGATAAGAAACAGCGAAATACCACTAGAAGATTTGCCAAAGTATGTGATGGATGAAATCATTGGTAATATTAATGATAAAGAGCTTATCAAAGTGACACGCACGGGCCAATAATGATAAATGCGGAAAGATAAGTGAAAACAAAAAAAATAATCGTTAATACGTGAATTAGCAAAATAATAATAATAAATATATATAATAATGGTATATGATTATTGAATGTATCAATAGTTACGTACGAATTAATAAAGAAATAACTAACTTAAATTTCACCTTCTGATTTTTTTTTAAGATAATAGTGCTGGTGGAGATAAAATTAGAATAAAAGAGTGGAAGGAAGAATTTTAATATTTCACTGCATGAAAATCCGGTACCGGTAAACTATTCTCTTACTTTCACTTTCTGCTGTTTTTTTTCATTGCACGGCTTCAGACTATATACTTAAAACTCTGACAAATTTTTTCTCCGACTCGAGAAATTGATCAATAAGAGATAATAATAAATCTATATTTAAAATTTTTGGTATTATTTAAGTCAAGAATATAAATTATGAATGACTGTGCATAATTCTACCGGACATTAATGAGAATCGAGTGGGAAATAAATAGAAGAATGTAAATATAGAAGAAAGAAATTCATTTTGTGCTGAGAAACACCGAAATAAAAGCAGTAAGGATTTATATTATTATAAAGATGAATTTATTATGAAGATAGATTGGTAATGATAGGAGTGATGATAATTAATTAACTACTATACGACTATTTGTGAATAGTGTAGCGTTGTAGTCTGGTTATTCTCAGTACACACGGTTCCAGAGTTGACAAGTGACGACAGTTCAAATTCATCTAAATAAAATATTTTTTTTTATTAATATGATTAAGTTAGGCTGGAAAGGAAAACGGAAAATTAAATAACTTACCAATTTCGCGAAATTTTACCTTCCTCACCTTTTTCTTCACCAAACAGGTTTGAATTTTCATTCCCTTTCTTCCCCTTTTACTTTTTTTTTTCCTTGTTAAGATTAGCTGTTTTGTTGATGTTTTACACCTTTTTGTTCTTATATCCAGTTTCTTGTTCTTATCGGATAAGAGTGTGTCGCAAGTAAAATATGGCGTTATTGCATCTACAACTTGAAATTGATAATAACTTTAGAAAGCAAATAGTGAATAATGCCATTTTTTTCATCCCCTTTTGGAAAAACTAAAGATATCCTAAATTTGGAGGAAATAATAAATTTTTTTTTGTTTGTTAAAAATATTTTAGTTAAATTTTTTTTGTTTGTTTAAAATAAAAAAATTATGGACATTGAATTTTTTTTTCTTCTTTCCCTAGTTATATAAAAAAAATGTATATATATATATATATATATATATATATATATACTTTTGTTATGGCCCCGCAAAAATTTTATGTAATTTATTATGTTTATATTTTCGATTTTTAGAAATCTATAGATTTCTCGGAATAAACTTGTTTCGGGGGATTCATAGGGAAACATGGATGTGAAATTTTACAATAATAGATTTTTTGTTCGTGGTTTTAAATTTTATTTAAACACACATTTAATTATTAAATATTTAATGAAAATTTATAAAATGTAAAAATTATCTAATTTCATAGTAGAATTGTTAGTTAAATTCATATTTCTATTATTCTTACTTAGTAAAACATTTTAAAACTCTTAAATAACATTGTTATAAAACTATTTCAATTTCACAAATTTGTTTAAGTAAATATTTAAATCATTATTGAAAATAATATTATTCTATAATTCACAACTTAAAAATTATTATTTGGATTCTTAATATAATATTTTGTAATATATTTTAAATTATCGAACTAAAGTTAATCATTCAGAGTAATATTCGAATTAACAAATTAAAATTATTATTCAGATTCGTGAAATAATATATTTAAATTCTCAACTAGTAATATTTGAATTAACATTAAAAATAGTTTAATAATTCATAAATTAAGAGTATTATTTAGATTCGTAAATAATATTTTTGTAATATATTCTGAATTCTCAACTGGAATGAATTATTTAGAATAATATTTGAATTAACATTAAAAATTGTATTTGTTCAATAATTCGTAAATTAAATTATTATTTAAATTCATAAAATAATATATTTGTAATATATTTTAAATTCTCAAATTAGAATTAATTATTTAGTGATATTTGAATTAACATTAAAAATAGTATTCGTAAATTAAATTATTATTTAAATTCATAGCATATTATTTTTGTAATATATTGTGAATTAATTATTTAGAGTAGTATTTAAATTATTATTGAAAATTGTTATTTAAATTTATATTCTTATTTAAAAATATATAAATATTTCAATTATCAACTTAGATACGAAACATATCACTTAAAAATATATTTCCTTTTTAAATTACTAGCATGCGGCGCGCGCTTCGCGCGCCTAATGAAAACACTACTATAAAATTTTATATAGTCGACAATTTTATTGATACATTTGTAACATAGTTATGTATACAATCATTCATAATTGTTTATTTGTATACAATTCTTTATACATGTAAAAATTTTTTTTAAATAAGATAATATACTTTGTTAAATAATTTCTTCACTAATGACAATTGAAGTGGATCTTTTTATTAACCAATTAATGGATTTTTTTTTATTATCTATTTTTCTAATGGTTTCAACTGTCTTTACAGTTAAATATAAAATCGACCCTAGAAATCAAAAATACGCTATAAATTAAATAATATTTATTTTAAATAATTGGTTGAAATAAATAAAACTTAAAAAAAACATTTATTTTCATATATTTTAAATTTTTACTAATAAAATTAAATAAGATTAAAAAAAATTTGAATTTCAAGTGTAATTTTAAAATGGTTACCTTGTACAATAAATGATCCAGACAATTCAATATGATCACCTTTTTTGTATTGGTGTTGATGAAAAGTGTGAATTAAAACATTTAATTGAAATTGACCGTCAGTAACTGTCTGTCCCACACGCTTGATAATTGTAATTATAATTGTCTTTAGTAATAAAAACAGTTTTAAGATAACTATGAACTTCTATAAAAATATTTTAGCATTCTTATATAATATTTTCTTTATTATTTACTTACTAAATTTACTTACTAAAAAATTTCGGTAACTTATTTTTTTTTATAGTACTTAGAAATTTCATTTATTTTAATTAATTTTAACTGCGTAAAATCAAATTGATCTTCTATCATAAAATCTCCAAAATCATTTACAATTGTATTACTCTCTATCACAATTCCATACTCTTTAAATTCTGATGTAGTATATTCATTTGCTTCTTTAGCTCGACATCCATTAATATGAATAATCTAATAATTAAATCAATTAAAAATTAGTTTTTCAAAATAAAATTATCAAAAGTTGAATAAGAATACAGAAATAATGCTTATAGCATTACTTACTTACTTTATTTAAAATTATTATCGGTTCAACTCTAGCAACTTCCTTATCCCATACATTTACTTGAATTCTTATACCATCATTATTATTAATTATTAATTTAAATACGCGTTCGTTTCCACTTACCTTTTTTGGAAGATAAATTACGTCTACATAACCAATTACTTCACTGTAAATAGAATTATCATAATAATAAAAATAATTAATATATAACATCTTAAAAATTTATTAAATTGATAACTTAAATATAATAAAATAAAAGCAAAAAAATCTGAAAAACGGTTAACCCTGCGGGCCAGCCCTGAAAATCTCCACTGTTTTAAAGCTCAAGAAGCTAAAAAAATTCTATGAGCTCAAAACATTAATCAACACAATAATACGATATACAATAATATTATAAATTATTTAAATTCATGATAATATAAGGAACTAATATAAACTTACATTAAAGTATCTCCTTTCTTAATTTTTCGTAAGCTTTCAGAAGTTGATAATAAAATTTTTTTATCTTCATCATCTGATGATTTGAATGAAGAATTCAATGATTGTTTAGGGGTTATATAAATATCATCATCTTTTAATTTACTTGGGCCACTCTTATTAGACATAGTATTATCTTCTGAAGTTTCATAATTTATCCGAGATTTCTTTGGTGATTCGCAATTTTTGTTTTCATCACCTAAAACGAACAACGTCAATTATAATAAAATATTAATAATTTTTTTTTTTTTTTTATAAATTATATCTATAATTAAAAACATTATACTAAAATACAAAAAACCGAATTAATAACACCACTTACTTGATGGCCGTTTGTTAGCATTCATATTAGCAATTAATTTAATTATATTTACTATTTTAAAATTTTTTTATTAAGAATTTATATCGACGGAAATTCAACACAAATAAAAACAATAAATATCACGTTTATCTTTTATTTTTATTATTATTATAATTTTTATTTTTTTTAAATAGTTAACTTCTTAAAAAAAAAAAATCATTTTATATTTCATAAATTTTTTATATATTTTCTTAAATATTAAAATTATTTTCCATTATTATGCTTTAAATTGATTTTTTAAAATTTTATAATATAAGTTAACAAATAAAGAATAATTTACTGACAGCTTAAACATAAATGTTTACTACACATGTGCAATATCACACATAAAATATGTACACTTATACATAGCGCAAATTTTCATAAATTGAGCACACACACTGATGTTTTTAAAACATAATAAATTATTTAAAAAATCTCATTTTATTTCCATTCATAAACTTAATTTTAAATATAACTTCAGAAAATTTAATAAGAATTTTATAGATAACTTTAAATGAATAAGTGACATCTTCAGCATTTTAAATACTCAAAGTGGACAATATAAGGAAAACTTGGGCACAACGGATCCACTAAACAAATAATTATTTTTTATGGTATTTAAACACCAATTATAAGTGCGTTGATCTATGTTGAACAAATTATTATAATTTTAACATAAAAATCTGATCTTCTTAGACGGATGAAGTATTTAATTTCCCTTTGAGTCATCTATTTTGTTTATAACTCGATAATTAACTTTAAAATGAAAAAATATTTTTTTTTTATTAGCATATTTCATCAAAAAAATAAAAATAAAAATGAATAAATTACGTCAAGCATAAAATGAAAAAAAAATAAAATAAAATTAAATATTTAACATATAATTTATCAATTACATGAAGATTTCTTCAAATACATAATTTTTAACCTTATGAGAATTATCTTTCGAAGAAACAAAAATTTTCAAAGAATCCCAAGATCGAACACGGGATAATGCTACGTACAATTGACCATGATTGAATACATCTCATCGAAGATCAATGCATATTTTTTTGAATGTCTGTCCTTGTGACTTATTAATAGTCATTGCAAAAGCAAATTTAATTGGAAATTGTCTTCTTTTAAATACAAATGGATATTGATTTTCACAATATAAAGTAATTCTATTTAAAAAAACTATTTCTCCTTTCTTATCTCCACATAAAATTTTACATTTTAAAACATGATTTTCAAATTCTAAAATCAATAACCGTGTACCATTACATAAACCTTCTCTAATGCTTAAATTTCTTATAAGTATAACGATGGCATATTGTCGAAGTCTTAAAAGATGTACTGGTAAACATGACGGAGATAATGTATTTAAATATTCTGTTAGTATAACTTCTCGACTTCGATTATTAGATTCAAAAGTCTCTAAGGTATCAATACTTGTATATATTTTCTCAGTCTCTTGAGTTAATATGTCAATAACTCGATTGTTAATTTCATCAACATCAATATTTCTAGCTGATAAAATTACACAATCAGCCAATTCATCATATTTTTTTTCATTGATTATAGATCCATAAACTGAAAGAACTATATCTTCATTAGCAGTAGCAAAACAATTTTCAGGAATTTCAACATTATCATCAGCATCATTCAAACTCCCATCTCCAATATCTAATAAAAATTTAGAAAATTCCATTTCTTCTGGTAGAACTCGCATATTTTGATTTAATGAATATTTCTTTAAATAATTCCATAAGCTACTATATTCGATAGATAGACTTATTGTTTCAGTACGAGTGCTTCTTTCTCTTACTGGAAGTAATTGTCGAAAATCACCACCTAAAATAAATACTTTACCACCAATCGGTTTAGTGATATTCATAATATCCTGTAATAATTTATTCACAACTTCTAATGCATATTTTGGAGACATAGGACTTTCATCGTAAATAAAAAGATCAACACTTTTTTAATTATTAGCTTCTTTAGATTGTATTTTAATACTCGAAGAAGAGTCAAAATATAAATGTATAGGCAAACCAAAAGTTCTATGAACTGTTTTACCATCAGGAAGCAATAATTCTGCAATTCCTGTGTAAGCCATACAGTAAACCATTTTATTTCTTCCTTTTAAAAGATAAGAAATAGTGGTATATACAAATGTTTTACCAGACCCACCAGGCCCATCAATGTAAATACAATTATTTTCTATATTATGAGTATCGACAATAGATAAAAGCAGATCAACTATCTCTTTTTGACTCTTATTTAATTTTTTATATTGTTCTAAACCTAAATTCATATATTGATTAAGTAATTTTTGATCTATTGTTATATTTATTGATATATTAATTTGTTTTAAAGTTGGAAATTGAGTGATACTATAATCGTTATATTCAATGAAATCGACTATTTCACTATAAGCTTCTTCTTGAGCTTTTTTTATATCTCTATGTATGCAATTAAAATCTTCTGAAAATTTAAATTTGAATTTTTCCCATAATTTTTTAGGATAAACAGGATGAGAATATATCAAAATCCTAACAAATAATCTTCTTAATTGATTTGGTATCATCCATGAAGAAGCTTCCTCTATTGCTTTCGTCCATTCAAAATCATCTTCAATTAAACCTAATGCTGAACATGCCTCTATATAAGCAGAATAAGAATGATCACATACAATTCTCTAATCTTGAAAACTTTTAGCTCCTTTGACATTAAGTAATAACAACCAAAGATGAAATAAATCAGTTTGAGACGGACTAACAGAATACATTCTCCCAATAGCATTAAATGAATTTTTTCTTTCACACCATTGAAAACTTATATTATTATTTATAGTTATTTTCTTAAAAACATAATGAGATGGAATTTGAGTATAACAAAAATTGACGTGCATTTTCGTCTCGTATATTCAATTCAAAATAATCACTGAGCATAGTTGACCGATTAACAACGTTTTTTATATCATTGTTACTGGAATCCTCTTTAAAAGATATTACTTGTTGATCAGGTAAATGAATCGGTAAACGAATTACTGGATGACTTTTTTCTTGTATTTTTCTATCAAGAATACGCCAAATAGCTTCATTAGGACCAACATAACGTGCTTCAATATGATTTTTAATTTCATCATGATTAATTTCATCAAATTCTTTTAATTTAATATTAGCAGCATCAGGTCCTTGATATACATATTTATATAAATATTTAGGAGCATCTACACTTGTTCCAACTTCAACATTAATATGACAATTAAAAGTTATAGATAAAATGGGACAATAAGGTACAACCCATCGATTATCAATATTTCTACCAAAATGATTATAGACAACACCAGTATTTCTTCTTCGATATTTAGGAAAACCATTTGAATCCATTACCATTTCTTCCTCAAATGCTTTTGGAAAATTTTCAGAACATCGATCATTAATTTTACACCAATCACCACAAGGACCATGAATCATATTTTTTAAAACAATTTGATGTATCTTAGGATTTAATTTCGGATCAGGAATTTCTGCAGAAATGTAACGATCAACCATATCCAGAGTTAATATTTTTTCTTTTAAAGTAAGTAATAAATGAATATGCAATAATCCACGTTTTTGTGATTTAATAACATACACGTAAGCTATAGGTTCACCAAAAACTTTATCATGAGCAATTAAATGCAATACTTTCTTTTTCTTCATATCGAAAACTCTTGACATAAGATCAGGTCTATCAGAAGATTGTTGACCAGGGAAAAGATTCTCTTTTACTTCACGCCAATTCGGATTAGACGTCATTGTAATAAATAAGTCTGGTATTCCGAAATATCTAACAATAGCCATAGCATCTTGATAATTCTGAATTTGATTACGGGGAGAACCAGTATAGGTAGAAGGTAAAATAACAACTTTACCAATTTTATTTTAATCTTTGGTACAATTATTTTTTCATTTATTTTCTAAATAATCAACTAAACCAGAATATGTTTAGATAGTAGTCTAACTTGATTTAATCTTATAAAATTCATCTTGTCTTTTTTAACTTTTACATACTGATCGACTATCTACTGTTGAAAAAGACGTCCCCCAAATAAAATATAGTTTCCATTATCAACATCTCGAACTGCCATCGTATATCTTATATACGCTTCTCTTGAAACTCTTTTTTCATTATTAACTATTTTTAAATTTCGATTCCAACCCTGAGTACCAAATGAATAAAATAATGGATAAATCCATGGTTCAACATTTGGATCCATTGAAATAACATATTGTAATTCTTTTGTATTTTTATTACGTATAGTTACATAGGACTCGGGTATATTAACATCAACCGTTGTAGAAAATATGGCAGCAACTTCATTACTACGTTAAGGATTATATCTGCGAATATCACTTCCTGGTTTCGATATAAATGACAATTGTAATTCATTTACAACATTTTTTACTTTATTTAAAACAGTATCCTTTTCCAATTCATCTCTCATCATTTATATGATTTAGCAAAGACATTATATTTACGCATAATATTTTCTAAACAAAATAATAAATCATAATCAAGAGATGAATAAAATCTTTGACGATAATCGATAGCTTCTTCTGAATCTATGATAAATAACTGGCCATAAGAAGGAAAATCATTATCAATAGGATATAAAGTTGTATTAATCTGATAATAAATTTGTCCTTGAATTTTAAAACAATACGGACCCACTTTACTAAATTTAAATAAATTAGCATTGAATGAAGCAAATGAAAAAGAACTATTATAACTTCGAATATTCTAAAAAAATATATTAGATTTAGGATGAGTTCGATCAAATAATAAACGTAAAACTAACCCGTGTAAAAAAAAATTATTCCGGAGGGATTCCGCCGGGATCCCTCCGGAATTGGAACCTGCCGCTCATGGAACTGACCGGAACTTTAAAGGGAAGATTGGCGGAACGTTTTAAATTGATAAAGAGCATATACCACAGTTATCAAATTTTTAAGAATAATGTTGGCATCTATTTTGAACAAAAATTTGTGAATTCTGCTAACTTTTATGATGTTAAAGATTTTGAATAGTGCCGCTAAAACTCCTGAAATCTTGCAATTAGAGCATTTCGGGTACTGCCAGGTAAAACTGCGGAACTCAAAAAATAACAAAAGTGCTGCTAAAATTCCTGGAATCGTCCGGAAGGAGTCCGTAAGGTGCTTTTAGGTGAAACTTCGGAATACGAAAAATACCAAAAGTGCCGCGTAAATTTCTGGAATCTTCCGAAAGGAGTTCGTAGGGTGATTTCAGGTGAAACTGCGGAATGCAAAAGTTAGCAGGTGTCACTAGAATTTTCCGAAAGCAGTATGTGGTGTGCTTTTAGGCGTAGCTGCGGAATTCCAAAATTAACAACAACGCCGCTACAATCCCTGTAATCTTCGGCAAGGAGTTTCGGAATGTTAGCGGCACTTTTATCAATGTTCGTGTTCCGCAGTTTCACCTAATATCACCCTACGATCTCCTTTCGGAAAATTCCAGGAATTTTAGCGGCACTGTTGTTATTGTTTGTATTCCACAGTTTCACCTAAAAGTACCCGAAATACTCTTATTGGAAGATTTCAGGGATTTTAGCGGCACTTTTGTTATTGTTGGTATTCCACAGTTTCACCTGAAAGTACCCGAAACACTCTTATCGAAAGATTTCAGGAATCTAAGCAGCACTATTTAAAATATTTAACATCATAAAAGCAGAATTCACAAATTTTCGTTCAAAATAGATGCCAACATTATTCTTAAAAATTTGATGGCTGTGGCATATGCTCTTTACCAATTTAAAAGGTTCCGCCAATCTTCCGCTTTAAGTTCCAGTCAGTTCTATGGGCGGCAGGTTCCAAATGCGGGATCCTGGCGGAATCCTTCCGGGATAAATTTTTTTTACACGGGAAGGGCATTTTTTGTAATAGTTCCAATCTAACTTTACCATGACTACAACAATCATGGAAAGAGTTAAACTTATTTGAAACTTTTTCACTTATAAAATGTTAAGCAGAACAATACACACAAATAACATTCATTGGACCATCATAATGCTCCTCAATATTAGATAAATCAAAATCATACCTTTGTAATTTCTTCTTTGTTTGTTGTCGAAGCCAATAATTACGTTGATATATACTTGAACATCGTAGAGATTTTCTCCTATTAGTAGAAATATTGTTTAAAATATCTATATTAATATTTTTCAAAAGAGATTTGAGTTTTCTACGACAATTTGGATTTTCAATCTTTCTTTTTTTTCGTTGAAAATTTTTATCGGTTTCATCATCATCATATCTATTACGTTTCATTTTTAAGTTCAAAAAAAATAATAATGAAAATAATTATAATAAATTCAAATCGAATCAAACTCAATTCAATTTAAATCCAATCACTCTTAATTCAATTAAACTCAATAAGAAATTGGTTTTAATAAAAAAAAAAAAAAAACATAAAATTTAACACTTTATTAATACTAAAAATTTAAAAACTACAAATATAACACAGGACTAACCTATTTTTTTAAATAAAAAAATGTGAATATAATAACAAACAACATCTTTAGATTAATATAAATAAAGTTGTCAATAAAATGAATATTGACGTAAATGAAAATTTAAAATAAATTATAATTAAAAATAGAAAAAAATATTTTAAAATTAAGACAAAAAAAATGACATTACAATAATAAATATTATTCCCTGCTTAAAAAATCCAATAGATTCGTACACTATATATGTAAAAAGTTTACTATAACACTTCTCATAAAACTCATTTATTCTTATAAAATCTTTATGGGAATTTATGAGAATCTATTGGATTCTATGAGATGTTCTGGATGCCGTTATATTACATATGTAATTTATCCCGAAATCATTACTCGTTAAAAATTAAAAAAAAAGAATATCATTGAATCAATGGACTTATAAACATGACCCTTTGTACGCCATAGTGCATCTTACGGCCCATATGAATCCAATACCCAGCGTCGCGACCCCCCATATAACCACGGTGCTCAGCGTCGCGACGCCCCATACTACGACGTCGGACGTCGCGACGCCCCATAGCAACCGTCGCTAGCAACAAGACTTCACTTTTTAGTTAACACACCAACTTTTTATTTAGAAAAATGAAAATAATTGAGAAATTTAATTTTCATTAAATAAAGATACGAAATATATTATTTAAATATATTTTATTTTGAAATTAAATGAAAATAATTGAAAAATTATTTTCATTAAATAAAGATATGAAATATGAAAATTAGCAAATATATTGTCATTTGAGTCACTCATCACTCGTTTAAAGTTAAATAGATTGTTATCTTAATTGTCCGTCGGAACTAAAAAAAAAAAAAAACGAAAGAGAACGTACGTTCATGATCAAATCATTACCTTTTATTGCAGGTAACTAGAAAATAAAATCTCAATTTAAATTTCACAAGTTGTTTTTAAATTCACCAAAATTTTATAGGTTTTCACAAATAATTTTTAATTTATTTATTTTAATTGCCCATAAATTCACCGTACACAAGGTAATTAAAAATCACTGCACCTTTTTATTTTAACGCAGGGGAAATAATTTTATTTTAAAAGTAATTGAAATTATTAAAATCGTTGAAATTGAAATTGATGAAATATCCTTGAAATTAAAATTAGTAAAATATCCTTGAAAAATTGACTGAATGAAAATATAAATTGATTAAATATCCTTGAAGTTGAATGAATGTATCAAATCCTTGAAAATTGACTGAATGAAAATATCACTTGATTAAATATCCTCGAAGTTGAATAAATGTATCAAATCTTTGAAGAGTAAATCCTTAATTGAATATAAAGCAGGATCACACCCGAAACTATACTTGGAAAAATTAAAAAAAAATAAACGGGGTCATACCCGACGAGAACAGGATGACACCCGACGGTAACGGAATTACATCGCGAACTGATGAGTTTTTCTGACTAACTTCATTAGCGGATGCAGTGACTTTTATTTACCTTGTAATTTTAGATGGGCCACCATGGTAGGGGCCATGAGAAAAGACGCAGAAAGACTCTCCCAGAGTTTATTGTTTATTCATTAAAAATTTTATCGATGATCCAGGTTTTCTCCGAATCTTTGTTTATTTAAATAAATCTGATATCTCATAAAAAAATACTGCAATCGGCAGTTTGATTTATTGTGTAAATAAATAATAAAATTATAGATATTTTCCAAAATGCATAGGTAAAAATTTATGTTAGGGTTACAAATAAGTTTCCGCCGTTTTTTAACACAAATTAAATATTTATTATATAAGAACGGTAATATAAATTTATTTAAAATATTGCCATCACTTGCAACCACTTTTTTTCCATCTCTCAGGCAGCATTCGAATCCCACGTCTGAAAAACTCCTTGTCTTTTGAGGCTATCCACGAATCAACCCAATTTTTGGTATCCTCATAAGATGTGAACCGCTACGCCGTCAGAGCATGTGCCATGGACCGGAACATGTGATAATCGGACGGTGCAATGTCTGGTGAATACGGCGGGTGGGGTAACACTTCTCAATCAAGTGTTTCCAAGTACTTTTTGACGGGAGCCGCAACATGTGGACGAGCATTGTCATGCAGAAGAATAATTTTTTCGTGTCTAGAATAGTATTGAGGGCGTTTTTCCTTCAGAGCTCGGCTCAATCTCATCAATTGTGTTCGATAGAGGGCTCCAGTAATTGTTTCGCTCGGATAAAGCAACTCATAATACACTACACCTAGCTGATCCCACCAAATACACAGCATAAGTTTTTTTCCGTGAATATTCGGTTTTGCTGTTGATGTTGACGCGTGGCCAGGTAATCCCCATGATTTTCTTCTTTTTGGATTGTCATAATGTATCCACTTCTCATCACCAGTTATGATACGATGTAAAAAACCCTTTTTTTTATGTCTAGCTAGCAGCATTTCACTTAAGCATAATCGGCGTTCAATATCTCTCGGCTTTAATTCGTACGGAACCCAATTTCCTTGTTTATGAATCATTCCTAATGATTTTAAACGATGTGAGACTGCTTGGTGAGTGACTTCTAATGTTAGAGCAAGTTCTCTTTGTGTTTGAGATGAATCTTCCTCCAATAATTCCTCCAATTCTGCATCCTCGTAAATTTTTGGCCTTCCAATGCGATCTTTGTCTTCTACGTCGGAATCACCGTTTTTAAACTTTTGAAACCACTCTCGACACGTTCTCTCACTCAAAGCATCCTCACCATATGCTTCTACGAGCAATTGATGCGCCTCAGCAACAGATTTCTTTAAATTAAAGAAGTAAACTAATATTTCCCGCAAATGACGCTTACTTGGCTCAAATTTTGACATTTTCAACTTATAAAAATTCTATTTTACCAATATAAAATCAATGATATTAATAGGTTATGTTGTTCTTGAATGTCCAAACTATTTTTTAAGCCGGTTATCATCTGCGAAAGCTAACCGAAACTCCGTGCCGCGCCATCTACAATAAAATGGCGGAAACTTATTTGTACTCTTAATAAAAATAAAATTACAATTAAATTTGATGTTTTCGATGAATTTACTATTGATTTTGGGGGTATTACAGCCTTCTAAATAGTCTTTTCTTGATTTTATGTATTAGGATACAAGCAGGAGTAAGGTGGTTGTTTACTCTTGCTGCAGGCGTTTCTTTATTTTACTCTGGGCTTTACTCTATTGTTTAACTCCGCCCGGTACTCAGGTTACAGCACGGTATTCGCGCCCACTCATATGTAATGTTTCACCTTCGCGTATGTTCTCTTTCTTACAAAATGGTGTAGTTAATTATTTATCATTATTTTGATTATTTTCAAATTTATATAATTATATATATATATAAATACATATATATTAAATTTCCTCAATATATTTGCCAACTAAAATATATATTTATATTTAAATACATATATATTTCCTTATTTGTCAAATATATTCATTTTCAACTATATATATATATATATATATATATATATATATATATATATATATATATATATTGTTGTTTAAATGTATAAATCGTATATTATTTATCAATTCTTATATATTTTAATTCGATTTGAAATGAATGTTTGAATTATTTCTAAATTATTTAGTTTAAATTAATCCGACTTGACATATCTGTCATTTTATTTGTGTATATTTATTTTCATACATACATATATATATATATATATATATAGATATGTGTACGCACATATATACATGCGTAAGGGATGAAGGATGCTGGATCGTAACACTTTTAACTTTAAAAAAAAAAAAAAAGAATTTTTTTTCGATTTCGTGAATATTAATAAATGGAATATTAAAAGTATTTTATGAAATACAATTTCTTATAGAGTCGAGAACGAATTTTTTATATAAATTATATTTTTTTTTAGAAAAGCTGATTAAGGTAATTTAAAATTTAAAATCTCAGGAATAGGGTAAATTGAGCAATCCTTAATTTCAAGTCTAAGTTATGATCTTTTTTTTTATGTAAATATATATATGTTAAACAATTATTGCTATTTAAACAAAAAAAAAATAAGTCAAAAAAAAAAAAAGAAGGAAAAGGAGAGAGTATATTTTTCATTTGAGCAGTATATACAATGTTAGTTATAAAACGGGTAATGGAATTTTCTTTAGGTTAATTAAGATAAATAACAAACAAAAGGAATGCATAAAATTGAAACCTTTTTAAGTAGATTCTTTTAAAAATCTAACTATTGTATTTTTCCTCATGGTCGATTTTTCAAGGAATTTTGTCATAAACTATCATAAGTAGTTGAGTAGAGTTCAAAAATACCACTAGTTAAAAAATTTATATATGTATATATATATATATATATATATATATATATATATATATATATATATATATTTATTTATGTAATAGAACGGACTTTTGAGGACACGATTGCGTCTACAATTCTTATCCGATCTTAATGAAATTTTCTACACTTATTTTATGTGTTAATACCCCGGTTAACTTCGAAGATGGGCTGAATCGGTCAGTTAATTTAGAAGTTATGGCTGTTCGAAATTTTAACGATTTTTCGAAAAAATCAGTTTCTAATCACATTTAAAGTCCATATAACTTTAAAACTAAAACTCATAGATAATTTCTGCACTAAGTATTCTAAAGCTTGATTAATAAGCTTTAATTTATGACCTTAAACTTTATATTTAGACCATTTCTTCCAATAATTTGAAAGCCTTGAAAATTTTAATGGAGTCAAAAAATGTTGAAAGTATGGTTTTCACTTCACATAACTTATGTTCGTCCCATTATAATTCAGTTTCGTCAGTTGCATTTCATTGTGCACAAAATAACCTGTTAATTTCACAGCTATTTTATATTTTAAAAGTATACCTTTTATTATGTATGAAGTATCAAATGTACTTCTAATTCCGATGATTATTACTGGTCTTGTCATTATGATAGCGCCCACAGTTCTTATCGAATCTGAATGAAATTTTTCACACTTATTTTATAGGCGATTGCCTTGATCAAGTTCAAAGATGGGCTGAATCGTTCGAATAGTTTTGAAATTACGACTGTTTGAAATTTTCATGATTTTTCGGAAAAATCAGTTTTCAATCATTGTGAAAGCTTATTTAACGTCAAAACTAACATTCATAGACAATTTCCGTAAAAATTATCTGAAAGCTTATTTAAAAAGCTTTAATTTACGACCTTAAGCTTCATTTTTTGACCATTTCTTCCAATAATTTGTCAGCCTTGAAATTTTTAATGAAATCAAAAAATTTTGAAAATATGGTTTTCATTCCACATTATTTAGGCATTTCCCATTATAATACAATTTTGTCACGTGTATTTTATTGTAAACGAAATAACCTGTAAATTTTACAGCTATGTTATATTTTAAAAATATTTCTTTTATTATTATTATTCTTCAATCGTACCTGTACGTCCTATAATTATAACTGGTCTTGCCATGATAACAGCGATTTCAATTACGATTTCATACTAATTAAATTATCAATACTTTATTTATGTGAAGGTTAGTTTGGTACATAACCTACATAATGTTATGTCAAATAAACTATCTAAAGTTCTCTGACGAAAATGATTGTTGTCCTTTTTTACCTTCTCTCTTAGAAAACGAGTCTAATTATGAACCTGAAGTTCCCAACGTTTGATGCCAACGAATTTTGGATTCCTAGAAAGCAGAAAAAAATATTCCTACCGGTAAAATAAGGTGCCGGATGTCGTAAAAAATAGAAAAAAACTCCCTCTGGACACCGGAAGCCAAGTCCCACCCACACAAATCAAGGATTCAAATTTAAGAATCCGAAAAAATACTGGTACACTTTTGTTCACCGCGAAAAAATGATAGAGGGTCTATTACACTTATATGAACTCATAAAAAAATCTCCGTCACCCTTCGTGCTCCGGAAACCAGTTTATCCACCCACAAATGTAACTGGTGACATTTATAAAATCAGAAAAAAATACTTGTACTCTTTTGTTCACCGCTTTTGTGAACAAAAGAGTACAAGTATTGTTTTCGGATTTTTCAGATGTCACCAGTGACATTTGTGAGTGGATTGACTGGGTTCCGGAGCACGGCGAGTGACGGGGATTTTTTCCTGAGTCACTATAAGTGTGATTGACCTTCCATAATTTTTTCGCAGTGGACAAACGCATACGAGTATTTTTTCGGATTCTTAAATTTGAATCCTTGATTTGTGTGGATGGGACTTGGCTTCCGGTGTCCAGAGGGAGTTTTTTTCTTTTTTTAACAACATCCGGCACCTTATTTTTCCGGTAGGAATATTTTTTTCTGCTTTCTAGGAATTTTTAAATTCGTTGGCATCCAACGTTGGGAACTCCAGGTTCATGTCTAATTTCATGTCATGATTGCACACTAACATATATCACAAGATATGTATGAATAAAACTAACTTTTGATATCGATTAATTCAAAAATCTACCCTTCATTTCGGCTGCCAAATGGCCTTTATTTACATAGGAAATTTCTGTCGGAAATAAATCTTACCTGCGGTAATGAGGCGCTGAAAAAAAAAAAAAAAAAACTATTACGAATAGTCTACTAATTCAGCTTCCAGGAATATTTTTTTTTCTCAATGATTACACACACTATACGATAAAGAGTCATAGATGACGCTGTGCCACTTTGAGTTGTGACTGTCCAGGTAATTAGTAGCACGGTCACACTCTAATATAAAAAAGAAAACTAAGTCCGCAAGTACTAATTAGGCCAAAATGAAGTGTTAATTGAACGGTGTCACTTCAGTGTTGCGAGTCAGAACTCGAATGAAATCACGAAGGAATTTAGAAATAGGATCCGGGTTCTATAGATAAGGAAATCACTTAGTGGGAGAAGTTATGCATTTTTCTCCAAAAAAAAAAAAAAAAAAAAAAAGATAATAATTAGTTTGGGTTTTTCCTTGGGGATGTATCTTGAATTATTATTGGTTTATTATAATTTTTATTTATTCAATACTGGTTAGTTTTACCAAGCGGTTACCGGCGATTAGATCGGAAAACAGGCATTAAAATTTTTTTTTTCAGGAAGGTTTGAGTATTTTTAGTATGGTACATAGTAAGATCTTAGTATTGTCCGTTTAGACGGAATGCCAAATTTTTTTTAATTACATATGCGTAGCCTTTTGCTACACATTTCCGGCTAGTGGTTTGATAATTTAACAATGCAAGCCATGTACCAAATAAGAACTCTGTAAATGAAATAATTTAATATAAATTAAACTTAGAGGTTGTCAGTTGAATAGACTTCATTATGAATGAAAAATTTTAAACAAAATGTGAAAAAAAATATATGAAGTTATTCCTTAAATTTTGAGTGGATTATTATTTAGTTATTGACAATGAATAGTTATAGGATAGTATTCAAATATCAAAAAGAAAAAAAAAAGAAAAAAAAATAATAATTTAAAAACGTGTAATTTGTAGAATGAAATTGATTTAAAATTGTGACAAGCAATGTGCAAAAACGAAATTAATAATGAAAAAAAAGAGACAATGAATAATGAATATTATAAATAAAGAGTGTCTTAAATCCAAATTCATACTTACAATTCACTCATTGATCAAGTATTGTTGCAATTAAAAAGCAAGTAACAAAATTAACTAATGATGTCAGTAACAATAGATACTATTTGATGATAATAAAGAATGTTGAATTATAAATACTAATTATTCAATAAAACTAGGTAGTGACACACCCACCGGCACAAATTCTAACGTAACTAACCTTTTTCACTGTTGTTTGCAATTAGGTATACACTTACGGAATATAAATATATATATATATTGTGACGTTACATTGCCGAGGAGGTGGAGTTAGAGAGTGAGTAAGTGTGAGTCCGTGTGATAGAGAGAGAAAAAGTGAGTATGTGTGTGGGTTAAGTATGATAGATATTGAGTTGAGAGTATGGCGTATATGTGTGTGGTAAGTTAAGTGTATTGAGAGTAAGAGTACGGGTACGGTACGTTGGTTGTTTTGGAGTGTCTGTGTGGTAGAGCGTGGATTTAACGAGGAATATCTAGCTGAGTCGCGGATAGTGGCCAAGATAACGTGCCTCCCGACCAGTGATGATGACTAGGCCTAGGCTTAGCCCTCGGGGTTGACGTGGTGATCACGGAGGAGCGACTGAGATGTCGCCGCCCCTTCGTGTTGATACCCGGAGTTAGCTGGGGTACGTGTACGTTTATTTGGGGATGGCAGGCCTCGTTTGCGATGCTCGAGGAAGCCAAAAATTCGCTAACTTCGGATATCACGGGGAGTGACATTGCGGGAAGACCCGTGAGTCCACGGCTTGTATGTGGTGGGGAAAGAATGGATGGAGAAGCGAGAATGTGAGGGTGACTGAAAGTAGTAGAGCGTGCGAGTGAATGGAGTGGGAGGTCAGAGAAAAATAGTTGAGAGTAGACCATGGAGTCGGAGAGTTGGGATTCGGATTCGCTCGAGTACGAGCTGACCGAGGAGTAGAGTTTGGAGTTTGGAAGCGAGTGGTGGCGAGTCGGAGAGTCTCTGAGATAGACCTCGACCGCAACCCTAGATTGTCGTCGTTTGGAGCTTGTGGCTCAGTTAGTTGTGCTCTTGGAGCCGTTTATCGAGCGAATTGTTGTCGTGAATTACCGCATTATTTTCGTTTATTTTATTAATTATTGTGTTAAGTTTTGTGATTCGTCGTCCACGAGAGGTTCCCGATGGCGTACTCAGGTATTTATTCGGTTGATGGACCGGGAGTACTCGACCGCGGGCCATTTGGGCCCTCCGCGTCACTCTCGTGTCATCTGTACGGTATTTTATTTATTTCCGTTTCTTTATTTGCTTTTCTTAATTTAAATGTGATTAATTGGCTTCTTACGCGTCAAAAGAACCACGACCCTCTCTCCACAACCTAGCATACTGAGCGCACCAGGACATGCCGCTACCACCGTCCATTTCTCTCATCTCCGAAGATTTTAGATTTTAGGTTTTAATTTACGTGTACGTTTAGACCGGTTGCCGATACCGGGGAAATAAAAGTCGGCTGGCGCCCGTCAGGATCTGGAGGAAATGAGAGGAGTGATCGGTGGGCGAAGTGTAACGTAGCCCGATTTTGTGTGATTTAAGTTCGGATAATTGAGTACTTTTATTGGGTAATGATTTATGTATAATTTTGTTGAGTTTATCGAGTAATAAGTAAAGTTTACGTTACAATATATATGTATAATGGCCGCTGGTGGCGCGGGAAACAGAAAAAATTGAATTTCTCAAAAAAAAAAAAAAAAAAAAAAAAAAACAAGTTGTTGATTCCAAGGAAATATAAATTGGACGTCAACAAATAATTGCTGGTATTTAAGTAATGAGCTAAAGCATCAAAAATAAGAAAAAAATAAAAAAATGAAATGAGTTTATTTATATTAAGGAATTGTTTTAACTATTATATGAATGATTATTGAATAATTATTATGATTACTTATAATTATTAAAATAGAAAAATAAATTACACAAAAAAAATCTTGTTGGGATCTGGAGGTAACTTGACGCTGGCCCTCAAATTTGATTCTAAGCTGTCCTATCCCGCAGATCTTGGATCCGATATAATAGATCCTGGATGGGGTTTAGATACAATAAAATACAACTGACAAAACTGGATTATAATAGAACAAGCATAAGTTCTGTGGACTGAAAACCATATTTTCAACATTTTTTGATTCCATTAAAATTTTCAAGGCTATGAAATTATTGGAAGAAATGGTCAAAATATAAAGTTTGAGGTCATAAATTAAAGCTTATTAGTCACGCTTTAAGATACTTTTTGCAGAAATTATCTATGAGTTGTAGTTTTAAAGTTATATGGACTTGAAAGTGATTAAAAATTGTTTTTTTCGAAAAATCGTTGAAATTTCAGACAGCCATAACTTCTAAACTAATTGACCGAATCAGCCCATCTTCGAACTTAACCGTGGTAATCACACATAGAATAAGTGTAGGAAATTTCATTAAGATCGGATAAGAATTGTAGACGCAATCGTGTCCTCAAAAGTCGGTTCTATTACATAAATATATATATATACATACATATATAAATTTTTCAACGAGTGGTATTTTTGAACTCTACTTAACTAATTATGATAGTTTATGACGAAATCCCTTGTAAAATCGACCATGAGGACAAATACAATAGTTAGATTTTTAAAAAAATCTACCTAAAAAGGGGGGGGGGGGGGTATTTTAAATGCATTTTTTTGAAGGAATTCAAGGTATTTTTAAATTTTAATTGCCGTCAAAAAAAAAAGAGAAAAAAAAAGAAAAAAAAAGGAAAACATGTGATTTTATTGGAAACTTTAAAAAAAAAAACGCCATTCGGCAGCCGAAATGGAAGGTAGATTTTTCAATTAATTGATATAAAAAAATAGTTTTATACATACATATCTTGTTAGTGTATAGTCATGATATGAAATTAGACTCGTTTTCTAGGAGTGAGGGTAAAAAAAGACAACGATTATTATTGATAGAGAACTTCAGATAGTTGATTTGACATAACATTATACAGGTAATGTACCAAACTAACCTTCACATAAATAAAGTATTGAAAATTTAATTAGCATGAGATCATAATTGTAATCGCTGTTACCATGACAAGCCCAGTTTAAATAAAAATAATACTTTCAAAATATAAAATAGCTGTGAAATTAACAGGTTATTTTGTTTACAATAAAATACACGTGACAAAATTGTATTATAATGGGAAATTCATAAGTTATGTGGAATGAAAACCATATTTTCAACATTTTTGATTTCATTAAAAAGTTCAAGGGTATCAAATTATTGGAAGAAATAGTCAAAACATAAAGCTTAAGGTCATTAATGCGAGATTATTAGTCAAGCTTTTAGATACTTTTTACGGAATTTGTGTATGAATATTAGTTTTGAAGTTATATGAGCTTTAGCGTTGATTAAAAACTGATTTTTACGAAAAATCATGAAAATTTCAAACAGCCATAATTTCAAAACTATTCGAGGGATTCAGCCCATCTTCGAACCTGATCAAGGTAATCGCTTATACAATAAGTGTAAAAAATTTCATCAAGATCCGATAAGAACTGTGGGTGCTATCGTAATGACAAGGCAAGTGATAATCATGGGGAGTAGAGGTACGTTTGATACACCATAAGTAATAAAAGAAATACTTTTAATATATAAAATTGCAGTGAAATTTACAGGTTATTTTGTGCACAATGAAATACAACTGACGAAACTGGATTATAATAAGACAAGCATAAGTTATGTGGAATGAAAACCATATTTTCAACATTTTTTGATTCCATTAAAATTTTTAAGGCTATGAAATTATTGGAAGAAATGTTAAAAATATAAAGTTTGAGGTCATAAATTAAAGCTTATTAGTCACGCTTTAAGATACTTTTTGCAGAAATTATCTATGAGTTGTAGTTTTAAAGTTATATGGACTTGAAAGTGATTAAAAATTGTTTTTTTCGAAAAATCGTTGAAATTTCAGACAGCCATAACTTCTAAACTAATCGACTGAATTAGCCCATCTTCGAACTTAACCGTGGTAATCACACATAGAATAAGTGTAGGAAATTTCATTAAGATCGGATAAGAATTGTAGACGCAATCGTGTCCTCAAAAGTCGGTTCTATTACATATATATATATATATATATATATATATATATATATATATATATATATATATATATATATATACATATATAAATTTTTCAACGAGTGGTATTTTTGAACTCTACTCAACTAATTATGATAGTTTATGACGAAATCCCTTGTAAAATCGACCATGAGGACAAATACAATAGTTAGATTTTTAAAAAAATCTACCTAAAAAGTGAGGAAAACAAATTATTATTACCCTTTATGAAGTACAGCTATTGCACTTGTGTAGAGTACAGATTTCAAGTTTTACACCACGGTTCTACCCTAACACCGCACAGATGCAACCTTGAGAATAGTTTTTGGAATTAATTAATTAACAAGAGATTTAAATTAGTGTCACAACAATGAGGGCCAGAGCTCGAATGAAGTCATTCGTTTGACTCTGGAATTCGGTAATACGATACATTTCTTATAGATAAGAGGACCATTCGATAGATATTGAGTCTACATTTTATGACTTTAAGTAACTAATGTACTAAAAAAAAAAAAGGGTTTTATTTAAGAACGATCTATTTGATGTTGCAATTTGGATAGACATGCCAAAATGACAAGTAATGAAGGTTCCCAATGAAATTTATAAGTTTTTCGGATATTTTTACATGCATGCATTTATTTCTAGGTATAAAAAAGAAAGAAAAAGAATGAAAAAAAAAAAAAAATATTTTCCTTTTCGATAGTAACAATGGGAGTACAATTATAATAGTTTAAGAATATGATAATAAATTTATATAATTTTGTGTCCCTTTCAACTTTCTTTCTCGTTTTTTGTATTATTTTATATAAATAAAATGAAACTTCAAATTTGAAAAAGATCACTAAAATGATGAGAGAATCTTTTAACCGACAGAGGAAAGGGAAGGAATCCTAATGGCACAATTGCTTTAGCAAGTTATCTTACAAAGATTCCTTAGAATTGTTCGTTAAATGTCCGTCAACGTTGGACTTTTCCGTTTTAACGGCAATTTGTATACAACTTGCTGTACAATTTGACGTAAACTTATTCCCTGAAGTAGACTGCAATTCACTCTAAGGGTCGATTGGAAAAAACGTCGTCAAATTTTTTTTTCAGTTTGATTTTTCTTTTTATTTTGTTTATTGTTAAATTGACTTGAAAGAGTGAAATTTTTTTTTTGCCGTCAATTGGGGAATTTTTATGTACAAATTTGAAATACTCATCATCTGAAATGGTGAGAATAAACATTACCGTTTTTGTAAGAGAGGATACGCCTAAGTTGAACAGAAATTAACTGTAGATTTTCGTTCTAGCTTGCTGTTTAATTGTCAAATTCGGGTAGTAGATTTCAAGCATACTTGGAGCCAAACTGCTGCTAAGTTCAGGCTAAGGCAGCTATTAAGGAATATTTGCATGCATGCAAAGATCCAGCGATCAATAATTAATTTACTTCTCCGACACGCATGAGCACTAGCGCAAGCACTGTACGGCGCAAAATACAGAATTTTTTTTAAATTTTTGTTAACTGAACTATAAAAGTTACGACAAATTTTAAGACAATTTACTGTCCATCTTTAATTACTTTACTTTTGTCAAATTATAATCTTACGATAAAAATTCAGGTCAAAAAGTTAAGGAAAATAATAAGCGCCTGGTTTTGAATTTTAGCAGCGTCGAATTTTGACTTAAATAAAAATTTTTATTAGAGAAACTATAAATAATAGGATTAAAATTTTAAAGTTTTTTTGTTTAAAATAAATTACCCTATAATTATATTATAACTATTGTACCTTAGAATTTTAAATTAAAAAGTTAGGAAAAATAATAAGTGCCCCCTTTAGGGTTTGAGAAACGTATAAATCTCGACCTAAATAAAATTACTTTGAATAAACTCCCGTGAAAAATGAATCATACATGGCCATGTATGGCCATACATGGACATACAAACTTTTTTAATACAGTCATGCATGGCCATATACAGTCATACAAAACCATGCATGGCCATACCTGGCCTTGTGTGTTTCATATATGGCCATGCATGACTGTATTAAAAAAGTTGATATGTCCATGTATGGCTAATAAATGAATTAGAATCCGAGCTGACTATTACAATTACTTATAAACAGGATGTTGTAGTGTTAAAAAAATAGGAAATTTTTTTGATATCACTAACAGCATATTGATGATTATATTTTGCTTTTTCGAAAGTGATTATATTCTTCGAACCTTACGTAGCACAACTAAACTTTGTTGTAACTGTCGGTCGCATAGCCTAGTTGTCAAAGCGTCGGTCTTTCGTACGGAAGGTCCCGGGTTCGAATCCTACTAAAGCGGGTGCGGTTATTAATAAGTCTTGCGTTTTTTCTCTGAATCAATAATTTTCATTTCGATTAGGTATTCAATTATTCGCATATCTGACAATCTCTGCGTCGCCAAAATAATTAAAAAAAAAAAAAAACTAAACAATTTTTTTTTTAATTTAGTTAAAATTTCTATACATAGTCATATCAAGTCATATATGGACGTATCAAGCTAAGTATAGCCATACATGGTCATACATGGCTATGTATGGTCAAATATGGCCATGTCTGGCCAATTTTCATACATAGCCATGCATGAAGCATTCACATGGTCATGTATGATTTATTTTTCACGGGCTATAAATGATAGGGATAAACTTTCAAATGATTTTTAGTTGAGAATTAATTACTTTATAATTATATTATAACATTTGTATTATTAAATTTCGATTCAAAAAATTAAGGAAAATAATGAGTGCCTGTTGTGAATTTTAAGCAGCGTATAGATTTCGACTTAAATAAATTTTTTTTGGGTAAACTATAAATAATACGATTAAAATTTTAAATGATTTTTGGTTGAAAATTAATTATCTTATAATTATGTTATATCTATTGTACCTTAGAACTTTAACTTGGGAAGTTTGGAAAATTAATAAGAGTCTACTTCAGAGTTTAGGCAGCGTAGGATTTAGAATGAATAATTTTTTTTTCAAACAAATTATGAATTACATGATAAAACTTTTAAATGCTTTTCAGTTTAATATTAATTATCTTAAAATTATGTTATAATTGTTATATTTTAGAATTTCGAAAGGAAAAACTTAGGAAAAATAATAAACACTTGCGGCGGCATTCTAAGCGGTGTAAAATTTAACTTAGATGAATTTTTTTAAGAAACTATAGATGTTACGATTGGAATTGTCGATTATTTTCAATTCATAACTAATTACTTCATAATTGTCTAACAATTTTCGTTCCTTATAATTCTATTGTAATGATTATATTTTAGAATTTCGATTTGAAAGGTTAAGGAAAATAATGAATGTCTGTTTTGAATTTTAAGCAATGTGTAAATTTTAACTGAAATAAAATTATTTAGATAAACCATAGATGATAGGATTAAACCTTTTAATGATTTTTATTTGATAATAAATTACTTATAATTATATTATATAATATAATTTATTGCTTTCTACAGGATACAATCCTCGATACAAATTTTACATTTGAGAGTAGTAGGTAGTGATAAATTAACAAGTGTCTTGATTTCTCAATTTTATACAAATTTTACAGAAGGCAAATAGATTTTTGACTGTATGAACTTTCCATGACTTTATAAACTTTAATGAGAGACGTTGAGTTTCTATGTCGAACCATTCTTTTAAATATTTTTCCCTGGCTTGACTGAAGGTAGGACATTTGGCGAGGAAGTGAGTGATGTTGTCCGGTTTATTCAGGTAGCAGCATAAGCAGCATTTGGTGGGGGATAGTTTCAGCGACATTTTGCCAATCGTGATGTTGCTTGCAAAGTTTGAGGCCAGACGTAACTGGGCGATTATTGTTGCTAGATGATAGGGTAATTCATCCAGGCTGAGGAGGCTCTGTATCTTTCCAGATCTAAGGACCGGCGATAATGTCTGTATTTTTCAATAATTTGCGTTTTATTCCGTTTCCAGTAGTTAACTGTCAAATTATCAAAAGCGTGTTTTTCACCGATAGAGCTTAGCAGATGTGATAGTTGCTGGACCCAATTTAAGCGATCTGAATTGAACGGGGTGGCAGTCAGAGTGATGAGATATTTTAGACATATCTTGGGCAGACGGTTGTCCTGCATTTCCAAAATTTTGATAATCCAGTTTATAGCAGCTTTCAGCACGGCAACGGATATGTGATTCACATCGAGTTCCATGCGCAGGGCATAGTTTGAAGTACACATCGGGAGCTTGAGAAGGCGTTGAAAGAAAAATAAATTGGCAGACTCAAGTTGTTCTAGATTCTCTGGTTTCAAGCCCCAAATGTGAGCTAGATATAGCATGGTGGAGCAAGTGATGCTGTTATGAAGTTTAATTACGCCGGGCCAGGCACTAGTTTTCAGTTTATTTAAGATAGCAAGCACGGTGCTAGCGGCCATCTTGCTTTTCTTTATGGCGTCACAGGTAGCTAGCTTGCCCTGCATAGAAGTGCAGAACGTTATCCCCAGATATTCATAGGAGGAGACGACTTCCAGGTTTTCCCCATTGTATGGGAATTTCATGGCTTTTCTTGGGAGTCGGCCGGTTGATCTGGCTATGAGTACCTTAGTTTTGGAGATATTTATAGTTAGGTCATTTAAAGAACAGTATTCCTCCAGATATTTGAGGCTACGGCGTAGCTTTGTCTCGGAGGTAGCCAAGAGTACAATGTCGTCGGCATACATCAAGAGAAGTATCTCCTGTTGGCCTAGAAAGAAGCCTTCAGCACCCTTGTGTTTCAGGAAGGTTACTATGTCGCTAATGAAGAGACTGAATAATAGTGGGCTGAGAATTTCGCCCTGCAGGACTCCTTCAGTGATTGGGATTTGTGAGGATAATTTGCCACCGCTTCTGACCCTCATAGAGGTATTTTTGTACAGATTCATTAGAAGTATCAGCATCTTGGGACTAAGACCTAGGCGGTCCAGCTTGGTCCAGAGCTTGTTATGTGGAACAGAGTCGAAGGCTCTTTTGAAGTCAATAAACAGTGCATAGGAGCTGACTCTTTTAAACCTCGCTTGTGACTGGAGTAGGGCATGTAGCACAAATACATTGTCTGTGCAGCCTCTGCCAGGTCGAAATTCTGCCTGTTCTTCGGGGATAATGCCATTCTTTTCAGCCCATTTACTGATTCGGTCATGTATTATTTGAGTAAAGGTTTAAGTTACACAGTTAACCAAGGCGATGCCTCGGTAATTACCTGGATCAGCAGTGTCGCCTTTCTTATGTAACATGCACATGATAACCTCTGACCAGTTTGAGGGAACTGCTCTAGTGTTGAAAATTTTATTAAATAGTGAGACAAGGTATAGAAGCCAGTTGTGTGGTAGTGATTTGAGGAACTCATTTGATACTCCGTCTGCTCCAGCGGCTTTATTCTGTTTAGTTCTGTCTAGGCTTTTTTGGAGTTCTTCAACCAGTATCTCATTGTCAAGGTCATCACATGACTGTGTTGTAGGAATGAGAGTGTTCTGTTCTGGATGGATACACTTTGAGATAGAACTTTTCCCAATCCATGAGGGAGATTTGCTGAGAGTGGAATGCGGTCTTGCGGGTATAATTATATTATAATTATCATATTGTAGAATTCGGAAAAAAGAGGGGGTCAGGTAAAATAAAAAGCACCGGGTTTGAAAGAAAATGTAGAATTTTATCTAAATAGTTTATTTCTGAGTCAACTATAAATAATACGGTTAACCTGGATTTTTTTTTATTTAAAAAAAAAAAAAAAAAAAAGAAGAGAAAAGAAAAAAATGAGAAAATAATTATTATGAAATTACAGATTGTATTGTAAATTAACTATGGAAATTTTTTTTTCATTATTATACAGGAGTTGTAATTTTGCAGGACGGCATATTAAAAAAAAAGGGAGGGAACACGTTTAAATTGCAAACGGCGTATGCATTGATGAAAAATTATGTTGAATCAAGAAATCTTTATTTTGAAGCAAGAATTTATTTCTGAAATATTAAAAAAGGGGGAATGTAGGAATGAAAATGAAATGAAATTCTGAATTAGTGGAACTTCGTGCAGGTAATAACGTGGAAACAATCGAATATTTTTTTTTCCTCAATTTTATAAATTTTTTTATTACAAATAGGAAGTAGCAAAATATATATAAAAATTTTAGTTAATCGATAGCGTCTAAGGCAGCGAGACGAGAAAGCAAGGCCCTGGAAAATATATAAATAAATAAAAGTAAAATTTTTTTTCGTGTTGTCTTTATTTCCATTTAGATAAGTTAGAACTTACTCTTCGTTAAAATCTTGCGGACTGCGATAACTTCGAGGTCAGATGACAGACGATGCAGACCGTGAAGCTCAGTAGTCCGGCGAGCTGTTGCCCGTGACTGTAACATCTGAGCGCTGAAAAATAACCACGTTCGAACGATTGACCCGGGTAATTCGTACTGCTGACCAGGAGGAAGACACGAACGAATAAGTTGATCGACTTGGTCACACAAAAAAACGCCGCGTTGTGGAGGATGTCGATCATAAGTTAGGGTTCAAAGATATGTAAAAATACGGAGGATGATCTGAGGAATATATGAAATAGAAAATAATAAATAATAATAAATCACCAGGTTGAAAGGAAAACAAAGAAATATATAGAAATGTAACTTACATCAACAAGGGTGAATCGCTCGCAACATTGTTCGAGAGTGAGGGGTTGATCCATGTTGAATTTTATTTTTGTGTTTTACATGCACCAACGTATTGTAACAATTAACTTGGTAGAATGAAAAATCACAATTGTAAAAGATATAGAGAGCAGGTGAAGATATCGCTAAAACCGCAGCATCAGCTCAGGAGGTTCATTACGACAAACGGATTGTCGAGACGCACACGTGCAAAATAAGGCATCGGAAGAGAGAAATAAATATGCAGATAAATTTTTTTTCAAAAAAAAAAAAAAACGAAATCGGGTACAATTATAAAAGAAATTTTTTTTCAAGATTTTAGACTTTTCAGATAATAAGTCTTTCCTTAAAATTACAAGGAAGAAATACATTTGTTACAAATTTTGTTTTTAGGCTGTAATGTCCGGATTTGATTAATTAATAATAATTAATTATTGGAAATGGTTGCGTGCGCCTCGAGTGGGAGGCACCGGGCAAACAGGGTGATTTTCCTAGAGGATTAGCTCTAGGTTTTATTTTTATTGTGAGAACTCGAACGATAAACCCTGCAGGGGCCTCTCTGTGTATTCGATACAGAATTTGGATGCGATATGTTAAAGAATTTGGTAATTTCACCTACCTTTCGTTGTTCACTGCTTACTTGTTAGTTGGTCTCCGTAGTCTTTGGACTGCAACCTCCTGGGTACGACTTCTGTTGGTCCCTGATCGAAAGATGATTTAATTCAGAAAAAAGGAACGCGGCTCTTAATATTAGAAATAATCTAATATGCAGGTTTTCCGAATGATTGATATTTATTGAAATATTTCCCTATGGGCTCGCCGTACTCAGTTCACAAGATGTTAAGGTGTTCTTAACAATAAGGTCCTTTCTTTAACTTAAATCTTTTTGATTTACACTTATCTATTAAAACATAACTTATAGGTTTCACACTTTGAATTTATTGAGTCTTTGGCTCATTTGACTTCAGTTTGAATCTCCGACTCCAGCGATTTACTCGGACGAGAATCGCTAATTATACACTTAACAATTATTATAAAATCACCCACGCCGTGTGGTGATTTTCGGAAAAGAAAGTATAATTTTGAAAAGACAATTTTGAATAGAAATTTTACGGTAACAAGCAACTTGCCACGCCTCCTCGAGTGCGATATCGAGACGATCTTCCCGTGGGATTTTATAGTATACTTGACTGTTTAGATTTTATTCGGTTAAAGAGAAATAGAAAATAGAAAAATAGGGTTGCCTAAATGTAACACGGTTTAGAACTCACGCGGGCCAGCAAGGAAGATACATTAACTTCTCAAGCGTCATAGGCTGCCGCACCTTGGTGTTCGTTGTTTTTATTACCTTGGTTCGCCGTTCTGGAGGGAATAATTTAGGATATATAATTTGATGAATTTAGAATACAGTCAAGTGTAATTCTCTGATTGGAGGAAACGTTGACGACGTGCAACGAGGTGTTGGCCGAAGTTGCTGTCCCTAAAATTGTTAACGCTGCACTTTACAGCGAGCGCGGCAAAGAGGCCCCTTTAATATATACGGCAAGCTGGATATAACAAGGCATAGTTATCGTTGAATTTAAAAAAAAATATATATAGTAGTACAATTTCATTTAAGATAGACCTTTCTAGGAAAAGAGGACGATCCGTTTTCTTTGTTGTTGTTGAATTTTTTCGTTGTGTTTGTTCTCTGAATAAGAAAAATAATAAAGAGAAAAGTGGTATAAACAGAAAAATTAAAAGGCAAAAAATATTATTCTATAAAATTGAAAAATTATATCGCGGAAATTGATCGTAGGGAACGTTTTACATAAATTCCGCGTAACTTTTAAAAATTAAAAGTATGTACCGCGAATTAATAATCCGGTAAATCGCCTTTGCAAGAAATATTTAAAGTTCATGGTATTCTAATAAAGATACTTTACTTACCTGTAAATTACATTATAACTAGGAATATTGCACATCAACACAGACGTATTAGGAAAGGCGTAGTAAATAGTGTTAGACCAACAGTTCCGTCCAGGAAAAATGATATTTTCTTTTGTTGCTCGTGTGGAAAATACTTGATTGAAATAAGATTGTGTAAAAAAAAAAAATTTTTTTCCTACGATTAAATTGGCAAATCGAATCAGCGGATTAATTTCGTTAGGTCGGAAGAACCAGGTAGGAGGATTGGAATTTTTTTTTTTTCTTCTCCCTCGCACCTTGTTTTCCTTCCCTTTCGTCCTTTCCAACGTTATTTTGAGTGCATAAAAATAAAAAAAAAAGGGGGGGGAGGTAAAATAGTTTTTTTAGATAGACAGTAAAGTAATGAATGATATTTTGAATAAAAAAATGAATCAATGGAAGTATGCACAGTCACAATTAATGATAATAATTGGTTTTGTTATATAACAGAGGGTGAAAGTGATAAGTTAATAATAAATTAATTATAATAAGTATATATTTAAATTGTAAAGTGTAGAATTTTGCTAATTTACAAAAGATTTGTTTGTATTCAGGACAGAGCGCAAGAGTAAAATGGTACTGCTTGCAATAATCCTGTAGGCTTAACCCCTACAGGCACTATTGGGGTACGATTGCGGAGGCATATCTATGAACGTCACCACCATATCAGCAAATAAGGTGGGTGAGTGTGACATACCGTTGAAAAATCCAGAGAAAAAGTCGATATGGCTTCAATTACTTCAGTTAGCAGAATTTGGCAATACAGAAGTGTTTGAATGTCGAGTGGAGATAAATCGGGTAAAAACATACTGTGGGGATTGGTACCATGCATTCGTAGTGGGAAACGGAAGAAGAGAATATATTTATGAGTTAGAATACAGACAGTGTAAAAGGCTACAGGAGACTGGCAGTTTAAAGCTGGGTTATAATGCAGAATTAGAGGGACTAACAAGAAACGCAACACATTATCGGACAATTATGTTGGCGGGAACTATTACGGTGGATTAAAAATGTGCGGGAACACAATATAGTGACCCGTTTGGCACGTGGGATTATGTGATTGTGGTAGCGACTGTCAGGGTAACAGTTAGGAACTATTTTGCAACAGTAGAACGTGCAAGCAATAAGGTAGTTCTTGGCAGTGGAGCAAGATGCGACTGGGCTGAAGGAGGGTGCATACAGTAAACAGGGGGTAACACATTTTGGGAGGTCGTAGGAGAAGAATCGTGTCAAACAGCGAGTCACATAATTTTGTACGAGGGACCTGGTACGCTATTGCCTGGAGGAAAAAGAGAACTGGAAATCTATACAATCAACACAGAAGATATAACATTTGCCCTAGCGAAGAAGATGGAGAAGAAAATATGTGGGTTCACTCTGATACAAACAGAACATCCTAAATTATTAATCAAGGTACTCAAACCAGGGGAAGTAACAACGAAAGTAAAATCAATCTCGACGCAAGACCTCAATATATTTGCATACATAAATTTGAAATTTGTGTATGTAGAAAAACACATTAAACGACAAATGAGATCTCGTTATAGAGATATATTAACACACAATTGCGAAGTTGAACAACAGGCAATACTTAACGCACTGATGTTGTCAGGATTGAAGCCGGAGAAATTCGCTTATGCGATAATGAAAGGACCAGGGTACTACGCGACAGTTGCAAGAGAAATCATTTACGTTATTAAGTGCATACCAGTAGATGTCCAGTTAAGGAAAGTAGAAGAATGTTGTCAGGAGTTACCGGTGACTTATCGAAATCAGAGTTGGTTTGTCACGGCTAGATCAAAAATGTTGATTAAACAAGGTATTATTGTAGACTGCAACCAGTTATTATCGGTCGGATACGAGTTAGATGGGGCATGGATCATTATGAGGCCGGGATTCGAAGACACGAAGGAACCACAAATTTTAAAGCCAACGACCATACCAACTTGGGATTATGAGGATACAAAATATTTAGCAAGTGGGATATGTACGGAAAAGGATTTGGAAAAATTGAGAAATAGGATAATGCTACCAATAGAAACTCTGGACGATCATGTACCAGCCAAGTTCATGGACATCTGGAACTCTCAACCGAACTCAAATGTAGGCTAAGTACTAGTTTAAGTTTAGATTGTAAGGCTAGTTCGGGTAAAATTTATAAAAGACGAGTCTTATATTTGAGCTAGCAGGGTCAGACACGAGAAGCTGCACGACTCCACCTAAAGTGTAGGTTAAAGTAAACCCTAACGATACAATATGTAACCACATACTGTGAGCAATTTGGAATTATAATATTCCATTGAATTTATAGAAACCAACAGCTATCCGGTAAAATTTAATATTTTATAACAGGGCTATGCTGTTACTATGGTTGTTCTTACTTAAGGACGCCACTGGAAGTAATAACGGCCTCCCAGAGTCAGATCTTAGATCGTCAGGGTCGGTGTAATTTTATTAATTGTAAGAGAAGGATATGAAAGATAATTTATAAATAAATTAGATTTATTTAATTAACACTTTTAACCTTCTATTGATTTAATTTAACAACCTTTTAATTAAAAAATTTATGAATTATAAACCTTTTTATCTTATAGTCTTATTATTGTCAACTACCTTTGACTAATTATTTTAACAAATTAAACCTCAACTTAAGCCAACTACCTTTGGCGACTTCAATAACAATTTAAACCTTATCACTAACGTCAACTACTTATGATGATCACACACACTCACACACAACTGTTTAGACCTTAATAAGCCAACTACCATCGGCATTTATTTTTAAAACAACTTTTTCTAATAAACCAAGTACCTTGTAATTTTTAAAATCGCTTTACCTTCGCGAAAACCGTAATTTACTTTAATTGAAATCTTTGATCAACTTGATCTTTTTACACACGCACTCCCTCTAGTCCCCTGAACTTTAGTACACACAAACACACACTAATTTTCAAGATTTTCCCGCCAATAAATTAATTAATTTAAAGATTTAAAATAATTATTAATTAATTTATTATTAACCTTCAATTCCCCTTAATTATTATTATTGCTTTTCATTTTTTTCACTTTCCCATTAATTATTATAACTCAATAAACAGAGACTTCGTGCTCTATTATTTCACTATCATTTTCCCCAAATATCCGTCGACACAAAGTCCATCACCACATTTCCTGATATGCACGCTTTCCTACGTGATCTCTTTCTCTTTTCAGGTACTTTTATCTCACAGTAATTATTTATCTTTTATTATTAATTTCAATTGTTTCTTACTTTTAAATTAATTTACAATTAATAAATTAATAAACTTGATTTATTTAATTTAATTATAGACCGGTGACTTTGACCGCGGTAATTTTATAATTACTACCGAGATACTTTATTAATTTTATTTAAAATTATTTAATTTATTTTATTAGTTAATCAATATTATATCGATTAGATTCGACAATTTTCGATGCGTGGGTAACACGATCCACCTGGAAATTTCTAGAATATTTCCGGCAACCTGTCTGGAAATATCTACTGAGCAAAAGCTCCGGAAAACTACCTGGAGTTAATTAATTCATTATTATGTACAATAATTCCGATTATTTTAATTGATTTTAATTTACGAATTAACTTAATTCGGACAACAATTAAGACGTGACAAAACCCGAAGTACAGTTATGTACTTAATTGATTTTTCCGGCTTTCTGCCTGGAATAAATTAATAAAAATACCTTTACAACAAAATTTCTCCAACTCCTTCTTGTCGTTGTAATCGCCCGGTACTCTGTCCTGGTCCGTGTCTCGTCCTGGTATGTGTATCTGTTCCGTTTTCTCTCGTAGTTTTCCGACCCTCGTTCTTCCAACTCACGTACTCTCCTTCAACCTGCTGTTCAGACGCAATCACTTACTTTTTCAAAAAGGTGCGACTAGTCATCCGAAAGTGAAAATTAAAAGTGCTCATCTGTAAGTCCCACTTAGAGATAAGTAGGAGTGGTCAAACTCTGAAGATGTCCGAATTCACGCGGGAGTGAATTATTAAAAAAGGAAGACGGAAGCCGAACGAGACAGTTGTCACCGGAACGACCGGACCGATCAGACACCCATAAGGAGAGTAAAGTTAAACATCTGAGTAGACGCCGTTATCAGGCGCTGCAAATTATATCAGGTAATTATCCATTTGCGACTTGGCTGTATATTGTAGAACCAAGCGATAATTGAAATAAATAAATTGTTACAAGATACCAGGGAGGTAGCCGGTACTGTTGAAAAGGATAACCCTAGGTGGCTTTGCAACATTATCGGCTGTGCGCATAATATATTCTATTTTGATTTAAATTTAACGCGGTAAATTAAATTTACCCCGTTCCAATTTATTTCTCTGGATCTTTTCTTACTGATTTAATTTTGTCATCCTTATTTACTATTTTTGATACTTATTACTATAATTTTCCGGATACTTAATATTTATAATTTCATTCGATTGTTTATCCGCTTTGTCAACGAACTGCTCACTCGGATCTTCTCTCGCAAATTTTCCCTCTGAACGAAACATTTTTTCCGTTTCGTATAAACAGTCTAGCACCCTTGAGCACTAACCCAGCCTGAGGAGCTGCTTCAGGCACTATTATTATTTATTCATAATTTATTAAAATTATCTTTGGACATATTCAAATATTAATTTAAATTAAATTAATTATCATTTTTAGGATTATTTAAAATTTTGTATACATGTGGGTGACCACATACGTTTTCGGGTTTATTAATAATTTTACGGTTAACGTTATAATACAAACAACCAGGGCAACAATGGGTTGCCATCTACATTAATCGACACGGCCGGGGTTGGTACTTCGATAGCTATGGATTACCTCCAATTAGGGCCTTACCATTTAGCCGGTTAAAAAGTTAACCTAGTTAATTAGCTAGTTAACCGATTGGCTTAGCCAGTTTATCTGGCAAATTGAATTAGCTTGGCTAATTACACCAGCACACGAAAAAAAAAAAAATTGTCTGCACTTTGGACAAGACCGGTAGATCTTGATGTGTATCGACTCGCTGAATCCGAATCTAAGGTCCGTTTGACCCTCACACACTCAAATTTTCGAGAAAACTTTGAAATACCGAAAAAAATGACGAAAATCGGCAGTTCAGGAGATTTAAAAATTTTTTTTGACCTTAGCCAAGCACAATTTTTATGAATTTTGATTTGCTAAATATTTATCTAAAGTTTATTTAGATCATAAGCCGTTAAAAGTTTAAGTAAATTCCAAAAAACCCTGAAAAATTGCAAAAAAAGCAAAAAATTCCAGATATTGTATTAAAAAAAATTTTATAAAATTAGATCAATCATGATTCTCATGTATTTTGATCCACCGAATATAAATCTCGAACTTCTATGGCCCAGACATCTCTAAAAATCTAAATAAATGGCAAAAAAAACCACTGAAATTAAAAAAAAAGGCCATTCGGCAGCCGAAATGGAGTGTAGATTTTTCAAATTAATCGATATAAAAAGTTAGTTTTATTCATACATATGTTGTGATATATGTTAGTGTGCAGTCATAACATGAAATTAGACTCGTTTTCTAAGAGTGAGGGTAAAAAAGGACAACGATTATTTTCGATAGAGAACTTCAAATAGTTGATTTGACATAACATTATATAGGTAATGTACCAAATTAACCTTCACATAAATAAAGTATCGAAAATTTAATTAGTATGAGATCGTCATTGAAATCACTGTTACCATGGCAAGACCAGTTATAATTATAGAACGTACAGGTACGATTGAAACATCATAAATGATAAAAGAAATACTTTTAAAATATAAAATAGCTGGGAAATTTACAGGTTATTTCGTTCACAATAAAATACACGTGCCAAAATCGTATTATAATGGGAAATGCATGAGTTATGTGGAATGAAAAACATATTTTCAACATTTTTTGATTTCATTAGAAATTTCAAGGCTAACAAATTATTGGAAGAAATGGTCAAAACATGGAGCGTAAGGTCATAAATTAATGCTTATTAGACAAGCTTTCAGATAATTTTTACGGAAATTGTCTATGAATGTTAGTTTTGAAGTTATATAAGCTTTAACAGTGATTGAACACTGATTTTTACGAAAAATCATGAAAATTTCATACAGCCATAATTTCAAAACTATTCGAACGATTCAGCCCATCTTTGAACTTGATCAAAGTAATCGCCTATACAATAAGTGAGAAAAATTTCATCAAGATCCGATAAGAGCAGTGGGTGCTATCGTAATGACAAGACCAGTAATAATCATCGGGATTAGAGGTACATTTGATACATCATAAATAATAAAAGGAATACTTTTAAAATATAAAATAGCTGTGAAATTTACAGATTATTTTGTGCACAATAAAATGCAACTGACGAAACTGGATTATAATGGGACAAGCATAAGTTATGTGAAATGAAAACCATATTTTCAACATTTTTTGATTCCATTAAAATTTTCAAGGCTATCAAATTATTGGACGAAATGGTCTAAATATGAAGTTTAAGGTCATAAATTAAAGCTTATTAGTCGAACTTTAAAATACTTATCGCAGAAATTATCTGTGTGTTTTAGTTTTAAAGTTATACAGACTTCAAAAGTGATTAAAAACTGATTTTTTCGAAAAATCGTTAAAATTTCAAACAGCCATAACTTCTAAACTAATCGACCGATTCAGCCCAACTTCGAACTAAACCGTCGTATTAACACATAAAATAAGTGTAAAAATTTTCATTAAGATCGGGTAAGAATTGTAGACGCAATCATGTCCTCAAAAGTTCGTTCTATTACATAAATAAATAAATAAATATATATATATATATATATATATATATATATATATATATATATATACATACATATATAAATGTTTTAACGAGTGGTATTTTTGAACTCTACTCAACTAATTATGACAGTTTATGACGAAATTTCTTGGAAAATCGACCATGAGGACAAATACAATAGTTAGATTTTTAAAAAAATCTACCTAAAAATCAAGTCTGTTATGATAAAAATCATATTTTCAATAAAAATAAAAAATTTTTAACATGTTATCCGATCTGTAGAATATAAATTTGAAATTTTTCGACCTAAAACCTCAAAAAATTCTAGTTCATTCTACTTATTTTGATATTGTTTTCATTACACTAGTGTCTTGGTGGAATCCTTCGCTTACTCGTCACTGTAATCGCCAAGATTTTCAGAAAAGTGTAGAAAGTAAGAATGTAAAATTTGCAATTGAAGATTTTTCGAGCAACTCAAAGTTGTAATTGAAATGAAGTCCGAATTCAAAGTTCTATTCGAGGACCGAAAATTCCTTCTTCTACTTTGGCATCGTTAACATAGTGATTCGTTCGACCGCCACTTCATATCAAGCTTGGTCTGATGAAGCATTTTGTCAAAGCTTTATACAAAAATAGCAACTGTTTCAAATATTTGAGGGAAAAATTTCCAGCTATAAGTGATGCCAAATTGAAAGAAGGAATTTTCGATGGACCGCAATTTCGGAATTTGTTTCAGGACAATAATTACGAATATGAAATGAGCGAGATTAAGAGAGCAGCATAGGCAAGCTTCAAAGAAGTATCACGAAACTTTTTTAGGAGTACAAAAAGTGAGAATTACGTGAATAGTTAAAGAGTTGTTGTACAACTACGATACTTTGGGTTGCTTGATGAATTTAAAATTGCACTGTGGCGGTCACGCAAATAATTAATTAGTTAATAATTATTGATTGTAGTTTTTTCTTAATATTTTATTTTTTTTAAATCATTTATATTTTAAAGCAGAAAAAATAGTCCAGCATAAAATACATGTAATATTTTTAGCATTTATTTTACAGTAACAGTAGACTTAGGAAATATTGTTGTGAAGTATTTTTAGTTTGTATTAAGAAATCTATTTAAGTAGGATTAAGTAGTAAACGTTTTGTAAATTTGTAACCCGGGGTTTTTTCCCTCCGACCCATGGGTTTTTCCCGAACCCATGGGTTTTCCCTAGCAGCTTGTCTACCTTTCCTTTTTACTTTTTTTCTATTTTTTATGACTTACTTTTCTCGAGCAATAAACCCAAACGGATTAGGGACCCGCGGTCGCCCGGCCAGCGACTTCGGGGCCCACTGACGTCATCGTTTGCGCTTGTGGTCGCACTCTACCTCTACTTCTACTTCTATCTCTATCTCTATTTTTCCGAAGATTTTCTTTCGTCATCTTTCGCAAATCTTCGGGCTTCAGTTTGCTCCCACTACTACCCTTCGGTACTCCTACGAATTTCAGAGCTCTGATACCGAAGGGCCTCATCTCCATCTATCACTTCGTCCTGACTCCCCGTCCTGAGCATCACACTCCGGGTGACTATAGGCGAATAAATTGTTATAAGTGTATTCACTATCGTATTATTTAAAAGGAACCCATACACCGCCCCTTCCTCACTAAAGCACTATTTACATTCTCACCTTACGCACTATCCTAAAGTCTTGGCGATTAGAGCGAAGAGCAAGGCGAGATATTCCATCAAGACATTAGTGTGTCACGATTGGAGATCGTGATGGGCGTAGGTACGAGATTTCGTATAAAAGTATTGAATAAAAGGGTACTTACATTGATCAAGGACCGATCCTATGATCTGGGCTCACGTGACCAAATGCTCAGTTTATTCTATTCTATATTTAAATCGCGCCTACGCAATATTGTTGAAGACAATATTGGTAATAACCCAAAATGATTTCCAATTTATGATGTTTATTTTTCACAATCAAACGTCGAGCGGTAAACGTAAGATTGTGTACCCCCTACTGTTAACTATCGGCCTGAGCGGCTTTACAAATATTTCAAAGTAAATTTAGAGAATACCAGATAATGGTTACAATGTTTAAAACTTACCCCAAACAGGTTTTTGGTGAGGTGTCAGGACTGTCAGCAGTAACACAGGACACTTATTCACAACGCGTTCTCGCGGTTAATTAATATGATTCTAATTTATCGTTTTATTTATCTAGTATGCTTTTGTTGCATCAATGTAAATGTTTATACGTATCTAGATCTTCGTAGATCAAAATAATATGAATGTCTTCGCGCTTCTCGCGGTAAAATAATTCCAATGTATTCAAATTCTTCGCGTCTTCGCGGTAAAATAAAATATAAATTTGTTTATAAAATCTTCGCGTATTTTCACGGTAAAATAGTTTCAAAATCTTCGCGTATTTTCGCGGTAAAATATTATTCAAGTCTTCGCATCACGGTAAAAATATTCTTTGATTCTTCACGTTTCTCGTGGTATAATTCAATATTAAAATAAAATGAAATTAAATGGATTAAAAATAAGATGAAGCTAATCAATGCTGTACCAGTGCTAAACGGTTGATATTAGTTCACGACTTACAACGATCAAGGGCCAATCGTACGATCTGGGCTCACGTGATCGGATGCTATACGCTAATATCGCGTTGATTATGCTTCTGAAGCTAGTAGAAAATAATATGCCGATTATACGAGTGCTTACGACGATCAAGGACCGATCCAATGACCTGGGCTCACGTGACCGAATGCTCAATCGGGATATCAATCCTCTAGCCACGAACACCGTCAAGTGTCCGGAGTTCAGTATGGTTCAGAGTTTGATTCCCAAAAGAACTGATGAGCTAAAGTCCATGGTCTTTTTATATGGTCTTCACATATGAAAAGTGGTGGTAACTTGTTTCCCATACGAGAAGACTCGGACTCGCCCGAAAGTTCTAGGCCCATGCACACGTGTGATCCCTGGGAAATAGATTTTGACTATTTAAGTGGGCCGAGAACTGGCGCCACTCTGCCGCCAAGGAAGCCATAAATTTGGTGGTTTCCATTAGCTTTCTTTTATTTCCAAGAATCACATGCAGGTGCACACGAGTTGGGTGGTCTATAGTTTTAAGATGAAAAATCAAAGAAGAGATTACCGTTCTATGCTTAGATTATTAAATGGGAACGGATACGTAAATTTTAAAAGTACGTTAAAAGAAAATGACGAAATTTAGAGAATAAGAGAAATCTATGGTACATGTATCCCATAAGTACCTTTTCTACTTAGGCCAGTACGACTTAATTGTCAACGCTCAGGGAGGTATATTTTCCCGTACGATTGCTGGCGTCAGTAAGTCGGGCGTCATAAAAAAAAGGTCTAAGTGCAAGAGATCTTAGGTTCTCACGTACTAGGTGGACGGGTATTCTCTTATGCGATCTATTCTACTGATTTTACCTGTTAATTATTATATATAAAAAAAACTGAAGGTCTATTCGGAACGTATCGGGTTTTTGTGTTACCGCCTGTGTCTTTACTGTATTCTGACTATGTCGCCATAATTCTTGAGAAAAATTATTTTCTCATGTATATATTTCTTTACAAAATTTCAAAAACTTATTTTAGCGACTTGTAAGGATACGAGTTGAATGTATCAGCCGTGACAAGTGTAATGAAAAAACGTTATCAAGGACAGGAAAATGTCAATATGATGGCAGATCATTGTTGGACACTAAAGAGAGATCTACCCAAGGAAATAAGAAATCGAAAGAGAAATCCTTTATGTAGGTCATTTGAAGATAACAGAGTTAGATATAAGCGGAAAACGAATTAAAATTAAAAAACGAACGGTTTTGAAAATATTTTATTAAAGAATTTTTTGAGGATTTAGGTCGAAAAATTTTGAATTTATATTCCACAGATCAGATAACATGTTAAAAATTTTTTTTTTTAATTGAAAAATTGATTTTTATCATAACAGACTTAATTTTTTTTAATTTTCAGTGGTTTTTTGCCATTTACTTAGATTTTTTAAGATGCCTGGGCCATAAAAGTTCGAGATTTATATTTGGCGGATCAAAATACATGATAATCATGATTGATCTAATTTTATAAATTTTTTTTTTCCACAATATTTGGAATTTTTTGCTTTTTTTTACAATTTTTCTGGGTTTTTTAGAATTTAATCAAACTTTAACGGCTTATGGTCTAAATAAACTTCAGTTAAGTATTAAGCGGGTCGAAATACTTAAAAATCATGCTTGGTTTAGGTAAAAAAAAATCGGTCTGTCAGTTGACCCTGCTGGCGAGCCTCAAAACTTCCCGCAGTTATCGAGCTCCTTGAGTTCTTTTGAAAATACTTTTGAGTGCTTTTGTTTTTGAAAAATAACGTTTTTTACCATTTTTTCTCTATCAATATCTCTCGAACGAATTCACCGATTGCAACGGTTAAGGTGGTGATCGACGCGTTTCATTGAGTTCTAGAGCTGATCAAATTTAAAAATTGATTTATGGAGTCGTTTTTGAGAAATTTAGAAAAAAACTAAAAAAAAAATTTTTTTTTAATTCTTTCGTTCACGGTTTCTCTTGAACGAATGAACCGATTTTGATGGCTGAGGTGGCATTCGACGCGGCTTATAAAGTCTTAGAGCTGATTAGATTTTGGAATCAATCCTTTGAGCGAATTAAAAGTTATTCAAAAAAAACATTTTTAAAAAAATTTTATTTTTGGAATATCTCCGAACGTACTCTACCGATTAAGCTCAAATTTTCAGTGCTTATAGTAAATAACAAGCCGCGTTGGATGACACTTGAAGATCAAAATCGGTTCATCCGTTCAAAAGTTACAGAATATTTACATACGTACGTACGTACGTACATACATACATACACTCGGACATCATCTGGAATTTAGTCAAAATAGCTTCCTTGAACCTCAAAACGTCGACATCTATTGGAATTTCGATTTTTGCAAATCGAGGTGAATACAATAACTTCCCGAAATTTTCGAAAATCTTCGATTTTCATAGTGGGAAGTTAAAAATTTTTAAATCACTTAAACTGCCGATTTTCGTCTTTTTTTTCAGTTTCTCAAATTTTTCTTGAAACTTTGACGGTGTACAGGTCAAATGGACCTTAGATGTGGATTCAGCGGGTCGAAACACATAAAAATATACCGGTCCCGTCAAAAAAACAGACAACTTTTTTTATGTGTGCCAGTGTTATTCAACGGCTTAGCCAGTTAATTAAATTAGCTTACGTGATTACTCAATGAGTGAGTCAACTCATTGAATTTGCTTAAATTATCAATACTTTCTATTAATAAATCCATGAAACTTCAATTAAGCATTGAAATAATGAATTAATCAAACACGTTTAAATTTTAAGTTTGAATTAACCACTTAAGTTCGATTACCACCGATGGTAACTTGTTAAAAAATTATATAGTTTATACTACTGCTTGTCGGTGCATAAAAAGCGCTGGTAAGTTAATTTATTTGAATTAAAGTTTACATATATTTAAGGAATTCATATTCCAATCAAATCGTTATTATCAAAACTATTATTCAAATAATTCAAAAATGTCATCATTCATTCGGAAACGTTTCACTCTTATCACAATCAATGCAGCAAAATGTAATTACTGCCCAATACAGTATAATACAAAAAAAAATAACGACGTCATTACAGTATGATATTAAAAATAAGCACCCCCAAAAAGTGCAAGCAGAAGAACAAAGTAACGAGTCGGATACACAGTAAGTAATTTTTAACCTAATTATTTCATTTAAAATTTAGTGCTGAATATTTGAATCTAAAGTTTTTTTGACGTCAAAATTTAATTTATGTAATTAACTATATAATTTTTATTTAGAGACGATGACGATTTAAATCCCGGCTCATCAGAAACTTCAACAGGTTCACCGCAAAAAAAACGATAGAAAATTATAAAAGAATACTACAATTGAAAAGTATATGTCTATTATTGTTATTTTGAATTCTTAAATTCAGTATCGGTTTTTTCTACGTGTCTTTAAATATTCATGCAACTCAATTATTCATGCATTTTGTGTTATTAACAATAGTATTTCAATTGTTCAATAATTAACTTCGCTCGGTAACCTCTGATTTCATGTTACTGTTTTCCATGACATTTTTGTAATTAACTCAGTGTTTAAATATATTCAAATTAATTATTTCAATTATTTACTCGAGCTTAATTTTCTAATTTGCATTCAATTATTTACGTATTCATGAGCTCAGATAATTTAACAGTATTAATACATTAAATCAACGATTTAATTTTGTAAGCCAGTGATATTATGTGCTGTGACGAATGGAAATATTGTTATATTTTTTAATATGCGTATTTTTCCAGTATCCCAACCACCAACCAGTCCTGGCATGTATTTATTTTATTATTATTACATTTTATGGTCCTTCGAGCCGGATGGTTGGTTGGTTGTGTCGGTAGCATCATCAGTGGGCAGCTGCATTTATATACAACCATTAAAGGTTACGGAGCTCAACATGGGAGATAATGAGGAAAAGGAGGATCCTCCCAAGGACGCTCAGCACTCAACGGGTCTGGAAGGCATCACCCCAGATCCACATCTCTTTCCGGTGATCAGTGTCGACGACAAACATGCACTCACTGATTCTAGTGTCACCGACACTAGGAACAACGTCAATGGAGATATTCTCCCGATATTCAAAAACATGCGCACTCCAAAGATATCGACGATTTCTCCAGCCCTCGAGCTCAGAGTGATCAGCCAGCACTCACGGCTCAGAGCATTCTCAGACTGGGAAGCTCTGGCCGCTACACTCACCGTTGCCGACGGTTTAGCTCAACTCAAGTCGAGGCTTTAGTTACTCGAGGGTGAATGGCACCAGGTCAACCTCACTCATGATTCACTAGCACTCACCTGCACCAAGGAGTTTTTAGAGAGCTTATATGTCAAGGACGGGGTATACGATCTAGTATATCGGTCGTAGATTGCTGCCAAAGGAGAACTCATTGCACTCATCAACTCAATACCAGTTCCAGCTGCTGCTCCAGCTGTCGTGCACTCAACCCGGGCTCCAACTCATCTGCCAGCACTTGCAATTTCCAAGTTCGATGGGCGTTACGAGAACTGGCCTGAATTCAGGGACTCATTTACCTTCATGGTGATCAATGCTGAAGAACTTGCTCCAGTCCAGCGTTTTCAGTATTGAAAGAGCTGTCTTCAGGGACAGGCCGCACTCAGCCTTGCTAGCGTACAAATGTGCGACGACCAATTTGTACCTGCTTGCAATTAACTGAAGGAGAGATACAATAATCCTCGTCTACTCATCGGTGCTCAATTGGACAAGCTCCTCAACATGCATGCGCTCACTTCACGCTCATCTGAGCAACTCAATTACCTTCTGAACACCGTTTCAGAGGTAATCAACGCACTCAACGCACTCGGGGTACAACTGAACTCGGATATGAATCCACTGCTTACGCAGTTGATCATATATGAGCTGTATTCACACAACAGGGAGTTCTGGGAGAACAAAATGGGTGCTTCCACAGAATATCCAACACTTAAATCACTCAATGACTTCTTGGTCAGTCGTGCTCGGGCTCAAGAACAAGTGGAACAGGCATCATCGTCTAAACCATCACGTTCATTCGGAAAACCAGCGTCATACTCTGCTGCTGATGTTTCCAACTCGCACTCATCTGACACTAAAGTTCCAGCCACGAACTCATCTGCTGCACTCACTAAGCCTCCCAAGAAGGTATTCCCTTCTGCACAATATCCTTGTGATTTGTGCAAGGGAAATCACTTTATTGTGCGATGCACTAAATTTTTGGGACTCACTAATACTCAACGCACTCAAGTCGTTGTTGACAAACGGCTGTGCGAAAATTGTTTTGGGCATCACATGCCTGACGCTTGCAACTCACCCTTCAAGTGTAAGGTGTGTCAAAAAAAACACCACACAATGATACACCCGGGACTCAACAGTACTCAAAAAACATCCAGCTCAGCCGTTAAACGCACTCAATAAAGACGTCTGCTTCCACATGACGACTCGAGCGACGCTCAACTGAACTCAATTGCACTCAACACGTCTGGCACTCATCCTACTTGCACTCATCGCCCAGAAATCTTACTGGCAACTTGCCTAGTGGACTTGATCACCAATTTAATTACTCATCCAGTACGCATCTTGCTGGACCCAGGTTCGGAATTATTGTTTGTTTCAGATTCCCTGGTGAACTCACTTAAAATTAAACGCACTCATTCATCTATCCAGATTATTGGTATTGGTGTAGCCAATGCTGGTAGAACTAAAGGTCAAGTCACACTCAAGCTCTCATCTAGGCATTCAAACGACTCAGTCATCGTCAGTGCTCATATACTAGGTGGTCTTACTACTCAACTCCCATCTGTCACATTCAACACACTCAACTGGGACCAATACAAACAACTACAATTGGCAAATCCAGCGTTTATGAGACCAGGACCAATTGATATCATCATTGGTGCCGATCATTATGGTCTTATTATTAAAGATGCACTCAATAAAAGGTCTGAAGGCCTGCCAATCGCTCAAGATACCATCTTCGGGTGGATATTACTTGGTCCAGTCACTCAACACACTCATCGACCACCTATTTCTTATCATGCTGCTGTCGATCAGTCTACTCAACAACTTCAAGACCTGCTATCACGCTTCTGGACTCAAGAAGAAATTCCAGTCAGCAAAATCAAGGAACTCAACCCAGATAAAGAGGCGTGTTAAGCTCATTTTCAACAAACTCATCGACGAGACAGCTCACGACGGTACATAGTCCGACTGCCAGTCAAATCGTCACCTCAACGACTGGGAAATTCGTACTCAGCAGCATACCGCTGTCTTATTCATCTCAAACGTCGTCTAGATTATGATGATCGTTCGAAAGCACTCTATCTTGATTTTCTGAAGGAATACAAAGAACTCAACCACATAGTGAAATCAACTCAATCAACAACAAATGAACCAGCCTACTATCTTCCTCATCATGGAGTATTACGGGAGAGCAGCATTACAACTAAGCTGCGTGTAGTCTTCAATGGTTCCAAATCCACCAGCTCAGGTCTTTCACTCAACGATGTGCTTCATACAGGTCCAAAACTGCAACTAGACATCTTCGACGTACTCATAGGAGTTCGCACTCATAAGCTCATCTTCATAACAGATATCACGAAGATGTTTAGGCAGATTTTGGTCGACGAACGCGATCAGTCACTTCAACAAATACTCTGGTTCAACAAACAAGGCCAAATCACTCCATATAAACTCACCACGGTCACCTACGGGACCAGACCAGCTCCATATTTGGCCGTTCGTGCTCTACTTCAATTGGTTGAAGACGAAGGACATCGATATCCTCTTGTGATCATTCCACTCACCCACGGAAGATATGTCGACGATATCTTTGGTGGTGCTGATGACTTGAACTCATTACAATAAGTTGCTGATCAACTTGAATCACTCTGCAAGGTGGGCGGATTCCTTCTTGCTAAATGGGCAAGCAATCATCCAAAATTACAACAACTCAATCATGTGGAAGCGATGAAGAATCACAAATTCGAGGATTCAGATTCCAGCGCCAAGATTCTGGGCATGTACTGGTCCTAACACTCAGATCAGTTTTACTTCAAGTACTCACCACCATGCTCAACTCAAAAATTTACAAAAAGGATCATTTTATCAGAGATTGCTCAAATCTTTGATCCTCTTGGATTTCTCGCACCACTCATCATTCGAGCCAAGGTATTCATGCAGGAGCTATGGCTCGAAAAGCTCAGCTGGGATACTCCATTGGCAGCTAATCATCGGCATAAATGGAGAAACTTCCAAAATGAACTCAAACTTATCTCTGAAATCAAAATTCCAAGATGGATCCACTCATCCACGCGCTCAACCACAGAAATCCATGGATTTTTGGACGCCTCACAATTGGCAATGGCAGCTGCCGTGTTCATCAAAGTCCACACACCTGCTCATGGAGTCAGAGTTACGCTGCTCTGCTCTAAAACCAAGGTAGCTCCGTTAAAACGACTAACGATACCAAGGTTAGAACTCACCGCAGCTCACATGTTGGCAAAACTCATAAAACACTGACACAGCACTTTAAATCTCACTCAATTGCCAACATACTTGTGGACGGACTCAACAATCACTCTCACGTGGATTAAATCTCATCCGTCTCGCTGAAAGGAGTTTGTTCGGAATAGGGTGTCACATATTCAAAATCTACTTCCAGATGGCCACTGGAATTTCATTCTGGGCACACAAAACGCAGCAGACTGCGCAACACGAGGGTTGACACCTACTCAACTCCGTGATCATCAACTATGGTGGACTGGCCCACCATGGTTGCTCAAGAGCTCATCGTCCTGGCCTAAATGTCCATCAATTAATGATACAGGAGCTCAAGCAGAAGAACGGCCTAGATTGGCCCTATTCTCATCGAATTCATCACTGAAATCAAGGTGGCCTATTATGAAACGGCCAATACCACTACTACGCATGTTACGAACTACTGCAATCTGCTTTAGACTCCGTGACATGATCAAAAAATCACCGAACTCATCACTCAAGACTCCAATCACTTCTGGTGAAGTAATTTACGCACTCAACTTCTGTATCAAAGAAACTCAACGTTTTATTTTGCAACTGAGATCAACATGCACTCCAAACACGCACCATGGCCTAATGGTCATCCATTTGCTTGATTGGTTGCATTCATTGACACCGACGGTATCATTCGAATAGGTGGACGATTGGAGAATGCTCCAAATCAAGACCAAAGTAAGCATCCTGCTATTCTACCACGGAATGTGGCACTCACTAAACTCATCATCTCTGATGCTCATCAGCGTACCATGCATGGTGGTACTCAACTTACTCTTGCATTCATACGACAAAAGTACTGGATCATTAGCGGTAGACAACCAGTACGCTCAGTTATACTCAAATGTATAAAACGCGCACGACATCGTGCTGATAGCGCTCAACAACTCATGGGTCAGCTACTAGTATCACGAGTCACTCCATCATCTGCATCCACTTACACTGGAGTTGACTATGCTGGTCCAATAACACTCAAAAATTGGAGACGTAGAGGAGCAAAAACATACAAAGGCTGGATTTGTGTTTTTGTTTGCCTGTCTACGTCAGCAGTACATCTTGAGGTAGTCAGCGACTACAGCTCTAGTGGGTTCATAGCAGCACTTCGCAGATTTATCAGTCGACGAGGCGTCTGCACAGCACTCTACAGCGATTGCGGAACGACGTTCAAAGGCGCTGAAAATGATTTCAACCGTGTGTTCACTCAAGGAACTCAAGAGTCAAGAGAAATACTAGATCACATCACTGTGAACATTATTGCTTGGCATTTCAACCCACCAGCAGCTCCACACATGGGCGGAAAGTAGGAAGCTGCTGTCAAATCACTCAAACACCATCTTACTCGAACAGTGTGAGAGGCTTCATTTACGTTTGAAGAATTTACGACTCTTCTTACGCAAATTGAAGCTATATTGAATTCAAGACCATTGGAACCACTCACGGAAGATCCAGATGACATTGATGCACTCACTCCTGGTCACTTCTTAATTGGATGAGCACTCAACATGATTCCTGAACCAGCACTCATCGATACAAATAGTTCTCAATTGTCAAGATGGCAATTCTTACAACAACGGGTTCAACAGTTCTGGAGTCATTAGTCTACAAGTTATCTTCAGAGACAACTGGCAATCACCAAGTGGCGTCCAACTCATCAAATTCAAGTTGGGTCACTTGTATTACTTACCTACGAAAGGTTTCCACCAACCAGGTGGCCTCTCGCTCGTATTATCGCACTTCACCCTGGCAAAGATGGATTAACCAGGGTTGCTACGCTCAAAACAGTGAACTTAACACTCACTCGCCCAATCACGAAGCTTGCACTCCTACCAATTAAACCAGAACCTCAAGAAGATGACGTAGAATAATTCAACTGGTTCAATGACATGCTCATCAAAAGATCAAGTACTCAAGAACTCATCAATCATCAACTCTCTTGCTGATGGCGGGCGGAATGTTGCGTAATCGAACTATATTTAAATTTAAATATAGTTGCACTTCCGACAGATAGAGGCAGCACCTACTGGGGCCTCGTGGCTGTTAAATTTAAAACTTGACTAGCGCATTGCGACGCATGCGCATCGATTTTTCTTGCCTCGTGTCAAGAAGACGGCCGCCGTTATCTTTCGTAATACACATTCAACAGATAACACGTGTTATAATTATTCTTATCATTTTGCGCTCATCTAAGAGTACATAATTTAAATAATCATTTAATTAAAATCTGCATTCATCGGGCTCATCAAAACTATAATTATTTTTATAATTTTGGGCACCAAAGCTCAAAAAATAATCACAAAAGAACTCAAGAATTCCAGTGATTATCGACCACGTTTCTCAAGAGGTTATTCACAAGGGAGACATCACAGGTGCCTTTTTTTATTAAATAATAAATTATTACCAGTGCTCAATTTAATTAAAAGACTCAATATTCTCATTAATTAATTATTATTATGCTCAACATTACAATTAAATCAAATATTAACTTTCGCTCAGTAGCCTCTGCAACCATGCTACCACGTGTTCAACAGATAAATTCAATTCAGAGCAATTTATTATAAACTCATTCAAATAAATTAAATTAAGTGATCAATAATATTATAAATTAATAAACTCAATTATTCATGCATTTTGTGCTATTTACAATAATAATTCAATTGTTCAATAATTAACTTCGCTCGGTAACCTCTGATTTCATGTTACTGTTTTCCATGACATTTTTGCAATTAACTCAGTGTTCAAATATATTCAAATTATTTATTTCAATTATTTACTCGAGCTCAATTTTCTAATTTGCATTCAATTATTTACGTATTCATGAGCACAGACAATTTAACAGTATTAATACATTAAATCAACGATTTAATTCTGTAACCCAGTGATATTATGTGCTGTGACAAATAAAAATATTGTTATATTTTTTGCTATGCGTATTTTTCCAATATCCCAACCACCAACCAGTCCTGGCATGTATTTATTTTATTATTATTACAGCACCGCTAAGAAAATCGAAGATTTCCAAAAATTTCGGGAAGTTATTGTTTTCAACCCGATTTGCGAAAATCGAAATTCTAACAGATGTCGACGTTTTGAGGTTCAAGGAAGCTATTTTGACTAAATTCCAGATGATGTCCGAGTGTATGTATGTATGTACGTACGTACGTATGTATGTAAATATTCTGTAACTTTTGAACGGATGAACCGTTCTGATCGTCAAGTGTCATTCAACGCGGCTTGTTATTGACTATAAGCACTGAAAATTTGAGCTTAATCGGTAGGGTACGTTCGGAGATATTCCAAAAATAAAATTTTTTTAAAAATGTTTTTTTTGAATAACTTCTAATTCGCTCGAAGGATTGATTTCAAAATCTAATCAGCTCTAAGACTTTATAAGCCACGTCGAATGCCACCTCAGCCATCAAAATCGGTTCATTCGCTCAACAGAAATATAATTTACCAAGTCATCGTTTAATAAGCTATTGTCCAACGCGTTGGAACTCTGCGTATGAAATGATTGAGCGTGTTTTAGAACAACGTCCAGCTATAGAATGCGTCTTATGTGATTCTGACGTGACATCTGTAGTAGTATCAAAAAAGTTTTTATTAGAAAATCGTGAATCGATTTATTTAGATGCTGTTCAAACAATTCTGAAGCCTTTTTTCATTGCTACTTCTGTAATGTCAAATGAATCTCAATCGACAATTTCGGTGGTGAGGCTAATTGTTCGTTCTCTTTCAGATAATTTTCTTCAACCTGATGATGACGACACTCCAGGTATCCAGATCCTGAAAGAGATTTTACTGAATGAGCTGGAAAGCCGTTTCTTACATGAAGATCCTATTACTATCTGTGGACTCGCTTGTTTTTTGGATCCACGGTAATTTTGATTAATCTATAATAATTATTAGATGCCCTGAAATTACGCATGATCACAATTTCTATTTTATGATCTAAAAATCATTTTTCCAGTATTTGTCGCATTAAATTATTCTTTCTTTTTTATTTACACGCACTAATAATTTTTTTAATTACAGATTCAAAGACATGCCAGACGAAGGATCGGAGTACAAAGATGTTGTCAATAATAAAGTCATTGAATTGATGAAAAATGTAGACTTTATCGAAACTGAAAGTCTGATATCAAAAAAATGTCAACGGGAAAAAGACTTGAATTTTCGTTTCAATCCTCAGAGTTGATTATCAAGAAGCCTTGAACGGATGACGAGTTTCGATGAAGACTTAAAGTATCGCACAGAAATAGATAAATATCTCAGAGAAACAACAATTCCACGGAGAAACAATCCTCTTTCTTGGTGGAATTCTAATCGGCTTAAGTTTCCACTTTTAGCCAACCTTGCCAGAAAATATTTATTAATTCCTGCATCAAGTACTCCTTCCGAGAGAGTTTTTTCGACGGCAGGAAACATTACTCCTGCGAAAAGAAGATGCTTAACGCCGGAGCATGCAAATGTTTCGATATTTTTATACCAAAATGGAGAAATTTTGGAAAAATTGTTTAAATAAATAATTAAATGAAATATGATTTTTGACTTTATTACTCAAATTCCATTATTTTAATTTTCAATAAGAGTTATATGCATTTATTAATATAAGATAATTGATAAGTTAAGCAAATTCAATTAGCTGACGCATTCATTAACTAATTAGCTAATCTAATTTAATTAGCCAGTGTTACGAACCCGACATCCTTCATCCCTTACCGACATGGTCTAGGTTCGATTCCCAGTTCGGGCTATCTACATTTTTATCGATTTATCTATAAATAGTCTTATTGAGAAGGTTTGCATGTTTAGGTTTCAACTATATTAAATTAGTGTATTATTGTACTCAATATATATATATATATATATATATATATATATATATATATATATATATATATATATATATATATATTATAACACAAAATTTAGACACGTTAGATACGCGCTAACTTTTGGATTACAACTTCGTTCTCTGCCTTTTGCCTCCAGTCTCAATACTAACAGGGCACCAGGTAATTTTTATTACTGGAATCACCAAACCAGTAAATCTAAAAAATACTGGATAATTTTTGATCTGTGGAATTATCATCAAAACCACGTAAACTAAAACTATAACTAAAACTAAAACTAAAATGCCCAGAACTTATAAGCAAAAACAAAAACAGAGACTGGAAAACTAAAAAACAGAGTTACGGTATGCCATGGTTTCCCTCAGTGTGTAGGTTTATGGAGAGAGGGAGTGTTCTGGATCAATTCATCTCCAAATTCATGTAAATTATTAGTGGATTTGTAATTTTTATATAAAAATAATATAAACTATTTTCTTATTGTTGATTGACTTATCAATTCTTACTTAATTAATAATACTTTTTATAAAACTATTTAATAATCTTACCTATAAAATAGGATATGAATAGTGATAGATAGAGTATAAAGAATTAATCAGAAAATACAGGTTTATTGCCAATTATAATAAAGTTCAGTTACTTCCAATAAGCGTCTCCGCCAAAATACAATATAGGAATCGGCCTGGTATATGCAGGGTACAACGCCGCTTCAGCACTCTGAATTTATTATTTATCTTAACAATTATTTCAAACGCAAGTATATTGCCGGTAACGTACAATAGTATATATTTGAACTAATTTTTCTTTATAACAATTAAATACTAAGTAATAAAATATAGTCGTAAACAAATTGCTGGTCATATGAGAAATATTGCAATATAATTAATACAGAATAAGTATCGCAAATTGATAATGGGAAAGAATATGCCTAAACGCTAGTTGATCCAGGATCGAAGTGATTGACCGATAATTAAGGGTCTAGGACTTGCCTCGGGACTCTATCCCCACTTCACCCTTACAGACATGCGTCGACGTGAAAACTTGTCATGTGACCATGGCATTATGACGTACAAAATTTAGACGGCAACGGGACGGAGAAAAACGGGAACCGCAAGGCTGAGGATGACGAAGACAATTCACATTGTCTCAATATATAGTTAAAAATAACTAAATGTATGTTATATCTATATAAATAAGTACACCATCTTGTAAGAAAGAGAGCATACGGGAAGGCAAAGCATTACATATAAGTGGGCGCAAATACCGTGCTGTAATCTGAGTACCGGGCGGAGTAAAATAATAGAGCAAGGCCCAGATTTACTCAATGCGAACGCCCGCAGCAAGAGTAAGCAACCAACTTACTCCTGCTGCTATCCTCACACATAAAATTAAGGAAAGACTGTTTAGAGGGCTGTAATACCCTCATAATTGATAGTAAATTGATCGAAAACATTAAATTTTATAGTAATTTCATTTACATAAATTTTTACCTAGGCATGTTGGAAAATATCTATAATTTTAATATTTGTTAATGCAATAGATCAAACTGCCGATGACAGTACTTTTCATTTTTATTTGAATAAATTAAATTGCTGATATAAGATATCAGATTTATTTAAATAAACAGAGATCCGGAGAAAACCTAGATCATCGATAAAATTTTTTAAGAATAAACAATTAACTCTGGGAGAGTCTTTCTGCGTCTTTTCTCATGGCCCCTACCATGTGGGGCCATCTAAAATTACAATTCGTGGAAATTATAAAATTCTGTGAATTAAAACAAGTTTGTGAAATTTAAATTAAGATTTCATTTTCCAGTTACCTGCAATAAAAGATAATTATTTGTTTATAACGTACGCTCTCTTTCCTGTCCGAGTTAAGACGGACAATTAAAATAAAAATTTACCCAATTTTCAATGAGTAGCAAGTATCTTAAATGACAATATATTTTCTATGATATTATTATTTACCAACTGTTCGATCACGAGCTTAATTAATTTAAATAAGCTTCGTGCATTTCCACTGCGTCCGGGAGCTGCCGAACTCGCTACTGTCCGCAAAGAGAGTATAGTGCCGGGTCACTCGCTATCTAGGCCCAACACATACAAAGTCTTCCTCATGACCGTGTCAAAACGCTGTGAGAACCCGCTGCAAGCCAGCCAATCTGATAATTCGTCTTATATTAGCCGGCCGATGATACAACTCGCATTATACCGAGAGCTTGGCAGCCAATGAGGAAAATTCGTCATCAACTACTTCGTGTTGGCGCGTTTTTAAGCCAATAGAAAAATTCGTCTCATGCAGCGAGGCTGGCACGTCACCACCAAACATTTACGACGACTCGACGACGCTTTCATCATCTTTCTACTCTACAACGTGCTGTGTTACTTGCAACTTTGTGTTTTCAAATCGCTTCACTTACAGTAATTATCTTGATGATAAAACGCTAATAATATTACGCTAAATTCTCTCAATATTTAGACAGTACAATAAGGCTGCTATTTACTGAGAGTATATTGACTGATCTCTGTGTATAATTATTTTTATAAATAATTACCGCGTTGTTAACCGCTATTGACCACGTGTCAATTTTATTATTCGTGATTCTTTTTCTCAGTTCGCATTCGCTATCACGTTATTAATTAGTCGCATTCGCTTCAACAATCAAGTTCTTAAAATTTTAAGTGTATATATAGTGTAAATAAATAACGAATTTATTTATTAGTAAAAATTGATTAATTTTTAATAGTTCCAATTCTTCACGCCTAAACCAGATCCATTTAGTTTTATTCGCTCATTTTACATTCGGTTCTCCAAGCCGGATCTGGCGTGATTTGAACAATTAAAAATTATTAAAAATTAAAAATAAAAAAAAAAAAATTGTGCGAATAAAGTGTGTGGTGTAAGTAATTGTGTCGTGAAAATCGCTAAGTGTCGTGGGCATTGCTGGGCACTACTAGAGTGCTGCCCGTGGTGGTCAATTTACACACTGGTGCAAAAAGACTCTTTAGCTTTTCAGATCGAAAACTTAGCGTCGGTTTCATGTCTCACGTCCATTTTGTGCATCACGTATATTCAAGATGGCCGCTGAAGCACAAGTCGCTCTTCAAATCGACACGATGCGCAATATGTCCGCTCGCTTGACTGACGCTGTCCTCGCTACCCAAAGTGCCGCCGCTATAAATGCAGAACTCGCTATCCTCAGTGATTTGTGGACTCGGTTCAACAACCCTCACAAGAGACTCTTTGATGATGTGCCAGAGATCATCACGAGTGAATACTATACAGGTATTGCCTTCGGTACCGCTAATCTTGTATATACTGAGCTCAGAGTGAGACTCAGCGCTGCTTGATCTGTTCCTGAACCTGTTCATGAAGCTCAGCCCGTTAACCATGATCAAACGGCATATTTTGGAAAAGCGCACAAATCTAACTTGCCTCAAATCAAGCTGCCGACGTTCCAGGGTTCGTATGATGAATGGGATTCATTCAAGGACCTGTTTACCTCACTAGTTATCAATGAAGATTCGCTAACTGGGTCGCAAAAAATGGATTACCTGAAGACGCAGGTAAAAGGTGAGGCCGCTGCATTACTCGCTCATTTACAAATCACAGATGACGCCTTTTAACCCGCTTGGGAAGTGCTGAACACCCGCTACACGAATCCACGTAAATTGCTAGACATGCATATCGATGATTTGTTTGATCGTCAACCGCTGACTTCACACTCTGCTGCTGATCTGGATGCGCTGCTACTCGCTAATAAAAAATCGCTGCTTTGGGAATACCAATTGGTGAGCTGGACCCATTTTTGATCCGCTTAACTGTTCGTTGTTTGCCATCAGATTTAAGAGTTGACTGGATGGCTTTGCTTGGGTTATCTAATGAATTTCCCACTTACCAACAACTATACGATATGCTGAAAGCAAAGGTTCGTGCGTGGGAAAATTCAAAGATTGACGCTAAGATAACCTTCACACAAGCTCAGGGTGTGGTTGAAAAACCACCACCTAAGTCTTACGCTAGGTCAGCCGCTCCTAACAAGCCAATTAGTGCGAATAGTAAATCCGCTACTCCTGCAAAACTATCGACATCTACTGGTTCTGCTAGCCACGTCGCTTTCATACCCAAAGAGAAGACTAGTGAGCCGGGCTTATGCCCAATCTGCAAGCAGAAACATTTTGTTCTGTTTTGTCCTAGCTACCAGAAAGCGTCGCCACTAAATAGAAGAACGATTGTCTAGCATTATCGGCTGTGTTATACCTGTTTGGCATGCCACCGCTATGCTGACTGCAGGACTAAACAGAGATGCCAACACTGCGACCAGCCGCATCATACCTCTACTCATACCGACGATAGTGCTGCCGCTAAATCGGTAGAGGGCGCTCCTGTATCTGACTCAGGTACTAAATAGTTCCAATTTTGGTAACTTTTGTTTCGAATTCGCTAACTTAGTCTGCTTTCAGCTCATTCGCTCAATGTATTACTCGCTACCGAACAAAAGCTGTCGAACCGCTAACCAATACACGCTATTTTGACGACATCTATGGAGGCGCAGATGAACTTGCTGAGGCAATTCAAGTTGCTCTCGACACAAAAAAATTTGTGCCGCAGGATGTTTTTCACTCGCAAAGTAGGCAAGTAATTCTACAGACTTACTCTCTCAAGCCGCTCCAGTTGTAACCCAGAAAGATACACCAAGAGAACTTGGGGATACTACAGTAAAAGTGCTCGGGTTAACCTGGAATTTAACACAGGATAAATTCCAGTTCGGCTATTCGCTTCCAGAAGCATCACCAACTACTAATCGCGCAATTTTATCTGAAATTGCTCGCTTGTTTGACCTACTGGGGTTTTTGGCACCGATCATCGTGAGAGTCAAGATGGTCATGCAGAATCTCTGGCTACAGAACTTCGGCTGGGATGCTACGCTATCACCGTTGCTTCTTCAAGAATGGAATTTTTTTCGAGATAAACTACATCAGATCTCGAAGATTCAGATAACTCACTGGAATCATGTAAAAAATTGTGTGTCGATTGATTTACATGGATTCTCTCACGCTTCACAACTCGCTATGGCTGCTGTCGTCTACTTCAAAATCACTGACGCTACTGGGAGCTCCAATATTTCGCTAGTGTGTGCCAAAAACACAAGTTGCACCACTGAAAACCATAACAATACCAAGAATGGAGCTTAATGCCGCTTTCTTGCTCAACTAGTACTCTACGTCAGGAAAGTTTTGGAACTTAAAAATATACCAATTTTGACACCACTACCTGAGCAAGAGCAAATTACTCGCATTCAAAATCAAAACAAAGTAAAAATTTAAAATTAAGGGTTGACGATGATAATCACGTGCCCTGTTGTTTAGAAATGAAGGACACATCAAATGTCGTCGAATTTTCCGTCGTCAAACGTTTGAAGAATTTCTTTGAGAATAAGATAAATAAAAATACGGGCGGTAAAGCTGGTAAAATTAAGGCTCAACCTATTGTAAATAATGTAAATAATTTTATTGAATCGAGTCCTGTTGTTGAACAGACTCCTGTAAATAGTAATTTTAGTAGTCGTGATAATTTTTTTGCTGATAAAAATCAGTTTTGTGTAAATAGTTTTAATAATCTTAATAGTAATGATAGTTTTGAATCCTCAGAAATTTGTTTTAGTAGTTTTTGTAATTTATTTGATAATTTTAATGGTTTTAGCGTTTTTGAGGATTCGCCTATTTTAAATATTGACGAGGTACATCTAGGGGAAGTCTTAAGTGTAGAAGAACGGTCCCCAGATGACTATACTGTGCCAGAGACCTTCAAGTCTACTGGATTGAATTTTAATTATTCTGATTTTTTAAATATCAATAATTTATCATCTACAGAGAGTTCAAGGGTGTTAAAAAATTTAATTAAAATATTAGAAGATATACCGATGAATGCACACGATGTAAAAATTTCTTCAGTGGGTGTAGACGAAGATGAAGAACCAAGTTCTGTAAATATTGAAGGCACGCCCTATTTGTGTGGTTTAGAACCACTAACAGATCCAGAAGAACCGGATGAACCATGGGAAGATGAGTTTGGCTCAGGATTGGAGTCCGATTTTTAAGAAAAACCAATTCCCAGTGTTCCAACGTCACCTGATACTTCTCGAGCTGCTTTCCTGCCTGGAATTTCAAGAGGTAAACACCTACCCTCTCATATCATTAATAAAATTGCTTCCCGTTCTAGATTTTTACCTGGCACTGGCTCACGTCTGCCAGTTATGACAGCCAGAATACCAGTGTCCGTCTGGGTATTTGGAATCCAGGTGAACGGGATAATTGATACCGGCAGCGAGAGGTCATACCTAAATTCAACTCTGTATAATAAAATACGTGAATTCAGTTCAGGTGAACTACAAAAAGATGACACGCAGCGTCGAGGTGTTCTTTTTGCCAATTACACAGCGTGCAAGACAATAGACGGCGCGGCTTTTATAATTCAAACTGGTTCTGTGGATGGGAAGCAGTATCTCAGCATCATGAAAGATTTAAGCCACTCATTGTTTTGGGTATGGATTTTGCTTTGCAGTTTGTTGTCAAAATCAATTGTGCAAGTCAAACATGGAGATTTGATGGCACGGAAGAAGTCTACCAGTTCCAGAAAATGAATTGCAATGAACAACATGCTCGATGTCAGGTATTAATCTCTAGTCAGGAGGCTGACTTCGAAAAATTTTTGAAAGTGGAATTGGATAAATTTCAACTGCTTCCAAAACAAGGCTTAACTAATTTAGTACAACATGAGATCGCTCTTCAACCCGGGGTTAAGCCCATACAGATACGTCCTTATAGGAGAAGTCCTGTAATAACTGCAGATCTCAACAAACAGATCGACGAGTTGCTGGAGAAGAGCTACATACGTACTAGCAATAGTTTCTGGTCATGTTCACCAGTAATGGTCCATAAAGCGAATGAAGATTGGCGATTTTACCTGCGCACCGACTACCAAATATGCTCAGGATATTGAGTGCGTTACACGGAGATCTCATCATAATTACGGTGGATTTAACCGAAGCCTTCCATAAAATTTTAATAGCGGAGAATTTTATTCCTTTAACTGCATTCTCAGTTGAAGGACGTGGACAGTACGAATGGGTAAGAATGCCATATGGTTTATCTGGAGCACCATCTACATTCCAGAAGGCGATGGATAAGCTTCGAGATTGTTTTATACATCTTATACATGCAAGGGATTTACCTCGAGCTTGGATTGACAAGGTCTTTGCCTCTTTGGATAATTGAGTCATTATCAGCAAGACTTACGAAGAACAAGCAAATACTTTTACTTGTTTTTGAAGTATTTTGTGAAGCTGGCTTATTAATCAATCCAAAGAAGTGCAAGTTTGCCAGATCCAAGGTTAAGTTTTTGGGTTTTATTGTGGACAGCGAGGGCTTACGCCCTGATCCGGAAAAAATTACTCCGATCATAAAACTTATAACGTTCTCTTCTATTTAACACACCCTACGGCGGAGTGTGGTGTGTGTGAAATAGCCGTTATGGCTCGCCGCTGGTGAAAAAAACTGAAAAAATAAAATAATAACAAAATTCCCTTGGAGATATTCCAAAATCTCCCCTGGACTTACAGCTCTGCTCAGGCTGGGTTAGACAACCTAGTTGGGCGCCAGTTCGTGTACCTCCACGAACGAAATTTCACAAACGAAACGAAAAATGAAAATGAAATGAAAAATAAATAATGAAATGTTCAGAGAGCAGTTTCACAAGTAGGATAAGGATAGCAAGAAAGAGATAGCATATAGAATAACTTATAAACATACACCGAGTTGATGACCAATTGTTGTTTGATATATTTTAAATCAACATAAATAATATAATACTCATTGAATCTTGTTTATCATAAAACAGACAGTGTCAAGTAAAATCATAATATAGTGCTTGTAATAATAATAATCGCACAATAATAATATAATGTTTGTAAATACTAATCGCAAAATAATGATTTGATATTTGTAAATAATGAACGTCAAATAATAATATATTATTTGTAAATAATAATCTCAAAATAATAATAATATATTATTTATAAATAATAGCCGCAGAATAATAATCTCAAAATAATAATAATATATTATTAATAAATAATATCCGCAAAATAATAATCTCACAATAATAATAATATATTATTTATAAAATAATATCCGCAAATTAATAATCTCAAAAATAATAATAATATATTATTTATAAATAATATCCGCAAAATAATAACCTCAAAATAATAATAATATATTATTTATAAATAATATCCGCAAAATAATAATCTCACAATAATAATAATATATTATTTATAAAATAATATCCGCAAAATAATAATCTCAAAAATAATAATAATATATTATTTATAAAATAATATCCGCAAAATAATAATCTCAAAAATAATAATAATATATTATTTATAAATAATATCCGCAAAATAATAATCTCATAACTCCGTCGCACTCGACACTCAGTGCGAGCGAAGAGATAGCAGTCGTGGAATCGGTCAGCAATTATATCCACTGCACCGTTCCCGTGTATAACAAAATAACACTAATAATATTAATAATACTTATGTATTATAACAACCATTAAATAATTAAACTATTGAGCATATTATTTAACCAATAAATAATAATAATAACTGTAATTACTGCAGTGCTATTCTGAGCTCAATAATTACGCAGCGTTATCATATACTTGACAAAATCAGACCCGATATTTGCTTTCTCTCACTCTCATAAGACAACAAATGGCCATCAACGCGGTACGCAAAATTTACACGCCAATGAACTAATCAAAGGTACTTACAGTCGTCATTGTAATATAATATGCGAACCGGCTCCATGACAGTAATAAATCAGCTACTTTATATCACGCTAACAATTCCAATGGCAACTTTCAATAAAAATTAGATATATATCTCTTTCAATTATACCCAAATGGCGTATTAATATTTTAATATATATAGCAACAAGCACACACACCCTGCTCGTACAAATGGTTATCCACGTCTGACCACGGCAGCACGTGAATTTCACACCGGCACCTCGGCCAGCGCCATTTTATTATAGGCATCTCACATCAACCAATGGAGAACTATTTCTGTCGCATGTTATCCATGACCAGTACCAACAACAAACGACCTGATGTCAATTGTGTAATTTCGCTCACTCCCGACGTTAAATGGCCAATTGTTTATATCATAATTATTAATAAATACAAGTTCAGGATAAATCAACCAATGATTTAATCCCATATATCATAAATTCGTTTAGAACAAATAAATTTATTGATGCCAACTAGGACATCAACACACATGTACCCGCTTCTCAAAATAATAATAATAATAGTACATGTTTACATAAATAACTGCGCAATTATTGCTCCCAGTGATGCAAAATTACAATTTTAGGATTTACCAAATCAGAGAATGTTCCTGATTCAGCAGTAAATTTTACCTAATAAACAATTTCATAATAATAACACAATAATTAAAATAAAATCATATACATAAACAAAATAATCATAATATTAATGCATGAAGAGACGTGTGAGCAGCGTGTGCCGCCATCTGTTGCTCACCGACCTGATGTGAGACTGCCGCGATATTTAAATATCGTGACAAACTCCCTCGTCCAACTAGTCGGAAACAAGTACGGAGTTTTTGTGGACTCCTCAATTGGTACCATCGTCATTTGCAGAACGTGGTTAAAGTTCAGGGACCAATTAAAGAACTTTGCAGTGTCAATTCAGAGTGGAAATGGGGACCTGAAGAAGAAGAGGCTTTCCAGAAGCTGAAGCAATTTCTTATCGAGGCCAAGCCTTTAGTGATACCAAAACCAGGGTTACCATATGTCTTGTATTCAGACGTGAGTGATACTGGACTAGGGGCATTCCTTTTACAAAAGGACCCCGAAACAGATAAGGAATATCTGATAATTTGTTTGAGTCGTCCATTACGGGGTGCAGAGACAAGCTATACAACTACTGAAAAGGAGTGTTTAGCAGTAGTCTGGGCTGTACGCAAACTGAGATGTTACCTAGAGGGAGCACCTTTCACCGTGGTCACTGATCACGCTTCACTCAAATGGTTGCATACTCTGAGAGACCCCAAAAGTCGTCTCGCAAGGTGGGCAATGGAGTTGCTGTCCCACCAGATCACCATAGAACATCGCTGCGGGCATGAAAACGAGGGACCAGATGCCCTATCACGATTATACGAGGATGATAACCCTGTTGAATGGTCTGAAGTTTTAAAAGAAGTCAAGAATGAAGGTATCATATTTAAAAATATGCAATCAAAGGACTGGTATGATATTAAGAAATTAAATGTACTAAAACACCCTGAGAATTTTATAAAATGGAGAATTATAGATGATAAGTGACAGTATTTTAAACCTGATTATTTAAAAGAATTCATAGATGATCAAGATGCTTGGAAGATCGTATTGCGGGATCATGAAGTAACCGAAATACTAAAAAACAATCACGACGTTGGACGCTGGGGATCTGGGTTAGGAAAAGTTGTACCAACGTATCAAGACCAAGTACTACTGGCCCGGCATGTATAAGGATGTCGCTGATTATGTTGAAGGTTGCGAAACGTGCAGGAAAATCGAGTACAAACAAACTTCCTCATAAGGACCTATGAGGACCCGCGAATCAATAGCCATGGGGAATTGTAGTAGCCGACGTTACAGGGCCTTTCCCTCGTTCTAAAAATGGCTATCTTTACATTTTAATTGTCCAAGACTTGTACACACGTTTCATCGAAGTTTCCCGGTTACGTAAACAAACTGGTCAAAACGTTAAAAAATGTTTTTATCGCGCGTTTTCTCGTTGGGGTTATACCATGTTCTTGATTACTGATAACGGTACGAATTTATCAACCAATTGGTTAAAGATTTTTTACTTGAAACTGGTCTGAAGCTGACAACTACCGCTGTCGCTCACCCTCAGGGTAATCCTGTCGAGCGGATAAACAGGACCCTAAAACCAATGATTCGGGCTTTTATTGATAAAAATCAGACATCTTGGAATGAACATATAGGTGAGTTACAACTCGCATACAATAATTCATATCACGCATCTCTCAAGATGTCTCCTTATTATCTTGAACACGGTAAAGAGCCTAGGTTATCGGGAAAAATTACTAACCTTGAGATTGACGATTTAGAGCTCGAAAATCTAGCTTGGCGCACGAGAGTTAACCGTTTAGATCAGCTAAGATATAAAGTAGAAGATATAATGAGAAAAGAAAGCGAGAAACAGGCTCGATAGCATGATCGTGGTTCTCAGGATCTTCCTACTCTTAAAATAGGAGATCAGGTTTATTATCCTAACAGGAAGCTAAGTGAAAAGGTTGATAAATAGTAGATCAGATAATTAGTCCATTAATTGTAATTTCAAAAGACGATAAAGGAAAAACCCTTGGCAAGCATTATGTTCCAGATCTCTAAATTCCACGAAGGAGTTTGAGATCAAAATAATTTATTCGAATATCTTTCAGAGGCGAACGCGGGACTGGCTCACGCTTGAGCATTATCTGGATAACCCGTACCGCTAACAGAGTCCAATGGAGGTCAGGACTTTCGATCGTTTGGGGCGTCGGAACAGACGCAGTATACGCCTCGGCAATGGTGAACTGGTACAAGGAAATTTACTGGCGATTCCAGTGAAACGCCCTCCGGCTCCAGAGGCTATTTATGCACCAGCTCATATGTGCTATCAGCCACCCCCGAGGCTGAAACCGCAGTTTTTCTTCAACTGGGTCAATGCTGATTATGTACGTCCAGGGGACTCAGACCCTCCATTGTCGGATGTTCGACGAACGTCACTGCCTCACTCACCAGCACCTGCCGACGAAAATAGTGTTCGTGTGTCGGAGTACGACATTCTTTCCGAGGCCGTGGCCGGGTGCCAGATGAAAGTTGACTCGGAGGAAGACTTGGATGTCTTAGTCATCCATCCGGAGGATCAGTCGTTAGGTGGCCTGATGGATCTACGGGAAAAGGCAGTCCAGGAGGTATTTGGACGACGTGGTTAAGGTAGTATTCAAAAAGGCGCTACTTATCAGCCTAAGGTGGAGAACCAATAAGAGGGGTTTCCCAAAAACGCTGTTTACTTTTATGATAGACCACATGTTACCTGAAATAAAATTCACCAACCTAACTTGTGTTCATATTGAATTTAATTTTCCCTGGCCTAGCATCAGTCTGGTGACGGGGGTTGTGACAGGGTGACCTGGTGTTCGACTGCCAGGTCAGCAAAAATTAAATTTCGCGCTCCTTTTAATTTGCGCACCCGACCTTGCGCCGAATTTATTTTAATTTAGCGGCGTGACAGTAGGGGGTAGATCAGGTGTACCTCGTCGCCAGACGGCACAACCTAAATTAAGCGTAACCTGGAAGCCGAGCTGAGCAGTCGCTCAATTACAAGCAGTCCGTTTCTTTTCTTTTGTGATTTCACTTAAAAGTTTACGCATCAGGTAGACGCCTTTTTTAAATTAAGTTTTGCGGTGAATTTTTGGTCGTTGTTTTCAAAAGAATCCAGTTACTCGTCCAGGAGGGAAAACCAACATCATGGCAAGGCACCTGGGAGAAGTCGATGTAAGTTCGTTGGAATAGATATTTTGATAAATCATAAAATTATTTAATTTGTCAAACACGTGGGTAAATTTTTCCTAATTAATTTTATGGTCTTTTATGAAATTTATTTATTTGTATACAATTTAATTTATTTATCTATTCTAAATATCTATGCATGCGGAAAATTCGTTTCTTTTATTCGATTTTGATTACCAGGATCTTTCTCGATCTGAGTAAATATTTTATTAATTAATTATATTAGAAGACCGCTAATTATTAAAAAAATAAATCGTCCGAATAAGATATATTGTATTATGAAATCAAGGTTAAGATAGAGCGGGTATTCAGGGTTTCAGAGATTGTGATACTGAAAATACCTGACTAGTTTTCGGCGCATGCACAGTATAATTTCTTTCAACTTTATTTAGTTGAAATTCCTTAATTATATTAGAGTTACAAATAAGTTTCCGCCGTTTTTTAACACAAATTAAATATTTATTATAGAAGAACGGTAATATAAATTTATTTGAAATATTGCCCATCACTTGCAACCACTTTTTCCCATCTCTCAGGCAGCATTCGAATCCCACGTCTGAAGAACTCCTTGTCTTTTAAGGCTATCCACAAATCAACCCAATTTTTGGTATCCTCATAAGATGTGAACCGCTGCGCCGTCAGAGCATGTGCCATGGACCGGAACAGGTGATAATCGGACGGTGCAATGTCTGGTGAATACGGCGGGTGGAGTAACACTTCCCAATCAAGTGTTTCCAAGTACTTTTTCACGGGAGCCGCAACATGTGGACGAGCATTGTCATGCAAAAGAATAATTTTTTCGTGTCTAGAATAGTATTGAGGGCGTTTTTCCTTCAGAGCTCGGCTCAATCTCATCAATTGTGTTCGATAGAGGGCTCCAGTAATTGTTTCGCTCGGATTAAGCAACTCATAATACACTACACCTAGCTGATCCCTTTTCTTGGCCTTCCACTGCGATCTTTGTCTTCTACGTCGAAATCACCGTTTTTAAACTTTTGAAACCACTCTCGACACGTTCTTTCACTCAAAGCACCCTCACCATATGCTTCTACGAGCAATTGATGTGCCTCAGCAGCAGATTTCTTTAAATTAAAGAAGTAAAGTAATATTTCCCGCAAATGACGCTTACTTGGCTGAAATTTTGACATTTTCAACTTATAAAAATTATATTTTACCAATATAAAATCAATGATATTAATAGGTTATGTTGTTCTTGAATGTCCAAACTATTTTTTAAGCCGGTTATCATCTGCGAAAGCTAACCGAAACTCCGTGCCGCGCCATCTACAATAAAACGGCGGAAACTTATTTGTACTCCTAATATTTATAAAAGAGTCTCGCCTTAAGAATAAGTATTAAATAAATACACTGGTTCCAAAAGTTAAGGGATAGAAAAAAAATTCGAAATTTTTGGGTAATTTTCAACATGCTGTAACTCGGTGAAAAATGGTCGTAGAAAAAAAATAAAAAAAGCAAATTGTAGCCTCAAGTTTCTAGTTTTCAGAACTGGACCTCAAATTTTTATCATGCAAGGTTTCGGAGTAATCTCAAGAAAACCCAAAAAAAAAAATTTCCAAAATTTTTGCTCCTCTTCCAACAAATCTATAGGCTTCAATAAGTTTTTTTGGATAATCTGACCTTATGACTCCTTCAGAAAATTTTATGCCTTTTAATTTGGCAGCCTCAAAAAGTCTTTACGACGATTTGGCGCTGAGTTATTATTGATCAAAGCAAAAAAGTCCATTTTGGCTTTGATAATCAATAAGTCCGGACGTATTGGTCGTACAGAGAATGAAAGTAAAGTTTTGAAAACAGGAAAACATTTGATATAAGACAAAATTAAAGGCTTTTGATAGAAAAGTTTTTTTTTAAGCGATAATGTTTATTAAAAAACAGGTCAAAATTCGCATATTTAAAGATATTCGGTAATCTTGCTATAACTTTGGATATAACGGATGAACAAAGGATATCGTCTATTTTTTTTCAACCTCAAATTGTCCTGGAAAAACCTTGAAAATTTCAATGCGCTGCGATATTTTTTCTTAGTATCCCGAAGCTTTAATTTTATCGATTTTGCTAAAAATCACTACAATTCGTAGTTTCTCGGATTTTGGTCATTTTTTCGATTTCAAAATGTTTTTTTCACCAATAAAATTAATTTTTTCGATCAAAGAGATTGACTATCGAAAAAAATTAGAAAAAAAAAAATTTTGAAGAAATTTTTTTTTTTTCTAATTTTTTTTTTTTCAAAAATTTTTTTTTTCGAAATTTTTTTTTTCGTTGTATCCGCAATGATTTATCATTGTCAAAAAAAAATTCGTCAATTTTTTTTACCGCCGGCGAGCATAAACTCGACCGAGCAACCTCCACGTGGTATGCTTTGAGTAACGCCAATGACGGCGGTAAAAAAAATTGACGAATTTTTTTTTGACAATGATGAATCATTGCGGATACAACGAAAAAAAAAATTTTTATAATCAATCTTTTTGATCAAAGAAATCAAGATTATTGGTGAAAAAAACATATTGAAATCGAAAAAATGACCAAAATCCGAGAAACTACGAATTATGGTGATTTTTGGCAAAATCGATAAAATTAAAGCTTCGGGACACTAAGAAACAAATATCGCAGCGCTTTGAAATTTTCAGAGTTTTTTCAGCACAATTTGAGGTTGAAAAAAAAACGTCGATATCCTTCGTTCATCTGTTATATCCAAAGTTATAGCAAGATTACCGAATATCTTTAAATATGCGCATTTTGACCTGTTTTTTAATAAACATTATCGCGTAAAAAAAAATTTTTCTATCAAAAGCCACTAATTTTTTCTTATAGCGAATGTTTTCTAGTTTTTAAGACCCTACTTTCATTCTCTGTACGACCAATACGTCCGGAGTTATTGATTATCAAAGCCAAAATGGACTTTTTTGCTTTGATCAATGATAACTCGGCGCCAAATCGTCGTAAAGACGTTTTGAGGCCGCCAAATTAAAAAGCATAAAATTTCCTAAAAGAGTCATAAGGTCAGATTATCCAAAAAAATTTATTGAAGCCTATAGATTTGTTGGAAGAGGAGCAAAAATTTTGGAAATTTTTTTTTTTGGGTTTTCTTGAGATTACTCCGAAACCTTGCATGATAAAAATTTGAGGTCCAGTTCTGAAAACTAGAAACTTGAGGCTACAATTTGCTTTTTTTATTTTTTTTCTACGACCATTTTTCACCGAGTTACAGCATGTTGAAAACTACCCAAAAATTTTGAATTTTTTTTCTATCCCTTAATTTTTGTGACCAGTGTAAATAATTATTTATAATAAAAGAATTTAAATTATATTTAAAATTATTTTCATTATTCTTTCAAACATTTCCTATCCCAAATCAAGCGGCGTACTCGGCTACATCAGGTATTTCAGAACCCAGTGCTCAACATCTACACGAGCAACTAAGAAGGACTGTTCGAACTTCCTGGTACGGGGAAGCTAGGACAGACCCTTACAACCTAGATCATCACGCTTAAGTACGTCATTAATTGATGATTCTTATCAGAGAACATTCCACGGGGGAACTCAATTGACTATCGCTAATTTACGGAGATCTGTCTGGATAGAAGGTGGTTGAGTTCTATTCAGATCACGCATTCTTCGTGCACAGCAATTAATGATACAATTGCTATCCCCTCGAGTAAGACCATCTAAAGCATTCCTACACACTGAAATAACTTACGCTGGGCCAGTAACACTCAAGACTTTCCAAGGTCGAGGTGTCAAAACCTATAAAAGATGGATCGCTGTATTTGTATGTCTCGCTACGTCCGCTATACACATTGAAATTGTCACCGATTACTCTACTGACGCTTTCGTCGCAGCATTTAGAAGATTTACTGGTCGGAGAGGCACCTACAGTATCCTATACTCGGACTGTGGTACAAATTTTGTAGGCGCAGACGGCACGCTAAAGAAAGAATTCGCAGCAGGATCGAGAAAGCTAAAGGAACTTCAGTATTTACTCGCTACAGATGGCACAGACTGGAAGTTCAAACCGCCAAGCACTCCCCATTTTGGTGGCAAATGGGAAGCAGCCGTAAAGTCATACAAGTTTCATCTTATACGAACTATTGGTTAATCGCTATTGACTTACGACCAACTCGCTACAGTCTTAACTTTGAGGCTGTGTTAAATTCAAGACCGATCGCTCTACTATCTGAAGATCCGGCAAATTTAACCACTTTGACTCCCGGACATTTTCTCATCGGTGAACCGCTAATTGCTGTGCCTGGACCCTCGCTAATGGAAAACAATATAGCTACGTTGTCACGCTGGCAACAACTACAAAAAATGTTCCAGAGATTTCGGAGTAGATGGTCATCGGAGTATCTACAACGTCACCAGTCAATATCTAAGTGGCATCATCCGCAAAATGACATCAAAATAGGTCCATTAGTTTTGTTGACTGATGAAAGATTCCCACCATCAAAATGGCTACTTGCACGAGTACTCACATTACTTCCAGGCAGGGATGGCCTGACTCGAGTAGTCACGCTGAAAATCGCTACTACGGAACTTGTTCGACCAATCGCTAAGCTGTGTGTGCTACCAGTTTACTCTCCAGATGACAATCCAGTCGACACCGTCACCAGCGCTGGGGAGAATTTTCGGTCACGAGCTTAATTAATTTAAATAAGCTTCGTGCATTTCCACTGCGTCCGGGAGCTGCCGAACTCGCTACTGCGTTTTTAAGCCAATAGAAAAATTCGTCTCATGCAGCGAGGCTGGCACGTCACCACCAAACGTTTACGACGACTCGACGACGCTTTCATCATCTTTCTATTCTACAACGTGCTGTGTTACTTGCAACTTTGTGTTTTCAAATCGCTTCACTTACAGTAATTATCTTGATGATAAAACGCTAATAATATTACGCTAAATTCTCTCAATATTTAGACAGTACAATAAGGCTGCTATTTACTGAGAGTATATTGACTGATCTCTGTGTATATTGTCAATTTTATTATTCGTGATTCTTTTTCTCAGTTCGCATTCGCTATCACGTTATTAATTAGTCGCATTCGCTTCAACAATCAAGTTCTTAAAATTTTAAGTGTATATATAGTATAAATAAATAACGAATTTATTTATTTGTAAAAATTGATCAATTTTTAATAGTTCCAATTCTTCACGCCTAAACCAGATCCATTTAGTTTTATTCGCTCATTTTACACCAAACAATTTTTCAATAATTTTAATTAAAATATATTTAAATAATATATTTTGTTTCTTTATTGAATAAAAATTTTACAACTTTATTTAACGAAAATTAATAATCGAAAAACTCAAATATTAATAAGACAATGAGTTTAAATAAGTGTTAATTTGTGAATTTAAATTATATTATTAAATGTATCTAATTTTTTTGTAAATTATAAAACAATAATACATTCAATAATAATTTGAATAATTAATTTTAATTTGTGAATTATAAAACTTCAGTTTGTGATTTCAAAATAACTTCATAAAATATTATAAATGTAAGTAATAACTTTTAGTTTGTGAATTATGAAATAATAGTATTTTCAATATTAATTTGAATATTGACTAAAATAATAATTTAATCCGTGAATCATTGAATTGAATTGAATTGAATTTTGACCGGGCACTCAGCTTGTGTTAGCCATTTTACCCGGGCCCATTAAGGACAATTTTTTATAGTTATCGGAAAGGATCGCGGTCCTGGTGATCATCGCTATTAGGCCTTGCGTTTTTTTGCCAGTCCACCTAACAATGAATTTAGCAAGCCCACTGTCTTTCCGACAACTATACATAATTTAACTATTGTAGAAACTATAGTTTGTGAGTTGATAGATGGAGGAGACATAGTTTCTATTTCGGTGATTCCCCGCCCCAAGTCTAAGGAAACACGTCGCGGGACACAGCCGCTGTCATCAGTCCCCACTAATTCAGGAAGAACCGGGACCTAGCATTAGCTAAGCCCACCGTCGTACTCCCGTCGCTATGAGTCCTAGCTTCCAGCTGCCGTAGCCATCGTACGTCGTGTCCTTGTCATCGGGGGGTCTTGTCATCCAAAATTATGTCTCCTAGGAAGTCAATGTGGGTGTTTTATGGTCCATCCTACAGATCCCACTGTGTAAGATAAGGCACTTATACAATGGAGGATGCCTGTTATCCAAGGGCAATGTTGGTGGTGGAGAACTTCCTCTATTATTGCTTTGACACGTTGGCTTACACCAAAGCTAGAGGTTCTGCGAATGTTTATGGGCTTCCGCCGCCATCAATGCTCGGCCGATACAGGTGTTCTTCTTTGATAAGAAGCCCCACCCGCTAGCCTAGTCATAGAGGCAGCAGAGTCCTGCAGATTCGATCGAGTTTTTGTGTTCCACTATCATTTTGTAATGAAGTCGGCGCCACTTCCACTTGCTCAAAAAATCGTCGGTATTCCACCACCAGGGAGCTGCCAATGTAATGCAAATAAATAGTATTGTGAAAAAAAAATTCATTGGTGCATGCCGAGATCGAACCTGGTCCAACGCTGTGGTAAGCAAGTACCTTGTTCGATAGGCTATTGCCAGCCCCTTATCCGTGAATCATAAAACAAAAATATTTTCCATAATAATTCGAATATTAATAATAATTAATTTTAATGTGCGAATTTAAAATATAATAAAAAGTATAATTATATAAACACAAATAATAAGTTTTAGTTTGTAAATTATGAAATAATATTATTTTCGATAATAATTTAAATATTTACTTAAATAATAATTTAATTCGTGAATCATAAAACAAAAATATTTTTAATAATGAATTCAAATAAGAATCCTAATAAATAATTTTAATTTGTGAGTTTAAAATATATTACAAAATATTATTTTATAAAACTAAATAATAATTTCAATTTGTAAATTACAAAACAATACTATTTTCAATATAAATTCGAATATTATACCCTGGTGGACCTGAAATTCCGTACTCCTACCGGATTTTACGGTAAATTTGCGGTATACCATCGAATTTTGACGGGGAATTATGGTAAGTCTACCGTATTCTTAACGTAAATTTTTCGTTTGCCACCGTAGAATACAGTTTTCTAAAAGTATTTCTGTAAGTTTGGCAAGTACCTGAAGTTTTACTACGATTTAATAACTTTTACCATCTTGGACTCAAAAATAAAAGGCTAGAAGAAAATGGCTAAAACTATTAGGAGTACAAATAAGTTCCGCCGTTTTATTGTAGATGGCGCGGCACGGAGTTTCAGTTAGCTTTCGCAGATGATAACCGGCTTAAAAAATAGTTTGGACATTCAAGAACAACATAACCTATTAATATCATTGATTTTATATTGGTAAAATATAATTTTTATAAGTTGAAAATGTCAAAATTTGAGCCAAGTAAGCGTCATTTGCGGGAAATATTAGTTTACTTCTTTAATTTAAAGAAATCTGCTGCTGAGGCGCATCAATTGCTCGTAGAAGCATATGGTGAGGATGCTTTGAGTGAGAGAACGTGTCGAGAGTGGTTTCAAAAGTTTAAAAACGGTGATTTCGACGTAGAAGACAAAGATCGCAGTGGAAGGCCAAAAATTTACAAGGATGTAGAATTGGAGGAATTATTGGAGGAAGATTGATCTCAAACACAAAAAGAACTTGCTCTAACATTAGAAGTCACTCAGCAAGCAGTTTCACATCGTTTAAAATCATTAGGAATGATTCATAAACAAGGAAATTGGGTTCCGTACGAATTAAAGCGGAGAGATATTGAACGCCGATTATGCTTAAATGAAATGCTGCTAGCTAGACATAAAAAAAAAGGGTTTCTTACATCGTATCATAACTGGTGATGAGAAGTGGATACATTATGACAATCCAAAAAGAAGAAAATCATGGGGATTACCTGGCCACGCGTCAACATCAACAGCAAAACCGAATATTCACGGAAAAAAACTTATGCTGTGTATTTGGTGGGATCAGCTAGGTGTAGTGTATTATGAGTTGCTTAATCCGAGCGAAACAATTACTGGAGCCCTCTATCGAACACAATTGATGAGATTGAGCCGAGCTCTGAAGGAAAAACGCCCTCAATACTATTCTAGACACGAAAAAATTATTCTTTTGCATGACAATGCTCGTCCACATGTTGCGGCTCCCGTCAAAAAGTACTTGGAAACACTTGATTGGGAAGTGTTACCCCACCCGCCGTATTCACCAGACATTGCACCGTCCGATTATCACCTGTTCCGGTCCATGGCACATGCTCTGACGGCGCAGCGGTTCACATCGTATGAGGATACCAAAAATTGGGTTGATTCGTAGATAGCCTCAAAAGACAAGTTCTTCAGTCGTGGGATTCGAATGCTGCCTGAGAGATGGGAAAAAGTGGTTGCAAGTGATGGGCAATATTTCAAATAAATTTATATTACCGTTCTTCTATAATAAATATTTAATTTGTGTTAAAAAACGGCGGAAACCTATTTGTAACCCTAATACCAACAAATAAGATAAACATATCTTAGAAATTCTACTACAATTTATGTATGGGTTAAATCGGAAATGCTATAAGAAAAAATGGGCACCAATAAAATTGATGTACTAACATTTTTCACCATTCTTCTTTGAAGAGTAAACTATGCATATGCGTTGTTACACCATATGAATAATGCATCATACATATAGGTATATATAAGGATGTTTCGAAAAAAAAAATTTTTTTTTAGGGTATCCGAAAATTGAAAGTATACCTAAAAATAAAAATTTTAGTTCCCATCCGAGCTTTTAATAATAATATCAAGGTTTGCCTCAATCTATTTTTAAATCTTTCATTTAAATAACACAGATAGTCTAGTTGAGAAGATGAAAACCTGCGAAAAATAGTTACAAGTCTCCTAAAAATATGGTTGATGGCTTGAACAATCCGGAAAGGCGTCCAGAAAAAAGCGTTTTTTAGATTTTTTTCGCAAAAGAAAATTACAATTGTTATTAACAAAAAACCGTTGAAAAAATTAGCTGTCCAGCTTTTCGGCAAAATCTCAGAAAGTATAAGTCATAGCTCAAATATTAAAAAAGTTTCTGAAAGAGCAGAAAATTTGAGTGAAAAAGTTCCCGACTCCCCGAATTGTAGCTCCAATATTTATAATTTTTATCTAACGTTGAAAATCGGCTTTTGCGCGGCAGTTGAGGCATGCGCGCGCCGCCGCTCTAGTGAGCGTAGTTGTTGAATAATTTTTTTATGCAATTAAATATTAATTAAAAAATTTGAAAAAATTCTGGTGTCGTCTAGACACTTCAACGAATATGATTCCGGGGGACTAAAAGTTGTATCACCATTTTTCAAGAAGTTATCCGATTGTTAATTTAAATTTTATTTACGGGTATGTGTTGTCATCGAAGGCGATGTAAAAGTTCAAATAATTAATCTATAAATTTTTCGTTTCTTGGAGGCCTTTTTAAGAACATACTCAACAAGATGACGTGATAAAAGTTTATAAAATATTTTTATTCCATTAGTTATTAATTTTTGAAGTAACAAAAAAATTAATAATTCAAATAATGTATGTTAAATAATTTTTTTTTTTTCAATTTTAAGCTATTACTGATTTCATATCCTTGTTAGGCATTACATGATTAATTTTTTAATTTTTCATGCCATTTGTTTATAAATTTTTCATAAACAAATGGATTAATTAAATATTTTTGAAAAATTTTTTTTCACCATATTGTTAGCGTAATAAAACAATGATTTTTTAAAAAAATATTTTTCCTTAAAAACAATATCTTAATGTTTATCATCGTTTTTTTCCTATTTTGATTATTTAAATAAATAACTAAGGAATCGTTTTCGTTTTAAAAATCATAATTTACATTTCTACATATAATGGCAAAAAAAAAATTTTTTTTTGTCAACAATTTATTCATTTATCCATTTAAAAATTTGTTATAAATGTTACGTTTTGGGAAATTGACTCAACTTAATTAAAAATAAAAATAATTTTTGATTATTGAATTTAATCCAGGTTTGGCCTCGTTAGAGTGTCAATAAATCCCTGGTGGGCCGTGGTCGTCGATTATTCGATTAATTATTCATTTGATTTAATTTTCGCGATTTAAAAATATTTTCGATGCCGGTTCCAACTCCATATAATTATTTTTGCAATAACAGGTGAATGATAGGAAAATCGGCAAGAAACCTGAAGGAAACCCGAACTGCTGTTGAGCGCTCAGGGTTATAGGACAGGGTGGAACAGCTGATAAGCGCTCGCCCTTGGGTGGAAGTAATGTTATGGACAGGCCATGGTGTAGGTGAAAATATTGGGGGTGCCAATCGGCACCCCAAAGTAAAGTTGAATTAATTTAGGATTAATTATAGCTGGAGAGCAGAGGTTTGAGTTTCATGAGCTCTCTCGTAAGACTGACTGTATAGTAGTAATAAAAATATAATAAAGCCAACAGAGTTGACAAAATGTTGACGCTACATCTCAGGTTCCCTGTGAGAGAATCTTCGTGGCCCAGGTCTCATGCATCGTCAACTGTTTTGACTACCCTCGAGCCACGGCGACTCTTTTATCGTAACCGATTTCCGTTACATTGCGTAAAATTAATTTAATAAAAATAATTAATTTAATTTTATCAATAAAATATTACGGGAACGTAACACCTTCCAACATAAGCAAGTCGCGGCATTTTGAATGAATAACGCTACGACTGAAAACAAAATATATGACTCGATATAATTCAAATTGATTAATTAAAAAGTTTAAACTATATAATTTGTTCCAGAGATGCTTATTATTCTCTTCTTATATAAATGTTTAAGTAATTAAGTATAATAATTATTTTCATGACCTCAGTCATTTGTAAAATTCAAAATTATAATTTAATCGTACCTCCCGATAAGTCCATCAATATTTCTATTTCAAAAATAATATAAAGTTCAATTGGTTTTTCGACAATACAAAAATTCAATATAATTGTTATAGATCTCACTGACTAATCTGGCATTGGAAGATATTGAACGAGGTAGAGTTGATTAGTTGAATGTAGTATAGCTGTTGATTCTTCGGAGGCGGTTAATCTTTGTATCGGTAACGGTATTGGCTCTGAGACATCTCTGGTGTTAATTCCTCACCCAAATATCGATATGACTGGTAATTCGGATTCCCGGGAACATGATTGTTGAAACTGCCCAGTAGGAACTTATTCCGCGTTGTTAAACAATAAACGGAACAACTGTTTGCACAATCTTATCTTAAATATAAATTTCTTAAATGCAGTCATGTTGAAACAAAATCGTAAACAATTTCTAATTATTATTGACAGGTCAAATATACCTTTAATACAAAATATAATGTCAAATATATATCTTATAAAGTCTAAGCCTAAAAACGTAGAACCACTGTTTTTATTGTTCAAATTAAACGTAAATAGCCTATTATTTTGTGGATGTTTTCCTTTCGAAACAACCCGCGATGGAGAATTGATTTTTGAGCCCAATGATTGACTGTAATTATTTTCTACTTTACTCTCCACTGAGCAGTAAAATAGTTCTTTATTTCTAATTGCTCTTAAATTCATGAAATTAACGCGGTCATTTTTACGCGTATGCCCAGTCTCAAAGACTCTACTGGCTTGGATCAGCATAATTTTATTTTCCGTGGTTGCGGCAACAACAAGTTCGTCAACCCGGTTATTCAAATTTTCGGCTCTCAATAAACTTTGAGCAGACCAAACCGAATGAGCTCCTGACATTACGAGTGCAGGCAGCTCCTTTTTGACATACGCGTGATTAGAATTATTACTAAAACAATTAAAATCAATCATTGGCTTCAAATCACATGATAATGTATTCAAATTATTTTTAAATGGCATGTTTTCAGGCACAGATGTATTTGAGTTTAATTCTGTCTTCATATGGACAGTATTGAATCTATTAGATCCTTTTGATCTATTACAATTGTCGAGATTAATTTCCGACTTTTTTCGGAACTCGCGTATTGTGGCTTCATTCAAACGATGAGCCTTTAACTTAAAAATTCAGATTCTACTAAAGGTAATACTTGGCACCCGCTTGATTCATGCTTTCGAAACGCAAGTAATCGAGCCCGTAAATAATTTTGTTTTTCACCCATCGCAGTCTCGTTTAAGAGACGGGCTTTCAAGTTTGTAGATTCCGATTCTACTACTGGTAAAGTTCTACATCGGCTTGATTATTGTCCCTGAAACGCAAGTAATCGAGCGCGTAAACGATTTTGTTTCTCCATTACTATTTGGAGTTCCGTCTCCGATATCGGAACATTTAATTGGTAGTTCATTGCGAATATTTACTACATATTCCAATGTAAATTATTATAAGCATACTTATTTATGCACATTTATAAAATATTTTATAGCAAGGTGTTGCCGTGAGTCATTACCAGAAACATTTCACTATTCAATAATTTTCTATTGACAACCGGTGGTCGGAAAATATTTCAATTATGCTTAAAAGAATTACTTGAGATCAGCTTTGAGACCTGATCTTAATATAACGACTACGTCTTGGTTTTAAAATATACCGGGACATACTCTTTGTTAAATCAGCGACGAGAATCTCGACTGATCCCAAAAGAATTAAAATGATTGATAAAAAAACCATAATTAAAATATTAATCCAAAATATACAAGCATTATTTATTTTTTCAATTATTTTTATCGCATCAAATTAATATATTGAAATGACTCATCACGAAACACTTTTGCAATTTTCCGTAGCAACAATTTTATAATACAAAAATATTTTATAATAAGAATTATTATCTCATAGTATTGTGTACAAATACAGAAATGCAAACGCGATATAAATTAAAAATATCCGTAGCAACACTTTTAATTTTCAAGTATCAAAATTAAAATTTTTTTTGAAACTTAATTTAAATAGAATAATAAAATTCTACAATTATAATGATTATTTAAAATTATAATAATCTTTGTAATTCGTCCAGCACGCACGAAATAGTTGATTAGTTCGATAAAACAAACAAATTTTTCCGCACCACACTGGCGAAAAATTATTCAAAGTCCGTAGCAACGTTTTTATTTTCAAAAATCATTACTTAAATTATTATTAATTATAATATTTTAATGATTTATCTAACGGTATCATAGTCAGTTTCAGCAACCTGACGATTATTTTCCGCATAATTTTAAATTTAAATGTTAATAATATCGCTTAGAGATTTATCTGCACTCGCGAAAAATTAGTTTAAAGTCCGTAGCAACATTGTTAATAATTCAATCAAGTAGCTCGTATTGAAGTTCCGATGGGGAACATCTTTTTGCATATCACAATCACGGATTAAAATTTTTAAATTTTACCTTTGTTGGTCCGGTAAATTCGTATAAGAGTTTGATTCACACAAAAAAAAAAAAAAAACAATAAATAAATTTTATGAACGATAAATCACTTCTTTATTTTTATATAAGTACTATATGTGCACTTAAAATGTTTTAATGTTCTCTCGATTGAAATCTATGACTGGTAAAAAAATTATTTTTACAGTGTTTGATTCAAAATAAATAAATTCACTTGCATAGCACATATTTTGAACAGCACATACTTCAACATTTTTATGAATGAAATTATTTATAGCAAAATTCGAGTCACTTAAAATAAATTCACTGATTAACTTTTTTTTTGAGTTCACAAGTTTCAATGCAAATTAATTCCACTAATCAATTTCTATTGTAAAATTTAAATGAGTAAACTCAATGTCATTGTCAATTATATCACAAAATTTTCCTTTTTAATAATTATTAATAATCTAAGACCATCCTGGTCACAGCACCACTGTTACGTTTTGGGAAATTACCCCAAATTAATTAAAAATAAAAATAATTTTTAATTATTTAATTTAATCCATGTGAACGTGCGTTTCTGATTTTACGACTTGAAAATCGAGCGCAAAATCTAACAGATTCTACGGCCATCTATTAGAACAATTATATGTTAATTAACACTCCTCAGTCACTCGGGGCCATGTCAGAGGACCCCTAGATCAAATTCTACTTGAATTTAGACGACAGTGGGGTAGTTCCACGCCTCCAAAATTAACATTTAAAAGGGCCAGCAAACACTTGCTCGAGGACTTAGGCCCTGGCCATCACCTAGAGTGAACTGATGACGCTTAGCGAGATCCCTACTCTAGCACCAGGACTCATTACAATTTATATGAGTCGGCCTAACGATAAGTTTATTATATCTAGTCATTGAGTCCAGTCATCAGTTCTATTTCGTTTAAGCTGTTACCTGAATAATTTTGTCTATTGAAACTTTTATTTATATTAAAACTAAATTATTAATTTTATAAGTGATACTGGTTTTGATTCAAATTAATTAATTAAGGAGATTTGTGAGACTCCTTCGTCTGGTTAAAGAAAAACCAAATTTGATTACTGAGTGAGTGTGGTGGTTTGATATACAATATCTGCCCGTGAGGATTTACCAAAGAGGACCGACATCGAGTCCAAGAAGCCCGCAACGAATCGGAGATCGATATCACCAGTAAGCCCACGTACAACCAGATAAGTTTCGACAAATTATTAATAAGTTTCCCTCCCTCTCTTCAACGTAAATTAATTTTAATTAATTATACATTTTATTTTCCGCGTCCAATAAATCTTGTGCATTTCAATAATAAAGTAAATTAATGTTAAACGCTCAATCTTAATTGATAAATTATAAAATTAAATTGAATAAAGGGGAGACTATTGTGTAAATAAAGTTGAGATTTGGTTAAATAATATTAATAATAAATCAATTAAGTCTCTTTGATCAAATTTTCTTATCACCAGCGTCACTTAGAATAAGTTATATTTCAGCCACGTGTCCCGTCAGAACGAGTCTACCTACATCCTGAGATCTATTTTCCCGATCTTTCCAACCAGCCTTAAAATAATCTTTAATTTATATCTATATTTAATAATTTAAAATTAACTAATTAATATTCTTCGAGAAATTTCATTAACTGTTCATAGCTACTGGACACAAAGTAGCCAGGGCCCACCGTTATATCCATTGATGTCCAGGTTTGGCCTCGTTAGAGTGTCTATAGACCCCTGGTGGGCCGTGGTCGTCGATTATTTTATTAATTATTAATTTTAATTCTGTTTCGCAATCTAAAATATATTTTCGACCCGGTCTCCATATTATTAATGATAGCAGCAGGTGAATGGATGGAAAATCGGCAGGAAACTTGAAGGAAACCTGAACTGGTGTTGAGCGCTCACGGTTATAGGACAGGGTGGAACTGCTAGTAAGCGCTCGCCCCTCGGTATTGATAGGGCTACGGATAGGTTATAGTGTAGGTGAAAATATTGGGGTGCCAATGGGCACCCCGCAATAAGGTTGAATTAATTTAGAATTAAGTATGGCGTTTATTAACTATATAGAGAGCAGAGGTTCGAGCTCTATGAACTCTCTCGAAGGACTGACTATTTTGTCGTTATAAAAAATATAATAGAGCCAACAGAGTTGACAAAATGTTGACGCTGCATCTCAGGTTCCCTGTGAGAGAGTCATCGTGGTCCGGGTCTCATGCATCGTCATCTGTTTTGACTACCCGCGAGCCACGGCGACTCTCTTATCGTAACCGATTTCCGTTACATTGCGTAAAATTAATTTAATAAAAATAATTAATTTAATTTAATCAATAAAATATTACGGGAACGTAACAATAAACAATTTTTTTTTTTCATTTTAATTTTTTTCTAGAAAAAAAAAATGACAAAAACAGCAACCTGCAACAATACGGCAAAAAAATTTTTTTTCAATTTTCTAAAAAACATTTGAATTTTGGAGCACGACAAAGTCCAAGCACTGACTCGATTTGTCAACAAACAAATTGCTGTAACTTTCCAACTATTGCAGATACAGTTTTTAGGTAGATTTTTTAAGAAATCTAATTATTGTATTTGTCCTCATGGTCGATTTTTCAAGGAATTTCATCATAAACTATTATAATTAGTTGAGTAGAGTTCAAAAATACCATTCGTTTAAAAATTTATATATGTGTATATATATAAATATATATGGAGTAAAAATAAGTTTCCGCCGTTTTATTGTAGATGGCGCGGCACGGAGTTTCAGTTAGCTTTCGCAGATGATAACTGGCTTAAAAAATAGTTTGGACATTCAAGAACTACATAACCTATTAATATCATTGATTTTATATTGGTAAAATATAATTTTTATAAGTTGAAAATGTCAAAATTTGAGCCAAGTAAGCGTCATTTGCGGGAAATATTAGTTTACTTCTTTAATTTAAAGAAATCTGCTGCTGAGGCGCATCAATTGCTCGTAGAAGCATATGGTGAGGATGCTTTGAGTGAGAGAACGTGTCGAGAGTGGTTTCAAAAGTTTAAAAACGGTGATTCCGACGTAGAAGACAAAGATCGCATTGGAAGGCCAAAAATTTACGAGGATGCAGAATTGGAGGAATTATTGGAGGAAGATTCATCTCAAACACAAAGAGAACTTGCTCTAACATTAGAAGTCACTCAGCAAGCAGTCTCACATTGTTTAAAATCATTAGGAATGATTCATAAACAAGAAAATCGGGTTCCGTACGAATTAAAGCCGACAGATATTGAACGCCGATTATGCTTAAGTGAAATGCTGCTAGCTAGACATAAAAAAAAAGGGTTTCTTACATCGTATCATAACTGGTGATGAGAAGTGGATACAATATGACAATCCAAAAAGAAGAAAATCATGGGGATTACCTGGCCACGCGTCAACATCAACAGCAAAACCGAATATTCACGGAAAAAAACTTAGCCTCAAAAGACAAGGAGTTCTTCAGACGTGGGATTCAAATGCTGCCTGAGAGATGGGAAAAAGTGGTTGCAAGTGATGGGCAATATTTTAAATAAATTTATATTACCGTTCTTTTATAATAAATATTTAATTTGTGTTAAAAAACGGCGGAAACTTATTTGTAACCCTAATATATATATATATATATATATATATATATATATATACAAATATATATATATATATATATATATATATATATATATATATATATATATATATATATTAGGGTGTGCCAAAAAAAATCGATATTTTTTTTTTTTTTTCACTCTCACCCGAAAGTATCATTGGATTTATCCAAATAAAAATTCCGTCCAAAGGACAGCTCTTAATTTTAATTTTAAGAGGTTCTCCATGGAACTTGAAGATTTCCCATTTAAATAACATGGAAAAAAAGTTTTTTAACAGTATTTTCTCCTGCAAGCTGGGAAGAAATTTTTTTTCGATAAAATAAATGCATAAATCTCTTTGAGCATTAACTTTTTGACAAAAAATTTCGTTGAGTCAAATGTCAATCATCAATATTTGAGTTTCTATGGATCTTTAAAATTTTAATTTTCTAATATTTCGCGTTTTCTGCATTTTGCAGCTAAGCTATTGGAGATAGAACAAAAAGTTAAATTCCGAATTTTGTAGTTCGTTTGATGCCCCAACAAAAAATCTTCAATGAATTTTTCATATCATCAACAACAACATACTTACAGACTCACAAAATTTCCTCTTTCTAATTTTTCGCTGTTATCAATCGAACTATTGATGATAGAAAAAAAAATTTTCTTAAAAATTTCTTAGTGTATCAAATTCGCAACAAAGTTGTAGAGGTGAAATTTTCCGTATTATAAATAGTTGAAAGTTACAGACCCGCTAGTTTTTATTTTTATGATTTTTTAACTACCCGGGTTGAAAAATTAGATCTGTTTTAAAATAAATGATAAATTGAAATATTTTTTTTTGAATTTGAGTTTATAAATCGCATTTATTTCATATAAGAATTTTATTTGTTTTTGCCCGTACTATTACTTATCCAGACCAATATCAGACTTATTTTCGTATATTCAGTCTGTTTTAAATTGCGCTTAAAACAAAC